>CM044902.1:38042953-38351302 GCA_024500145.1 Gentiana dahurica var. dahurica | reverse complement strand
GTTCGGCACGCATAACATTAAATAAATAACATTACACGTAAGCCTCTACTACGTCGTATCAAATAAAAGCAAATGGAAGCAAACGACTCGGGTAATTTTTTTCAAACATTAAAGAATAGGAATCACTAAAGGTAGAAAGAAAGTGTAATGCTTATTATATTCAAAAGAAATCAACGAAATCCAATGCTACTAAGATAACTATTACATCCAACTAATCCAAGTCTATGAAATAGCATAAATGAATGGAACAAAAATATATAAGAGTCTTCAACTCCGGCGTCTTCAAACGTCGTCATCAAAGTCCTCCTCGAAACCATCACCAACCTGTTCGTCTTCTCTCCCCCAAACACATAAATAAACATGCAATTGAGGTAAGTACAATGTACATAGTAAGAAGTAGAAGCTACAATTTAATTAAGGTTTGTTATTAATAGATTATCTTGATGAAAACGACTCAATCTAGGGTTCACTTCATGTCCATCAACATGTCATGACTATACGTTTCTACTTAGCTTATCTTTGTTGCGTCATTACTCAAGGACACTGCGCATGGCGTTCATCAGACTGAAGATATACTTGCTAACTAATGGTGATTAGCACCGATTAGCTCTGGGGTCTCCCCGGTATGCGTATACGTCCGATGGATTTCCTCCACTACCCTTCAGCCGTTTAAGGCCAGCAGTGTTGTCCACCTTTTATGAACGTATCACATCGCCGATATGGAATAGTGTCTAACCGAGAATAGATGATGCTTTATCTTTTACTACACATATGTAAGTATTGATGTGAATTAACTAGCCATCCCTAGTGTTTTCAAGTAAGCTCCCTCATATCTCCTACTCTCGTACCTAGACCACTAGACACGGACAAGTCCTAGCAAATACACAGACATTGATGAACTCTAGTTCACCAAAGCACAAGCCCTTTCATGCCCTTCCGACGGATCCGAACTTCATCTCCTTTAAGAGTACATTCGGTGTTTTAACTGAACGCATCAGAAGTACAATCGAAGCTAGTTCATTTTTAATTAATCTTAATACATCATAATTAAAAGCTCAAACCAATAAATAACATAACATTGAAGCCTAAACTAAACTGAATCGATTAAGATCAATAAAACAAGGTAAACCGATCAAACACCCGTCTGAAACCCTAAACGCTCGTTTAAACCCTATTGGACGCCCGTCCAACCCTATGGACGTCCGTCTGGGACTGGACGTCCGTCCACTATAACTGGACGCCCGTCCACCTAAAAATGCTACAACATGTATGTAAAATCACTCCTCAAACGCCCGTCCGCTTAAGGCAAACGACCGTTTGAGTTTCTAAGCTTTCAGACGCCCGTCCGCTTATGCAGACGCCCGTCCACCTGCATTTTTCCCAAAACCCCAAACCTTCAAACTCGATTTCTAATCCGTTTCTAACACAAACAGCAGCAACTTTAACACAGCCAAAACGCCTAAACGCATATCTAACCGTATCATAGCATCTAGGATCATTAACCAATCAAAAGATACATCTTTCTTGCACCAAAACATCTTAAATCTTGATCTAACTACTCTCCACCATAATTAGATTGTAGGAAGAGCTTCTTACTTGTTTAACAGCAAAACCAACAGCAAAAGCTCAATAAAACAGCAGCAAAACAGTCTCCTTTCTGCAGGAAACATGTGTGATAAATCCAAACCTTGATTAGATTCGATCACACGCTTCTTAAACGATAAACTACGAAAAAGATATGAGTTTGAACCCATCAAACTCAACAAAAGAGCAGATTTTTGGGCATAAACATACCTTACAAAAACTTCAACTTTTTGGTGTTGAATCAACGCTCTCCTCACGACGATTCCGGCACACCACTCTGATCTGAAAACGATTGAGAATTGACTCAGAACCGATGAGAAATCCTTCAGCCCAAAGTTATGCTCACACACGCATAAAAAAAAAAATATGCGGCTGCCCCCTTTTTGTGAATAAAGATCTAGGTTATGAGATTAATGTGTATAATAGATCCCTTATATAGTTAATCCCAATTAAATCCTTTTTCTATTATAAAATCAGAAAATCTCTTTTATTATATACATAATTATCTTAAAAATTATATATATAAATATCCAATTATTTA
The DNA here is from genome assembly GCA_024500145.1 of Gentiana dahurica var. dahurica. Lineage (NCBI taxonomy): Eukaryota > Viridiplantae > Streptophyta > Magnoliopsida > Gentianales > Gentianaceae > Gentiana > Gentiana dahurica. The sequence goes on along the minus strand of CM044902.1, from coordinate 38,349,177 downwards.
AACTCCAAATAAAATGAACCGAACCCAATATTTCGTTTTCGCAAAAAGACACGTCTGCTATTTCCCGAAAATCGAATATTACATTCTTCCCCCCTTAAAGGAGTTTTGTCCTCGAAACTTAGAACATACCTGGTAAGTCCATAAAATCTGGGAACTCACTGATCATATCATCCTCGACTTCCCACGTAGCTTCTTCCGGTGAATGATTGCTCCATTGCACCAAAATCAAGGGAATCATCCTTCTCTTAACCATCTTTTCCTTCCGGTCCAAAATCCCGATCGGTTTCTCATCATACGAAAGGTTATCTTGTAGGATCTCCGGATCAACCGTAGTCTCAACATCCGTCTTGGTCAAACACTTTTCCAACATGGATACGTGAAACACGTTGTGGACTCTTGACATGGATTCCGGTAGCTCAAGCTTATAAGCCAACGGTCCAATTCTTTCCAGAATTTCAAAAGGTCCAACATACCTCGGACTCAGCTTTCCCTTTTGTCTAAAGCGTTTCACCCCTTCATTGGTGAAGCTCGTAGATACACTCTTTCACCAACTTCAAACTCTAAGGGCCTTCTTCTAACATCTGCCCAACTCTTCTGTCTATCTTGAGCCGCCTTCAGATTCTTCTTGACCAGCTGAACCCGTTCTTTAGCTTGCTCAACCAATTCCGGCCCGGTGATTTGTCTTTCCCCGACTTCATCCCAAAATAGCGGTGTTCTACATCTTCAAACGGTGGCATGCCTAAACTTCCATGGTAACTGTTGTTGTAAGCAAACTCCGCTACCGGTAGGTAATCATCCCATGATCTGCCTACTTCCAAAACACAAGCTCTCAACATATCTTCAAGTGTTTGGATGGTTCTCTCAGATTGTCCGTCTGTCTGAGGATGAAAAGCCGTACTCAAATCCAACTTGGTTCCAAAAGCTACTTGTAAACTTTTCCAAAACCGACTGACGAACCTTGGATCACGATCCGAAACTATCGAGATAGGTACTCCGTGTAACTTCACTATATTATCCAAGTATAGTGTCGTCATCTTCTTTAAAGGCATATCAACCTTATATGGTAAGAAATGGGCGGATTTGGTCAATCTATCCATAATCACCCAAATCGCATCATGTCCGCCTCTTGTCTTAGGTAAACCGGTGATGAAATCCATCGTGATCTTATCCCATTTCCATTCGGGGATATCCAATGGCTTAAGCATTCCTCCTGGTCTTCTATGCTCTGCCTTCACCTTCTGACAAGTGTCACATTCTGCAATGAACTTGGCTATCTCCAGTTTCATCGAAGGCCACCAAAACTTTTCCTTCAAGTCTCTATACATTTTAGTAGCTCCCGGATGGACTGCAAAAGCAATCCTATGTGCCTCCTCCATGACTCTCTGTCTCAAGTCAGCAATATTAGGCACACACAGACGATCCTGATACCAAAGATTTCCATTCTTATCTAACACATATCCCACTGTAGGCTTCTCTCTTGCAACTCGCTTCAAATCAACTAAAACTGGATCTTCATCTTGCTTTTCCCGAATATCATCCATCAACTCAGACCTTGCTAACAACGGTGCCACAAAATGCCGGTCTTCAATCTGATCAAAACTTGATTTGCAGCCCGTCTAGCCTTTCTGCCACAACTTCAACACTTGAAACCGCAAATACTGTTTTCTGCTCAAAGCATCCGCTACCACATTCGCTTTACCCGGATGGTATTGTATCTCCAAATCATAATCCTTTACGAACTCTAGCCATCTCCTCTGTCTCATATTCAGATTCTCTTGGGTAAAGAAATACTTCAAACTCTTATGATCGGTGAAGATCCTGGCCTTAACTCCGTACAGGTAGTGCCTCCAAATCTTCAAGGCAAACACAACCGCTGCTAACTCCAAGTCGTGGGTTGGGTAATTCTTCTCATGCACCTTCAACTGTCGGGATGCATAAGAAATTACCTTCCCTCCCTGCATCAACACACAACCTAAACCTTGTCCCGAAGCATCCGTGTAAACGTCATAATTATCAAAGATCTCCGGAACTGCCAAAACTGGGGCTGTAGTCAACCTCTTCTTCAATGTCTGAAAAGCCTCTTCACACTCACTGGTCCACTCAAACTTCACATTCATCTGAGTGAGCCGGGTAAGTGGTGTAGCTATCCTTGAGAAGTCTTGAACAAACTTCCTATAATAGCCAGCCAAACCAAGGAAACTTCTAACCTCTGAAACTGTAGTCGGTCCGGACCACTTCTCAACTGCTTCAACCTTTGCCGGATCAACCTTAATGCCATCTCCAGAAATGACATGACCCAAGAAACTCACTTGATTCAACCAAAAGTCACACTTGGAAAACTTGGCATACAACCGATTCTTCTTCAAAGTCTCCAACACTATCCTTAAGTGTTCTTCATGTTCTTTCTCATCCTTGGAGTATACTAGGATGTCATCTATGAACACTATCACAAACTTGTCCAAGTATGGCATGAAAACACGCTGCATTAAATCCATAAATGCAGATGGAGCATTAGTGAGTCCAAAAGGCATGACTAAGAACTCATAATGTCCATACCTCGTACTGAAAGCCATTTTCGGTATATCTGCTACCTTGATCTTCAACTGATGATAACCCGACCTGAGATCGATCTTGGAAAACACTTTCTTGCCTTGCAACTGGTTAAACAAATCATCAATCCTTGGCAAAGGGTACTTATTCTTGATGGTCAGATTGTTCAACGCTCTGTAGTCTATGCACATCCTCATGCTACCATCTTTCTTCTTAACAAACAACACTGGGGCTCCCCAAGGTGAAGTACTAGGCTGAATTATATTCCTCTCGAGCATGTCCTTAAGCTGAGCTTTCAACTCTTTCAACTCAGCCGGCGCCATTCTATAAGGTGCCTTGGCAGCTGGTGTCGCTCCTGGTATCAACTTGATCTCGAATTCGATCTCTCTATCCAGCATGTTCCCCGGTAACTTTTCCGGAAACACTTCAGGATATTCCTTGACTACTGGGGTCTCCCTTAACTCGGGCTTCGCTTGTTCCACATCCACTGCGTACAACAAGTAGCCTTCACAGCCTTTCTGACAAGCTCTTATAGCCTTAACCGCTGAAATTATCGGATGTCGCTTCTTGCTAGGCTTGTACACATTGCCTTGATAAGTCTTGTCGATTTCCCAGGTACCTTAAAGATCACTTTCTTTCCTCGGCAATCTAGATGGACGAAGTTCTCGGATAGCCAATCCATTCCAAGGATCACATCAAAATCCGAAAAGTCTAAAACCGTGAAGTCACTTTTGCATCGATAAGATCCAACTTGGACTTCCACTTGTGGTATCTTCCTAGTTACTTTCGTTACCTTTCCTAATGGTGTGGTTATCTCCAACGTATTCCTTAAAGGTTCCAAAGGTAGACTCAACTTCTTAGCTACTCTAGTCGACACGAAAGTATTAGACGCTCCCGTGTCGAACAAAGCTCTGACCATAAGATTATTTAACATTATCGTACCTACGATGCATATTTATTCAATTAACTACAGTCACAACATGAATAAACAAGCTATAAACATAACTTAAAAGAACAAATTAACAACAAGTACCTGATATAACGTCATCCTTAGGTTCTGCCTCTCTAGCATCAGCTGCAAAAACACGAACTGGGCGACTTGGGCCGCTTCTACCACTTCCTTGCTTCTGGTTACTCGTAGGACCCTTGGTCGGACAGATCTTAGCAAAGTGTCCCGTTTCTCTGCAAAGATAGCATCCGTTCGAATGAACTCGGCATTCACCTGAGTGATTCCTGTTGCACTTAGGGCAAAGGGGTGCTCCGGTAGGTGGTTTACTTGCTGCAGGGGCCGTGGTCTTCTTGAAACTCTGATGTGGTACTCCTCGGTTATTACCCTGGCTCGTTCCAAAGCTCCTCTTATTCCCAACAATCACGGTGGCCTTCTTTCTGAAGGTCTCAAATTCCAAAGCTTTATTCAACAATTCCGCCATGTTCTTAGCCGTGAAACCTAACATGCCAGACTGTATATGATATGCTAACCCTTCTTTGTATAGGGCCATATTTCTCTCTTCTACCTTCATTAGCTCAGGGTAGAATCTTCCCAACTCGTTAAACTTGTTGGTGTACTGTGAAACTGTCATAGTTAAACCCCGCTTATGCTTTAAGAACTGGCTTGCCATGTCTGCCTGCACTGTAGCCGGGAAGTACTCATTGTAAAACATGGTCTTGAAACCTTCCCAATCTGTCACCTTACCATTACTACTCTGTATCACATCAATCCAAGCTTCAACTGCACCCAAAAGAAAACTGACCGCCAACTGTGCCATCTCGGTCTCACGGACATGTATATTCCTACATGCCTTTTCAAAACTTCTTATCCAATCCTCGGCCTTCGAGTGCTCAATATTTCCAAAGAAATCCTGGACCTTGTTCCTTCTCAACCTGGTATACCAGTTAACTGGTGGTGCTTGCTCGAAAACCGGTCTAACTGGTGGTTGCTGCGGATAAACCGGAGGGTACGCATACGGCACTTGCTGGTGATACTGGGGTTGCTGGAAACCGTAGGGTGGGTAGCCAAAACCTTGCTGAAAGTCAGGGCGGGGTGACGGTGGTGCTGTAGGTCGTGGAGTAGGACCTACTGGAGGTGGATAGGGGATCTGTTGTTGCTGGTGGAACACAAAGGGTGAGGTGTGGCTCACCAGTGGAGGGTAAAAGATTTGCGGCTGTGGAGGGTAGCTCACTGGCGGTGGTATCGAACTTACTGGAACCTCACCGACCAGAGAAAATGGAACCGAACTTCCCACATGCCACTGTGGGGGTTGCTGAGGTCGTGGTGGCGAATTCCGCTGAGAATCCGGTGAGGGGGTTGCTGTATGTGGAGGTGGTGACAAACTCAGCTGAGGTGGATGAAATGGCCTCACAATAGCTCCTCCTACGACTGGTGTTGGACTCTCCCGTCGAACTCCCGACGATCCTGCACCGGCTCCAGTTCTCGTGAACACCATCCTGATGATCAAAGAAAACCAGAGCGTTACTAAAAGAGCTAGAGGAAACATATCTTAATAGAATAGAAGCCTAAAAGACGCTTTTCTCTGATACCAACTGTAACGCCCCGTTCCCGGACACCGAGTCCTTATCCGAAATCAAAACGTTCGGCACGCATAACATTAAATAAATAACATTACACGTAAGCCTCTACTACGTCGTATCAAATAAAAGCAAACGGAAGCAAAAGACTCGGGTAATTTTTTTCAAACATTAAAGAATAGGAATCACTAAAGGTAGAAAGAAAGTGTAATGCTTATTACATTCAAAAGAAATCAACGAAATCCAATGCTACTAAGATAACTATTACATCCAACTAATCCAAGTCTATGAAATAGCATAAATGAAGGGAACAAAAATATATAAGAGTCTTCAACTCCGGCGTCTTCAAACGTCGTCATCAAAGTCCTCCTCGAAACCATCACCAACATGTTCGTCTTCTCTCCCCCAAACACATAAATAAACATGCGATTGAGGTAAGTACAATGTACATAGTAAGAAGTAGAAGCTACAATTTAATCAAGGTTTGTTATTAATAGATTATCTTGATGAAAACGACTCAATCTAGGGTTCACTTCATGTCCATCAACATGTCATGACTATACGTTTCTACTTAGCTTATCTTTGTTGCGTCATTACTCAAGGACACTGCGCATGGCGTTCATCAGCCTGAAGATATACTTGCTAACTAATGGTGATTAGCACCGATTAGCTCGGGGTCTCCCCGGTATGCGTATACGTCCGATGGATTTCCTCCACTACCCTTCAGCCGTTTAAGGCCAGCAGTGTTGTCCACCTTTTATGAACGTATCACATCGCCGATATGGAATAGTGTCTAACCGAGAATAGATGATGCTTTATCTTTTACTACACATATGTAAGTATTGATGTGAATTAACTAGCCATCCCTAGTGTGAATTTCCTTGGAATAACTCTCCTCTTATAGGAGAGTACATCCTTGGCCTCCAAGTATTAATTAATTAAATAAATAATTAATTAAACAAAATAAAAAGATAATTTCCTTAATGAATAATTGTGACATGTTATTGACCAATAGGAAACTAAATAACATGTCATCCAACCAATCACATAACAAGAATATCTTTTATTTTCCATAACACAAGAAAATCAATTCTTGTGCTAAAAGAGAACCAATATGGCGCCACCTCCCTAGGGTTTTAGCCCACATAAAATGTCTTTTATATGTATTATATTATTTAGCCCAACTAAATAATATCCATGCATATCAATTAATTAGCCCAGCCAATTAATTTATCACTGAGGCCCAAGTAACAAGATTATTAGTCCGAATTACAGAAGCCACATCGGGGACCATGGACCTATAACCAGTAGCTCCAATAATTAATTATTCATCGAGCAGAATAAGTACATTAATTATTAATTCCGGGATTACGCCACCATAAACCCGAAATTGAACTCTACCGATTATAGATATATACTTATACTCAACCCATAGAGTGAATAAGCGTCCATTGATATAATCACTACATACGGATTAACCCTCCATAGACTGTCCATTCCGAGTGGGAAGTCTCCGTGAACCCGACTCAGAATATCTTATCCTTATTTACCATTAACCCCCTGATGATCAATTAGTATGCATATCTGACTAGTAGCTAATTAGTCAAATGCGAACTCCGGGATCGATCACTTTCTTAGGGCTAACAAATAAGGGGACTGTATCTCTACTTCCCGTAGGAAGGAATGGATTCCATGTCTGTGAAAATCAGAACTACTCACTTATCTGGAGATAGTGCCAATGAGAAGTGGCTTGGAACACATATTTAAGTGAACCGTAACTAACACATCAAACACTACCCCGGGACAAGCAGCACCCTGTGATCACCTCAGGATTAAGGTTGATCCATATATGATCATCTAATGATTTAATAAGATTCCTCGATTACGGAATTATACCAAGAAATTCAGATTAAATCGGTCCAGTCCTATATGAATGCCATCATATATAAATGCCCCACGTAGGTACGCTCTACCGACAGTCCGGATAAGACTATCACACCCTAAGGTGTTCTGGGCGCATTATTGGTGTTTTAATCAAGAGACCCTAAACTCTGATTAAGTTCACCACGGACTAACAATTTAAGTATATCACCACTAACTCAATCCTCACGTGCATGCCATACACTGAGTTAAGCGGTTACATACTGATATACTTAGGGTTTGCAGCAGTGTATTATTTACAAGCACAAAGCAAGTAATAAAGTGAGATAAAATCTGTCATCCATTGTTAAAAACAATTACACAAATTGTCTTTCGGGCACTACACCTAACAATCTCCCACTTGCACTAAATGACAAGCAACGATTGTTTTTAGAGCACACCCTTTCTCATCTTATTCACAACACTCTCCCACTTGCTCTAAAAGCAGATGAGACATATCCATCAATGCCGTACCATCCAAGCACTCGACTTGGTACACTGATTAGCTAGGTTGTCGACTCGAGCCGATCTTTAGGATTGAAACGTAGCCGGTCCTTCCAATCAGGCGGTACTCTCTCTCAATATGCTTTTGACTCTTTATTACTGAGAAGATCCTTCTAAGCTATCTCTTCACTGTTTTCACGATGAAGTGATATCGGCTTATCGGACCTGGAATTACTTCCGGACCAAAAAGGAAATTCTAAGCACTATGAGTAAACACTGAGCCCGAGATCAACTTAATGATCATCCTTAATCGACTACAAGTCAGAATTAGTGTAGTCAACCATATTCAAGTTTGCACCTGAATATACAAGCATATGATTCCTCGTTCTCTAAAGATACTTGAGGACGTACTAAAACCGCTATTCAATGCTCGAATCCGAGATTTGACTATTATTGACTTGTGACAACCTGACTTGCCGTCATCCAAGAGAGACTCTATCCCATTTTCTCTTTATCCGAAGATTTAGAGAATCATTCACGAGAGGTAGGGCAGGACTACTCTCGATGAATGTTGCATACGTATATGCATGATCATCTTATCCAATAAGATAGGTGGGATAGCCAATGACTCATTCTCGTGAATTTGACCGAATCAAATTCTTGGAATATAGTCTAATTCTCTCATCTAGAGAATCTTGGCGTGTCGGTTTCCGACTTCAGATAGCACACCCATGTTGTTTCCAACCGTTTTAGTGTTATCATTTATGAACACTAATACTACTACTTTACCGATATTGATACCGGTCTACAAAAGACTTATCAATATTCTGGTCAAGTCCACATATTTTAAAACATGCGACTTTTAATGACCGAGAGGTTCTCTTACATCCACAAAAGACATAAGTCCCGGCAGTCAACCTGTCATTTGTTCTAACCAAGACCCTTCTGTTCCGAATGAATCCAGACTCCGTTTTACGGCAAGAAAGTCTCAGGGAATCACCCCTATTTTCTGCTTTCTAACGAAATCTAGCAAGACTGAGTGGTGAGAGAGTTCTAGGTCTGGTTAACTCTCTACTTTTAGGGAATCACCCCTATACCACTCAACTTTGCGCTGAAAGTTTAAACTTTCCTATTCATTCGACTCTTTTCCGTGTAGATCCAATTGCTCCCACTGGGCCTGAGACACTCAGGTGGTTCTACAAGAGGCTGAACAGAACTGGAGTACCAAAACTCCATTCACAGGGTTAAGGTTTTCAAACCAACCTCTATAATCAGAATCCTATACAGCCCACTAAGAGCCATAGGTTATCAATCACCCCAGCAGACCGTAAAGTCCACACAACCATAATGGGTCAATGGTTAAACCATACTCCCACTGCGTTCTGGGTGGATTGACATTCTGATCTAGTAGTATTTATCAATGTAATCACCAACAACCGATGTTGGACGTGGTCTGATTAAATCAGATAGTAACTTCCTTTGGGTAACCGTACTCCAAGGTCTAAGGCTGCTACTTATAGATTCTATCAGAAGCCTTGTGATAGTCCAACTGTCACTTTCTGATCTCAAGAATCTTACAACCAACCTTCACTCGTCTCATTAAGGCATTTCACGAACAGTCAAAATCTGAACGTATGCGCAAAATCTCCAGTCCTACCTTCAAGCATTAAATGCTAAATGCCTACATTTACGGAAGTGGTATGAACCGAATTCACTCCTTATCCATAAATTCACTAGCATCTTCTAGGTAGACTTCTCGGTTTACATAATAATGTTAACCGTTATTTTGCAACCAATTATCTTAATCGAGTTTAGCAGTGTATTGTAGTACATCAATAACTATATAGGGCAAGTCTATGGTTTCTTTCTTAGTGAGAAACATTCCACAAGGAGGCGGTGAGCATCGGTCCCAAGACTATGCTATAGCCTATTTATGAGCATGGAATACTCTATTCTCTGCTAAAATCGAGACTCCTCCTCGTATTCTTTTGATAAACTAAATCGCGTTTGAGTAGTTATCGGACAAAATGTCACCACTCAAAAACTCCCACTAGCTTGTGTCTCTCACTAGACCCCGAAGGTCATGATGAACAAGCTATGTTACCCTTCAAATCTATTACCCTCTCCCGATTGAAAGGAAACTTAGTCATTGTTCCTTTGAGATAGTGTTCCTAGACTGGGAGATAGGAATCACCCTTAGCCAGTCGTCAGGTCTTATCTCTAGGATATATGCACTAATTAATAGATATTGAAGGGTCGTTTATCTTAATACTGAAACCTTTTACCTTTAATAGTTTTAGATGTGTTACACATACCTTTTAAGCAGTTCTTAGTGGTTCCGACTTTATCAAACAAAAGTCCGAGTCTCGGATTCGTACTACAAATGTCATTTTCACTTTCTATGAGGTAACAATATATCGAGTTGAAAGTGAATCCATTTGTTTCACCGAATCTGTAAACAGAAAAATAAATTTTTCTGTGGTGTTCAAGGATAGAATCCGGAATTCATTTCCTTATATCACTCCCACTATTCTAGCTGAAATTACTGCCCGTTTTTACTCTATTAATCGTTAATGCACAGCTTCCTTGTTCTTCCAAAGAACTAAGCTACCGAGTCAAGTTACTCGGTTAAGAAAGTCGCTAAGGATTCATTGGTTAGTGATCCGAAATCACTTTCCTTATCCTATACTTTCTTTAATTAATGTTTCGGTTTAGCCTCAAAACTTCAGTTAAGATGATTAACACTTATAGACATTCTTTCCCATTCTTAACTTTCCTTAAAAGGAAATAGTCTTGAACTAGCAGTTCGTATGAGTAGACACTACTCGTGAACTGTGGGATGTCTAATGAAAGCGTTACCCAGTGGGACTAATTTTCTAAATTAGAAAAACATAAGACAAAAGCTCCCACTAGTTTATCGGTTCCAAATACCGTCTAACTAGCGACATTTTAATTTATGATTCTCCAATTTTTCTATTAGAAAATTTCTTGTGTAGACACTACACCATTAAAATTCACTAGAAGAATTTTATCATCCCAATCATCTTTCAAACTAACTATGGTTGTCTCTCGTTCAACACGAGTGACAGCAGTGACATACTTATTTACGTCACTTAAGTCTTGAAGGCTCAAGAGAAATATCTCTTCCGAAAAATTAATCGCATGTAAGATCAATAAGTACAACGTTCTAGTTACTTGCCACTTTTTAACGAAGTCATTACTAGTCAATTTTACACTAGCAGTCTACCACCCTAGAGAGTTATATTAATAGTTGTAAATAAAATTGACAGAAAATAAATCCAAATCATACACTACTAATTTTTAGGAACTATAAACTAAGTACTTATAGTCTATCCTACCATTCCAAGGATTTAATCTAACGCCTCAGTGCCGCCTTAGGGTAGGTCAAAGAGGTTTCGATTAATATTGAAGATCATATTGAGAATCGAACATCTCATTTGTGATCGTCAATCACCTTTCCTTTTTCAGCCAAGGTACTACCAAAAATACCCTTTATGAGTGTGACCTACTGTCTCAGATTTTTAGGTAGACCCCGAGTGTGCCGCCTTAGGGTCGGTCAGTGACCCGGCGAGTACCCAAAATCCTATCCTTTCGGAGACCAAGCCTTGAATTTTGATAGCGGTGAAGGCCTTCCTTAGGGGGCCGAAATCAAAGCCGGCACGAGGCGTCACCATTCTCTCACGTTGCTTGTGTCAACAGTAGAGGCCGTGGGGTCGGCTGTCGCCTCTCCCGCTCCCACTCAATATTTTGAAAAAGTGGTGGGTTTACTGATCACGTTTTTGGACTTGATGTTGTTACATTAAGGAACAATAAATCATAGGCCCGAATGTTGTCGGTTATGTGGGCTAGCCCACCCGACCTATTCGTTAGAACATATGTGGCCGTCGGACGGGTCAAGGCTAGGAGAGCTCCGTTGAGCCGTAGTGGCTCTTCGGATGGCTCAGTATTGCCAGACCCCGTGCAAACGCCACACGTGGAGGGTGAAGTCGATTGAGCCGTAGCTACTATTGACCACCCAATCGTGGTTAAACCACTTTCGAACCTGTTTGCCCGTGATTATCTAATCCTTAAACATCAAACATTCACGTAGACACTACGGAACAAAAACGTAATCTCGTCTTAGGTAAGGTGGAATTCACCGAGAATCCAACACCTTAACCACGAGGTTTCGGGATTTTACTCCTTATGCTTTCGCAGAGTGGGATTCACCGAGAATCCATCACCCAACCTCGACGATTGAAAAAACCCGTGTTCCTCGGTTTTTACCTAATTAGTTTCTAATTAATATCAAACAATTAATTAAAACTGATCGTGTGTTTTATACATGCCTAACTAATTCCTCGAATTAATTTCTACATGTATGCATATGGAGTGGAATTCATGATATGATGCATGTCATGGCAATTTTCCGGTTCTACTCATACAATCTACACATGTATACTAGTGCGGAAAATAAACACCGAGATGGACCGTTGGCACCCCCGTAACTAATCTATTCGAAAATAAATTAAAACCCTAATCTGCAGCTGTTCAGAATCTTCGACGATCGTCATATCAAACGAACTTGGATCGGGACGAAACTTTCCAGATCTGATCTTCATTCTTCGGACTTCAAGATGAACGGTCGGATCGGATCTTTGACTTGTCAATCTTCCTCAGTGAGCCGCCCAACTTGCTGCTGAAACAGACTCTTACAGCAGCGCATCATTTACTTCCCGAGGCCGATTGGGGATCAAGATGAATCCCGATCGTCCTGAAAATTTTATCTCACATCCAAAACTCCATGATTATCAATCTGACCGGTCGGATATTCGTTTCAACGGTCCAATACTTTCCAGAAAATCGAGGAAGTCACAGTTAGGGTTTCTGTGAATCCTGCGTTTTTCTGTTACAGCTGCCTCTTCTCATCAACGAACGGATATCCAAACGGCCTCTGATCGACGCCAAATTTTGTGGGATTATTCATCAACTTCCAATATTGATTCTGACCGGAGAGATCTTCGTTTTAATGGCTCAAACAATGGAAAAAACGAAAAGACTAAACAGCTACTGTACAGATCTATTTTCTGGAAATTAAACTTGCAATAAAAATAAATTACATAATTTCCTATACTCATGTAAACGAAATTTTCATCGTTTATATGAGTTTACAATAGATCTAACGGGTAAAAAGTGCCAACCCCCAATCCATCTCTTCAACCATAACAATTTATCACTATCAATGCATAAAACAATAAATAAGATTTACCTACATGCAATTTCACTCCTTTAAGTCGTTTAATTACGATTATGACTATATAAATCGTGGAACCTTGCTCCGATACCACATGAAGGATGCAGGTTCTTAGATCTAAACGAGTTAGATCTACGCGCAGCGGATGGATCACGACTTATACATCACAATACATAATTAAAGGACTTAAACTACTACAAGGGGGTTAAGATTATTTTACCAATATCGGGAAGAGAAGCCTTGATCTTCCGATGTGTTCTCCAAACGGCGGTTGGTGGACACCCTTATTGATAAACGAACCTCCTTGATATGCAACATCAAGAAAAACTCCAATTTTTTCTTCCTCTAAAACCCTAGACAAGATAAACAAATTTTTCTCTCTTTTTAATGAGTGGGGCGAAATTTTCAAGTGTGAATTTCCCTTGGAATAACTCTCCTTTTATAGGAGAGTACATCCTTGGCCTCCAAGTATTAATTAATTAAATAATTAATTAATTAAACAAAATAAAAAGATATTTTGCTTAATGAATAATTGTGACATATTATTGACCAATAGGAAACTAAATAACATGTCATCCAACCAATTACATAACAAGAATATCTTTTATTTTCCATAACACAAGAAAATCAATTCTTGTGCTAAAAGAGAACCAATATGGCGCCACCTCCCTAGGGTTTTAGCCCACATAAAATGTCTTTTATGTGTATTATATTATTTAGCCCAACTAAATAATATCCATGCATATCAATTAATTTGCCCAGCCAATTAATTATCACTGAGGCCCAAGTAACAAGATTATTAGTCCGAATTACAGAAGCCACATCGGGGACCATGGACCTATAACCAGTAGCTCCAATAATTAATTATTCATCGAACAGAATAAGTACATTAATTATTAATTCCGGGATTACGCCACCATAAACCCGAAATTGAACTCTACCGATTATAGATATATACTTATACTCAACCCATAGAGTGAATAAGCGTCCATTGATATAATCACTACATACGGATTAACCCTCCATAGACTGTCCATTCTGAGTGGGAAGTCTCCGTGAACCCGACTCAGAATATCTTATCCTTATTTACCATTAACCCCCTGATGATCAATTAGTATGCATATCTGACTAGTAGCTAATTAGTCAAATGCGAACTCCCGGGATCGATCACTTTCTTAGGGCTAACAAATAAGGGGACTGTCTCTCTACTTCCCGCAGGAAGGAATGGATTCCATGTCTGTGAAAATCAAAACTACTCACTTATCTGGAGATAGTGCCAATGAGAAGTGGCTTGGAACACATCTTTAAGTGAACCGTAACTAACACATCAAACACTACCCCGGGAGAAGCAGCACCCTGTGATCACCTCAGGATTAAGGTTGATCCATATATGATCATCTAATGATTTAATAAGATTCCTCGATTACGGAATTATACCAAGAAATTCAGATTAAATCGGTCCAGTCCTATATGAATGCCATCATATATAAATGCCCCATGTAGGTACCCTCTACCGACAGTCCGGATAAGTCTATCACACCCTAAGGTGTTCTGGGCGCATTATTGGTGTTTTAATCAAGAGACCCTAAACTCTGATTAAGTTCACCACGGACTAACAGTTTAAGTATATCACCACTAACTCAATCCTCACGTGCATGCCATACACTGAGTTAAGCGGTTACATATTGATATACTTAGGGTTTGCAGCAGTGTATTATTTACAAGCACAAAGCAAGTAATAAGATGAGATAAAATCTGTCATCCATTGTTAAAAACAATTACACAAATTGTCTTTCGGGCACTACACCTAACAGATGGATGATATTCGGGAGAAGCAAGATGAAGACCAAGTTTTGGTTGACTTTGAGCGAGTTGCAAGAGAAAAGCCTACGGTGGGATACGCGTTAGACAAGAATGAAAACCTTTTGTACCAAGATCGTTTGTGTGTGCCTAATGTTGGCAATTTAAGACAGAAAGTCATGGAAGAGGCACATAGGATCGCCTTTGCAGTTCATCCGGGAGCTACTAAAATGTACAGAGACTTGAAGGAAAGGTTTCGGTGGCCCTCGATGAAACTGGAGATAGCCAAGTTCGTTGCAGAGTGTGATACTTGCCAGAAGGTTAAGGCAGAACATAGAAGACCAGGAGGAATGCTTAAGCCTTTGGATATCCCGGAATGGAAGTGGGATAAGATCACTATGGACTTTATCACCGGTTTACCTAAGACGAGAGGCGGTAATGATGCGATTTGGGTTATTGTGGATAGATTGACCAAATCCGCTCATTTCTTACCGTATAAAGTTGATATGCCCTTGAAGAAGATGACGACACTATACTTGGATAATATAGTGAAGTTACATGGAGTTCCTATCTCGATAGTTTCGGATCGTGATTCGAGATTCATCAGTAGGTTTTGGAAAAGTTTACAAGCAGCTTTCGGAACCAAGTTGGATTTGAGTACGGCCTTTCATCCTCAGACAGATGGACAATCTGAGAGAACCATCCAAACACTTGAAGATATGTTGAGAGCTTGTGTTTTGGAGGTAGGCGGATCATGGGATGATTACCTACCGGTAGCAGAGTTTGCCTATAAAAACAGTTATCATGCAAGTATAGGCATGCCACCATTTGAAGCATTGTATGGAAGAAGATGTAGAACGCCGCTGTTTTGGGATGAAGTCGGGGAAAGACAAATCACCGGGCCGGAATTGGTTGAGCAAGCTAAAGAGAGAGTTCAGTTGGTTAAGAAGAATTTGAAGGCGGCTCAAGATAGACAGAAGAGTTGGGCAGATGTTAGAAGGAGACCTTTAGAGTTTGAAGTTGGTGAAAGAGTTTACCTACGAGCTTCACCAATGAAGGGAGTGAAACGTTTTGGACAAAAGGGAAAGCTAAGCCCTAGGTATGTTGGACCTTTTGAGATTCTAGAAAGAATTGGATCGTTGGCTTATAAGCTTAAGTTACCGGAATCCATGTCAAGAGTCCACAAGGTGTTTCATGTTTCGATGCTGAAGAACTGTTTGACCAAGACAGATGTTGAGACTACGGTTGATCCGGAGATTCTTCAAGAAAATCTTTCGCATGATGAGACACCGATCGGAATTTTGGACAGGAAAGAAAAGATGATTAAGAGACGGTTGATTCCTTTGGTTCCGGTGCAATGGAGCAATCATTGACCGGATGAAGCTACTTGGGGAAGTTGAGGACGATATGATCAGTGAGTTTCAGATTTTATGGACTTACCAGGTATGTTCTAAGTTTCGAGGAAGAAACCCCTTTAAGGGGGGATGAATGTAATATTCCGATTTTCGGGAAAGGGCAGACGTGTCATTTTACGAAAACGAAATATTGGGTTCGGTTCCTTTTATTAGGAGTTTAATATTTTGGGTATTTATGTATGTATTTTCGACATATATATATAAATATTTAAGGAAGAAAATCTGATTTAATAAGGGTGATTATGGAAAATCATGGAAATTAGGTAATATTGGGATTTTTCCTATTTAAGGAAAAATCAACCTAATCAGCCCCATAATCTTTTAATCGGACTTTCCACCTCCAAAACTCATCTCTTGCGTGTGTGTGTGTGTGTGTGTGTGTGTGTGTGCAAGAATTAGGGCTGAGGGATTGTTGTCATCGGTTCTAAGTTAATTCTTGATGGTTTTCAGATCAGAGTCGAGCACCGGAATCGTTGTGAAGAGAGCAACGTTGTGACGGCAAAAAGTTGAAGCTTTGTTAAGGTATGATTAAGCCCTAATTCAGTTCACTATCGATTTTGATGGGTGAAAACTCATCAATTCATAGTTTTTATCGTTTAGAAGCGTGTGATTGAATCTAATCTAAGTTTGGATTTATCACACATGTTTTCCTGCAGAAAAGGATCGGTTTTGCTTCTGTTTTACGTGGTTTGGAGTAGGGATTTGCTGCTTAAAAGGTAAGAGGCTCTTCCTACAATTCTAATTATTGTTATTGAGGTTTAGATCAAGTTTTATGATGCGTAGATACAAGAATGTTATGCTTTTTCGTTGATCAAAGGATCATAGATGTTTAGATATGTTTTCCACGTTTTTCTGAGTTGAAAACGAGGTTAATTAGGTTAGAAACGATTCAAAAATCGAGTTGCGAAGATTTTAGCGTTTGGGAAAAACCCCGTCGGACGGGCGTCTGCACTAGGCAGACGGGTGTCCGGGACCTTAGTAACTCAGACGGGCGTTTGAGGTTAGAATTTTGATTCAGGATGTAGCTGTTTTAGACGGACGGGCGTCCGAGGTTAGTGGACGGGCGTCCATAGGATGTCAGACGGGCGTCTGGCCTGTTTTACATTGTTTATACTGTTTTAGCATTTCAGGTTGGTTTTCGGGCTTCATAATCGTGTTTTCACTATTTTAAACCCTTAATCCTAATATGATAACATTCATTAAAATATGAACAAGCTTCGATTGAACTTCCGATTCGTTCAGTTAAAACACCGAATGTACTCTTAAAGGGAGTTGAAGTTCGGATCCGTCGGAAGGGCATGAAAGGGCTTGTGCTTTGATGAACTAGAGTTCATCAACGTCTGTGTAATTGATAGGATGTGATGTCTAGTTGTCTAAGTGAGGGAGTAGAGCTAATAAGGTGAGATTTTATTCCGAAAACACTTAGGTGACTAGTTAATTCACAGTTAATAATTACATATGTGTTGATAAAAGATAAAATGTCATCTATTCTTGGTTAGGCACTGATTCAAAGGCTTAAAAGGTGGACAACGCTACTGGTTTAAAAGGCTGAAGGGTAGTGGAGGAAATCCATCGAGCGTATATGCATACCGGGGAGATCCCGGGACTATCGGTGCTAATCACCGTAGTTGGCAAGTATATCTCGTGGTGGAATTTTCACCATGCATTGTGTCCTTGAGTAATGGTGTAACAAAGATAAGCTAGGTTAGAAACGTATAGTCATGGCGTGTCGATGGGCATGAAGTGAACCCTAGATTGAGTCGGTTTCACCAAGATAATCTTTTAATAATAACCTTAATTAAATTGTAGCTTCCACTTCTTACTTTGTTCTTTGTACTTACCTCAAATGCATGTTTATTTATGTGTTTGGGGGAGAGAAGACGAATAGGTTAGTCAAGACTTTGAGGAGGACTTTGATAACGACGTTTGAGGACGCCGGAGTTGAAGACCTTGTTTATCATTTATTTCATTTATGCCTTAGACTTGGATTATTATTGGATTTTGTAGTTTCCTTTTAGTTTTTTTTGAAATTTGTAAAGATTTGGATTCGTTGGTTTCGTTTCGGATGTAATAATATTACATTTCCTCTTTAGTTATTTATTTCTATTCTTGGTTATTTGGAAAATTACCCGAGTCTTTTTAACTTCCATTTGCTTTCATTTGATACGACGTAGTAGAGGCTTACGTGTAATATTATCCTACTACTTTAGAGAAAGTAAGCCTTTTCACTCCCTCCCTACACGTGGCTGAAGAAATCTCTAAAAGAATTGCCAAAGCTCCTCCACGTGGCTGAAGGTGGCTCAAAAAATTTGTTCAAATGCTTTTTATACGAGATTTATATTTATTATTATTATGTGTAATAACAAATAATAATAATATAAGTGGTTGGTAATAGTAGTTTGGCTTACCCTGGCCGCCCAAGCCTTTTCTAACAGTTTTCCACCGTTTCGTGTGTGCTTCCAAAGCCTCCTTTCTGGCCGCCGTACACTAGCCACCGGCACTACCGGTTGCTCCACTATTGTCGAACAGTGGAGTGGAGGAGTTGGTTTGTTTGACAGATGGAAGGTGGCGGTTTGACATTTCCACATGCATATGTGTATGGCCGGGGATGGAGTTTAGTTATATTCAATGGATTTGACAGATTTGGTTGCTAACTCTACTGTGGTGCCTCAGACTCCTGTGGATCTATGTTGCTTGACCCTCCATAAAACTCCCCCCTTCTGCATTTTTGGGTTTACCCCTGCTATTGCCAAGGTTTGTTTTCCCTTTTTTCTTATTTCTGGTTTCCCTTCCAATTCGTAGCTTAATCTTTTATATAATGGTGTTGTCTGCTGATTTAGTGTTGTTGCATTACAGTCTGTTGCTCTTCTTCTTTAATTTCGGGTCATGTTTGAGATGCTTTCTTTTTCCAGTTTGATCGTTCTTGTTTTCCGAGAGTGCTGCATCATACGTTCATGCCTTTAAAAAAGTTGCTTACTGGCTTTTGGAAAATGCATGCGGTAGTTGCAGTGTCTATCTGCATATGGGGTGTGCCTTTTGTTCGGTTATAGCTGTTAGGCATCTCTTTCATCATCTCAGTTTAATTCGCAATTTCCAGATTTAAAGCGGGTTATTTTCATAATTCTTCTTACGAATTGTCTTCCTTGAAAAAGGAATTTGTGTATATAATACTTTATTTTCTGAATGGGAAGGATTAAAGAAGTCCGTTCAAAAGTAATCATTTCTTTGTTTTTTCCTTCAGTATTTTGAATCAATATTTTCTTTCATTTTAATACGTATGCGATAATTGTGTGTTCATAATCGTGAATGAATCTTAGCTTATTTTTGGATTTTTCTTATTTGTAGGATCGGGTGGATGATCTGCTACATTCATGTTGACATCACTTACGAAGAGAGGTTTGGATTCTAAGCTTGCGCTTTCTTTTATTTGCTTTGTCTTGATATTAAATTTGTGATCTTGTATGGTTATTTGACTTTGTTTATAGAGGATTATATGATTACTTGGCATTGTTTAGTTGGTTATATGACTCTCCTTACCTACCTGCAACCATTTCTGAAGCCATCACTCTAATGATATGCAACTAATTTAGCTAGATGTTTTAAGTACTTCTTGATACATGTGTCATGATGTCTACGAGCAATGTGAATAGGGGTAGTATTGAATTCTTTGTGAAAGTCCACACTTTCCCGATTCCCCTTCTTTTACTTAAGCTTTTGTTGGTGACTGTCACTTATATTTATATTTGTTTTGCGCATTTGGGATGCAACCTACCACTTCTTAACAATATTTCTCGACTATTTTCAATCTGAAGGTGGATCTCAAATATAGCAAAGAAATGCAAGTTGTAATGAACAATAATTTTTGTGTCTTTATTCGTCTCCCGTTTTTAGAATGAGGTGTTGAAAATAAAGTTCAAATATTTTTTTCTGAGATTGTGGACTAGCTTTTTTTCTTTGTTCTTCCTTGGAGTTCTTTTTGCTTGAGTTGTAGCATGTTAGATGTTTAACTTTTTGCCTCTCCATATACCTGCAGATATTGTATGTGAGGTATAGCTTGTGTATGCAGACTTTATTATATCCTCTCTATTTGTGTTCTTTTGGTTCGGGACCAACAATAGCTTAGAAGAAGAGTTAAGAGGGAGTAGACGGGGATTTTGAAATTGGAAAACGGCATCATGTTGGTCTCAAATCTGCAATATCTAAATTATCAAACAAGAATTTGCAGGTACTTTTTGATGTGCTTGTTCAATTGTATGTTGTCAAGATGTTATATGAGACCATTCTTTAAATGTTTTTGTTGGCTGATGCTCATTTACGTTATTTTAAGCGGGTTGGTTTGAGGATGGTCTTTTGTTTCTTTCCTTTGTTGCCTAATCTTGCATTATATTTCTAATCCAGACATATTTGATATTTTTTGTGATGCAGGGATATGAGCTGTTGCATCAGATGCAACCCTACATCAATCAGGTCTTGACATATGCTCAGCAGTCCCGAGAACGATCAAACTACGAGCAGGCAGCTCTTCACTAAAGAATGCGTGCAGGAGATAAAAGACGGATTGATCGAGAAAGCAGGTGTGCGTCAAATGGCTCAAATGAATCTTCTAATGGAGACGGTATATAGACCATTGGTAGAAGTTCTCACAAAATGATCGAGACAGTCATGCAATCGACTTCAAAGGGCACGGTTCAGAAATCAAATATTTTTTCCTTGAATCTTCAGACTTTTATAAGCTATTTATGTTGTCATAATACGATGAAATTTTCCAGTGACATGTTCAGGTTCAAACCATAAGACAAGGTTACCTTTCAAAACGTTCCTCAAGCTTGAGAGGTGATTGGAAAAGAAGGTTTTTTGTTCTCAACGGCCGAGGAATGTTATACTACTATCGTAATCAAGGCAGTAAACCACATGTGAGTGACCTACATTTGCTCACATGTGTAATTCCGGAACATGGCTTCCGATATGGTACTTTGATTCATGTGCCTGCCTCCTAGGGATGGATCTTGTGTTCAAAATTCCGGTTTTGAGATACTTAGTCGATGGCTTTCGTCCCATTATCATGGCGGAGTTCATGATGAGATACTTAGTCGATGGCTCATCACACGGTGAACTTTTTGATATCAACAATTAAAGTTGACGCTAAGCAATCCGATCTACAGTTTTGCTTGAGAATGGTTTGTTGGCTTAAACAATAATTTGTTGACCCTTCTCATGGTTGGCTTAAGCATGAGTTTGATGTAGTTCAGTGCTGCTTCTAATTTGACTTCTATGTGTGGTTTTGGTGTATTTATGGAACTGTTTGTGTTTGATGTTCCTCATATATAAGGAGGCGAGAGTCTATAATTTTTTGTGGCGGTGGTGAAGAATTATTCAAGATAGTTCATGATGACAAGTTTAAGCTCATGGTCAATGGTTAGGAGTTTGCAAAAGAAGAAAAACATTTGTTACGTTTGCTAGAGTTTTCATTCCAAGAGGGTGTCGGTTTCTCTAACGGCTGCTGCGATTTTACTTCCTCACTCTCCCCCACGGCTCCGGCCCAATCAACGTGAATTCTCTGCGGTAACAACCGCAGAGCAGACAGGAAATACTATCTAGGAACGAATGGTAAAGATTTTCGATGTTGCGTTTTGATTTCGTTGTTGCTTTTTTGTGATTTGTTTGTTTCATGCTTGCGTTTTTTATATAGATTTGTTTGTTCTTCAATTCATTTGGATTTTGCGGTGATGGTAGGCGTTTCCGAATCAGCAAACTGTAGATTATCCAAGCTTCAAGCTTGTTATCGCCGGTGATGATGGAACAGGTGAAATACTCTTTAAATTTGTTCTTATATCTGATGTTTACTTTACTTTTTCGTGCTATGTTTGTTACGTTCTTCTTTTATTTAAAGCTTTTTCGGCTTTAGAAGAATCCGATGATATAAGTGTTTTTTTCCCTCTTCACTATTTGATTGTTTTATGTATCCATCTAATCACTGTTGCAGGCAAAACCTTATTCGTGAAGAGGCATTTTACTGGTGAATTTGAGAAGAAATATGAGCGTAAGTATACTTTAGATATGATGGTATTATTTCAGTAAAGAATTAGTGTGATGAGTTACTTTTACTTATTATATCAAACATGGTTAAATTAATTGCTCGATTGTCATCTTGTAAATGATTGAAAGCTGAATTAATGTTATGTATAATATGTAATGGATGGTAAATTTCTTTAATATTAGACGCGTCTACGATTTATAGTCATATTTTATTTACCCAGTATTTTAATTCACAAGTTCTTAAACACTTATGCCATAGGCATGTTTGCCAGAAAGCAACACCATTAAACCCTCAGGTGCAACACAATCATACAATTTTGAAGCTTTAATGATGAAGAGGTAAAAAGCTTGACTCATTGACCCCTGGAGTAACGTTGAAAGCAACCTCGACAGTCCCACACAAAAAAAGGCCAAAGGAAGCGTAGTGTAGGATTCTTTTGGTTCTTATAAAAGAATAAACTCTTTTTGTATATATCCGAACTATCTGTTTCTTAGTTATATTTCTTTTGGTTGTTTTAAACCATCACCTTATTTTCTCAAGATGATGTTCATGGTGATCTGTTAAGATGAGCTGCATCTTTATCACATATTTTTTATATATTGTTACACATAGTCTGGATATATTGTTCAATGCGATTTATGACTTTGGTTATGTATGAGTTATTAGTAGTTATTTGTTCCCAACAGGGTGCAAATTAAGTCAAATGTCTTGTGTATGAGTTTCTTCAAAGAATGTATTTACAAACCAAGTTTTATGTCCAGGTTCAAGTGCTCTCTACTGAAATATATGTATATACCGTGGGCATTAATAGGGCCTTGCGGTGCAAGGCCAAACCACACTAGTTTATTTAATATCATGCGTGCCGAACATTTCGATTTCCGGATAAGGACTCGGTGTCCGGGAACGGGGCGTTACATTGACACATCCACCTTCCTTCTGTTTTAAAAACCAATCCCGACCTATGGATTAGGCAAGAACGTTGCATTCATCAGGAATGAAAGATTTAGGTTGTCCTCTATCTACACAATTTATTCGATTCTTCGTTTTTACTGCTGTGATTGTCATTGAGTTTTACTGTTGTTCCAAATCGGCAAATTCATGCTACAAAGAGGCCTGATTTCTGTTAGTGTTTATTTTCTTCAGTAAATTTCAGTAATTTTCCAATTGTTTAGCTTTCCTATGTTATTTGACTGTACATTCTTCTTGCTGTCTTTTACTGAGCACTGTACAGGATCTGTTGTATGCAATTTACCATTGTAGAAATCAACAAAATTCAGATACAAGTTAATTTTATGCATTAAGATAGAATAAAGTTGCATAAAGGAACAGGGATTTTTTCATTCACGTTTTAGCAAACTACGGGATACTTCAAACGCCATTGGAGGACATTCCTCTTACTGTTATTCTACTTCTACTACATGACACTGACTTCACATTTTCACATAGGACATAGCACACATAAGTACATAGAACATGCATGGACATATGTAGGCACAGATGCACCCTTACACCATTCCTGCTTCTTAATTTTCACACCTTTTTCAGCTTCATCTAACTTGCCAATGGAAAAGCTGAACATACAAAAAGCCTGCTCAGAGTACAATTTGGTCCCCTCAGTTTTACGTTATGGTTTGGTTGTATTTGTTGCTATTCTTTTGTGTAAACTCATGAATTGATTATATGCTATTCTTACAAATCTAAATACAAGAAACGTCATTCTTTCTAATTCTTCTACAAAATGGATAATATATATTGTAATATTATTTCCTTTTCATTTTCTAATGCAATGATGTGCTCCCTTAAATTGTCAATGGCTTCACTTCTTCACGTTAATCAACAGGGAGCATGTTGGAGCCCTTGCGATGAGTTGAGCCAAACGGTAACTTAATCTTGTTGAAGATTATGTTTTTTTTGTGAAGGTTTTTATTTATTACTATTCATATGATCAAATTTTATGTTTCTTCCAGCTGGCTCTGATTTCGTTAGAATGAAATTGATGGTTGCTATATTTTTGTTGTTATTAGCTTGTATGGATGCATGTACGATACACATGCTTAGAGTACTTGCATGTGGCAACATTTTACATGTTTGTGGGGGGAATTCTTCTTTTTGGTTTATTTCGAGTCTCTTCTACACTTTCCTTCTATGGAGGCATTTTAGCAAACCTATTCGTAACAGTGAAAAATCATGACTTGAATTCCATTCCCTCTATTTCATGGATTATTCATTCTATCCATGATATAGTGAGAAATCGTTTTCATTTTTTACCTTTTCAGGATTAAATAAAGATGATCTCTTTTTCTTCATATTCTAACCTTGAAAATAGCAACTCTTTGACAAGACTTGACTTTTCAGGCATTTCCACTGTAAGTTCTATGTGTTTCACATTCATATTCAATTTTTTGCTATGAAAATTACATAAAATTTGATTTTGGGTATACCTTTGTGGGTTTATTAGTTGTTTGCTCTGATTTCTACATTTATGCCACGAAAATTGTAAATGACTTTTTTTACGAGTGTAAATGACTCTTTTTCTTGGATATTTTCAGGGTGTTTGCCGAGTTATTAGCTCTCAATTGCATATTTGTTCTTTTTAGATTGCTAAAATGTTAACACAACTGAGTATTGATAAGAATAATATAAATTTATGGCTGGTCATGCATTTGCTGATTTCATGCATCAAAATAGCAGAAACGGAAAAAGAAGGTAAAAAGAACAAAACTGCAATTGAGAGTTAAAATGCCTCTTTGTCACTATTTTTTTCCATTCTGTTTGGACTTTTAAGAAGGTATGCGAATTGTATGTGCTATGTTGCCGTTGCTAATGGCTGGTGAAAGTGCCTCTGGATTTCCTTCTATTGTACTACTTTTGCAGCTTGTGTAATGTGTTGCTTTTCTGTCGATTTCCCCTAATGAAATGATGATAAGTACAACCTCTTAGGCAAATGATAAAAATTCCTCTGCTCAGAATGAGGGGATAAGGGTGGAAGGTCTGTGCAGAGGCATATCCTACTCAATTGGATAACATTGCTCAGAGCTACTGAGCCATCAACCTTGACGTCGTCTAGGCAATTTTTTGTATTTTTTTAATACATTTTTTCCTTCTCCGGCATATTAGGTAGGAAAGTGTAGACCGACTTAAGTAGGCTTCTCATAAACTTCCTGTTGGTCCCTTTAAAAGGCTTTGGTTAAGTTTAGAGGGGGGTGAATAAACTTAACACTTAAAACTTTTGGAGTTAACAAACTCAGCAAGTTCAGTAGCCTGCTGACAGCTCAGTAGTCTGCTGACTGTTGATTTTACTGAATTTGTTGCAGCGGAATATATTCAAGTTAAGCCTTAATACTTGTTGTTAAAATATGATACTAAGTATTAGATACTCAGTAGTGTAAGTGTGTGATTCAGTTGCTTGTTTCAGTAGGTTGATGTGCTAAATATACTAGATGCAGAAATTAAATGCAGAAAGTAAGTAGGCTGATTTTATAGTGGTTTCAGGTGGTGTAATCTTGCCAGCCCACTCTTCTCCTGTGATGTTGGAGGTAATTCACTAGAGATCTTTGATGTTGCGGTTACAAAAATCCCTAAGTTGTTTGTCCTTCACCAATAACTATGGTTTCACAAACTGATCACTTGGAATAGGTAGGATTGTTGCTCCAAAGTCTTCCACTGGTCCTTGAAGGGTAGAATTGCCTCTTCACCACCTCCACCACAAACAACAGTCCTTGACACCCAACGATGCTTCACTGTCTTCAGCATGTTTCTTGTAAAAGAAAGTTTGAATCAGTAAGTGATTCAGCTTTCAGCAGCTTGATCAGGATGAAATGATCAGCAGCTTGAAGACTTCAAATGTGTAAACTTGATGTAGCTTGAAAACAGATTACACTTGAAGAATTTACTGGATCATTAGCTTTAAGTTCGGTAGGGTTAGCAGGATGATATTCTTGATAACTTCAGGAAAATTATCTTCTTGTTCATCTATATTTCATCATCTGTTTCTGTATCAGGGGTCTTTTATTTATAGGTGAAAATCCTTGTGACTTATGTTTGAAATTCAAAACATAGCCGTTTCAGATTTGTCCCATCTTGACTTGCTTTCTGTCCCTGTACATAGTACTGACACTGTCAGTTTACTTTTTGACAGTTTTCAGGCTATACACCCTTTGACTTGTATCCATTAGATAAACCTCTGTTTCTTTCCAACGTCCCTTTAATCTTAGCCAATGATTTGTTGACCAAATCAAGAGTTGTTATCTGTCCTTATCCTTGTAATCTTCCAATGTAACCTTTGATTAAATCAAAATATATGTTCAGCAGGTTCCTGTGAATATAAGTCTGCTGAAATGCATATCAGTCAGCTGATCCAAAGTTGCTGTGTTTATAAAACACTGCAGCTGACTTTTCTTATATCTAACTTTTTATTATGAAGTTAGATTACACCATTTTGATTATAACCAAGTTCCAATCACCATTTAACTTGTGGAACTTAGACCTTGTACACAAGGTATATGTAATCAGTTTAGGTCATCACAAACTTCCTAAATTCTGATTCCATATCCTTGACTTTAAATACTAAGTTTGATCCCTTAGCCTTCAAAAACTGAGTTTGAGCCCTCAGCCTTCAGTCTTCAGCAGGTTCCTAAACTAGTCTACTGACTCAGGTACCCTACTGATCTAGACAGGTCTGGTGATGAAAGTCAGCTGACCTTTTACAGTGCTTGTTTGATCAAACCTATACAAAGATCAAACTCCAATAAGCCTATACATTTGATCTAGAGATCTTTTTGCCTTTGCTCTATAACAGATAGTCCGCACTCATCACTAAAACTTAAAATAAGTCCAACAATTTCCCTCTTTTTGGTGATGATGCCAATACCCTCCTTACATCAAAGCAAAAAGAGTAAAAATAAAAACAGAACAAACTCAGTCATTTCTCATTATAATCATGTTTGTTCAAAATTATTACAAGCTAGATTCAGAAAAAAAATAAAAAGCATGTGTAAGTATGTTGATCTAGTTCCTCATTTCCCTTTCTTGTCTTTCTCTCTCTTGCTGCTCTTGATATTCCCTTATGTCTCTAACCATTTCTCTCACCCATTGATTTTAAACAAGGGAAAATCAATATGGGAGTTCACTTCCTTCCACCATTTCCATGCCTCGGGTTCAGGAAGGTTAATTTGATGTACTCTGAAACCTAAACGCATGTATAACTGCTTGAATTCATCCAATGAATCTCTAGCTGATGTAGTAGGTAGACTTCTTCCACCTCTTCCACCTCTACCACCTCTGTGTGAAGATCTTAAGGCTTTGACTCTAGTTTCCCAGAATTTCAGTCCCAAGAAGGAATTTAGCCCTTCATGAAAGCCCTTGTCATGATAAGGTCTCCTCTTATTGTAATTTAGCTTCTTGTATTCCTTGAAGAGGTCATCAGTCAGTGGAAGTCTGCCAGGTTCTCTAAATGCATTGGTGTCAGCCTCCCATTTCTTTTGTGTAAAAATCCTTGCAGCCTCTTTTGCTACAGCTGTCTGGCTCACTTCCCCCTTATTGACATCATCAACGAACCGGGAAAGTAGGCCATGAACACTCTCCTGTGTGATCACTAAGTTGTTCAGTTGACCTTCCATAATTTCTATTCTTGCGTCAACTACTGTGATCCTTCCTTCCATTGTCTGCTCCAGTAGATTGATCCTCTCAGTAATCTTAGGATCTAATACAGCAGGGTGAGGTGTTTCAGCAATCGCTTCCACCCACTTCGAGACGTAATCACAAGCTACCAAAATGAACTTGTTGCCAAAAGAAGAAGGATAGGATCCCACAAAGTCTATTCCCCAAACGTCGAAAACCTCACAAACAATGATAGGTCGTTGAGGCATCTCATTTATCTTAGAAATTCTCCCCGAACGTTGACACGCATCACAGGTTTTTACATAAGCATAGGCATCCTTAAAAATTGTCGGCCAATAAAGCCCGCTTTGCAAAACCTTCAATGCGGTCCTTTGTCCTGAGAAATGGCCCCCGGCCTCTCTATCATGGCAAAAGGATAACACGCTCAATCTCTCACCCTCAGTTATACATCTCCTCAGAACGCCATCAGCACACAATCGAAACAAGTAGGGATCCTCCCAAACGAAGTATCTAGCCTCACTCACTAACTTTCTCCTCTGATTCTCGTCTAACTCCGACTCGATAAATCCACTTTCCAGGTAATTCACTATCGGTGCAAACCACGGAGCTCCCTCCTTTCCTTTCTTCAGAAAATTCCCTCGTTTTTCCGGTAACATAGTGTCTACAACAAAAAGTCGCTCATCCGGAAACGAGTCATCTATTTCAACCCTTTCTGATTCGTCACCCTCAACTGGCTCAATCCGACTAAGGTGATCGGCTACCACATTCTCACAACCTTTACGGTTTCTAATTTCCACATCAAACTCTTGAAGGAGCAAAATCCATCTCAACAAACGCGGTTTCGCATCCTTCTTAGCGAACAAATATTGCAATGCGGAATGGTCCATATGGACAATCACTTTAGACCCCACCAGATAGGATCTAAACTTGTCGAAAGCAAAAACTACCGCCAACAATTCTTTCTCGGTCGTAGTGTAGTTCTGTTGGGCCGGATTCAAGGTGTGACTTGCATAATAAATCGGTCAAAACAACTTATCCACCTTTTGTCCTAACACTGCTCCTACCGCCAAATCGCTAGCATCGCACATGACCTCAAACTCTTGCTCCCAATTTGGAGCTATCAAAATAGGGGCCTCAGTCAAAAGCCTCTTAATCTCCTCGAAAGCTTCCACACACTCATCATCAAAAGTCACATTTACTCCCTTCTTCAATCTAGAGGTAAGAGGTGTAGCCTTTTGGGAAAACTTAGGGATAAATCTACGATAAAACCCCGCATGTCCCAAGAAAGATCTTAACGTTTTCAAACTAGTAGGCATAGGCAACCTAGAAATAGCATCTACCTTAGCCCTATCAACCTCTATCCCCTCAGCTGAAACCTTATGACCTAGGACAATTCCCTCAGTCACCATAAAATGACACTTCTCCCGGTTCAAAATCAAATCGGTCTCCTCACACCTAGCGAGCACCCTATCTATATTAGTCAAGCATGCATCAAAGCTGTCCCCAAAAACCGTAAAATCATCCATAAACACCGCCATACACTTATCAATCAAATCAACAAAAATGGCAAGCATGCATCTCTGGAATGTCGCGGGTGCATTACACAACCCGAAAGGCATTCTTGAAATGCAAAGGTGCCATAGGGACAAGTAAACGTGGTCTTTTCTTGGTCATTGACATCGATGTGAATCGATAATAACCACTAAATCCATCGAGAAAACAATAAAATGCATGACCAGCAAGCTTATCTAACTCTTGATCAACAAACGGGAGTGGGAAATGATCCTTCCTAGTCTTTTCATTCAACATGCGAAAATCAATGCAGACTCGATGACCAGTAACAGGGCATACAGAAAAAGACTCACCTTGCTCATTTGTTAGCACCGTAATGCCGCCCTTCTTAGGTACCACCTGTGTGGGACTCACCCACTCACTATCCGAGATGGGGTAGATGATGCCCAACGTCAACATCTTCACCACTTCCTTTCTTACCACTTCCAGTAAATGCGGGTTCGGTCTCCTTTGCGGTTGACGCCTCGGTCTCGCCCCATCCTCGAGGATGATTTTGTGCTTACATATGTCGGCACTAATCCCCTTGATATCCACCATTTTCCATCCAAAAGCTCGTTTCCTCTTCTTCAAGACTTGAACTAGCTTTACTTCCTGCAAGGCTGTTAGTGAAGCAGATATAATAACCGGAAGTAAATCACTACCTTCAAGGAAAACATATTTGAGGTGTTGAGGAAGCGGTTTCAACTCCAAATCCGTCGGTGGTTCCTCAATGGATGGCTTTGGCATATCCTCTGGCGAACCGAGATCCAGTTTCTTAGTCCAGCTAGCTTCCATGAACTCTCCCGCCTCGAGATGCATGGCATAAACTCGCATCACCCGGCTGTCGTCAGTCACCTTGCATGATTTCATCAAACATTTCTCCAGTGTTTCTTTGTGCCCCTGCAAATTCACATTCTCCAAAACACACGGGTGGATAACATCTATCGAGAAACAATCATTCATCTCATTCTCGGGGTGTTTCATGGTTTTGTAAACATTAATCTTGACACTATCTTGACCAACTCTTAAAATTATATCCCCCCTCTTAACGTCTATCAAGGTCTCCCCAGTATTTAGGAAAGGCCGACCTAACAAAAGAGGTGTCTTAGAATCAGAGTCCATATCAAGAACCACGAAATCAACCGGAAACACAAATTTATCAACTTGAACCAACACATCCTCGGCTACTCCTAGCGGTGTCCTAACTGACCTATCCGCCATTTGCAAAGTCATGCCCGTTGGTTCTAATCTCCCTAAGCCCAACTTATCATAAACTGACTTTGGCATCAAACTAACCGATGCCCCCAAATCGCAAAGCACATTTTTGAAAACAGTCTCTCCTATGGTTATCGGGATAGTAAAACTGCCCCTATCTTGAATTTTGGGAGGATTTTATTCTCAAAAATGGCGGAACATTCATAACTCAACTGGACCATCTGTTGCATTTTCTCTTTGCTTGAAAGCATATTCTTTAAAAACTTGAAATATGAAGGGATGTTAGCAATGATATCCAACATTGGCATGGTCGCTTCAAATTTCCTCAACATTTCTAAAATTTTGGCTTGACTTTGGGTCAAGACCTCTTTTTTAGTTGTTTTGGGAGGAAATGGTAAAGTGGTCACGTCAAAACCCGGGGGAGGAGGGGGAATTTTACCTTTACTACCTTTAGGCCTGAGTGGTGGCAATGGCTCTTCTTCCTTTACATCAATGATTATCGTTTCCGACTTTGGCCTCGACGCTTCTTCCCACTTTCGCTTGTATTCTTCCACTTCCCTTTCCAACCTCGAGATTCTCTCTTTTTCAGCCCTTTTCTCAACATCCTCATCAAAACCTTCTTGCTCACCCAACGACCCTTTGTAATCACAAAATTTCTCTTTCTCGGAGTTTGGCACCATCTTCTCAAGTTCTCGACCTTGTTGACCCGTCTCTTTACCACTCCGGGTGACTACCGCACAAACATCTTTAGATTCCTTGGGGTTCCTCTCCGTGTTACTAGGTAGCCCCATACTCAAAGGCGGTTGAGATCTATTCTCGGTCAATCGGCCCATCTGAATCTCCAAATTCCGTATGGCCGCTCTCTGTTCAATCACAAGCTTATTCAACTGATCAAGACCTTCTTCCGAAGACTTCCTTTGACTTCCCGGACTACCCCCTTGTTGATTATAGGAGCTGTTTTGCTTATGGGCATTCGGATGTTGATAAGTCTCGGAATTTTGATTTCCGGCTTGTTGAGTATTCTGTTGGTTGCTGACTTGTTGCCCTTGCTCTCGACTCTCATGATCTCTATTCCGATTATTGCCCCATTGGCCTTGTCGATTCTGACCCCAACTCGGTTACTTGAATTTTGATTTTGGCTTTCATAACCTTGGTTGTTGGAGTTTTGATGTTGTCGACCCCAACTACCTTGATTATTCTCTCTCCAACCACCTTGGAAATTCGAGGGTTCCTTGCTCTCTATTCTGATTCCAACCTCGGTTGCCTTGGCCTTGATTATTTTGGTTCCACCCTCGGTTGCCTCGGTCCCAATTCCCTTGGCCACCTTGATTTCCTTGGTTCCAATTTTGGCCTTGCTGGTTGTTATTCCATGAATTCCCAAAATTCTGGTTCCTTCCATTATTCCCAGAATTGTTGTGATTCCAGCTTCCCTGGTTGTTGTTGCCTTGGTTCCAATTCCCTCCAGAATTATTTCCAATGTAATTCATATCATTCGGTTGCATCTCTTCTTCCATGCCAAGTCCCATTGATGATTCAAAATCTTGATAGTATGGTGGAGCCTGCGAGCTTGGATTATTACCCCACTGATTGTTTGGATTCGCTGGCCCACCAAAACTCTGCTGTTGGCCAGACAGAGGGTTCTTCCCGGGACTTTGTTGACTACTACCACTCAAGCTTCCCACTCCCAATCTGTTGAGTGCAGCTACCAACTCTTCCACCACTGCAACTGGTTGTGGCTGAGACACACTTGCTATAGGTTGTTGAGGAAACGGCTGTGGGGCCGGCTGTGGTGTCTGTTGAGGTAACTGTTGAGGACAAACCGACCTCCTCGGATTCGAACAAAACTGAGATGAATGATTACCTCCACATAACTGACAAACCTGTAATGCTTCTTCAATTTTCGTCACCTTGGTTTGTAGTGCCAACAACTCATTGTGTGCAGCTGTCTCTTTGTCCAACTGTTCTTCAAGTGCCTTAACAGTTTGGTGAGACTCATTCGGGTTGTCTGTCCCTGAACTTGAAACCCATTCATCATCCCTTTCAATTGCATCATTGATATGTTGCATAGCCAACTTGGGATCAATCCTTGTAAACCCTTTCCACTTGCCGCATCCAAAAGATTTCTATCCGATTTATCCAAGGCTCGATAGATTTTGATAACTTGCTCAACCGTACTCAAATTGTGGGGAGGGCACTTCTTCAACAAAGCCCTAAACCTCTCAACGGTCTCTTTCATTCTTTCTCCTTTTCTTCCACTAAAATTATGAATTTCACGCTTCAAATCTTCAATCTTTGCCGGAGGAAAATATTTTTTCAGAAAAACATCGGCGACTTCCGCCCAAGTAGATAGAGAGCCATGTGGTAGGGTATTAAACCATGTTTTTGCAGCCCCTCTCAAAGCAAACTGAAACATCATCAACTTGAGTGCCTCCTCGGTCACTCCATTATACTTCAATGTCGAGATTATCTGTAGATAATTGTCCAAAAACTCATTAGGATCCTCATTCCTTTGCCCATAGAACACCGCATTCTCACTGATAAGATTTATGACATTTTGCTTCGGTTCCATGTTGTTAGCATGGACAGCGGGAATTCTGATTGGAT
Source organism: Gentiana dahurica var. dahurica (assembly GCA_024500145.1). Classification (NCBI taxonomy): domain Eukaryota; kingdom Viridiplantae; phylum Streptophyta; class Magnoliopsida; order Gentianales; family Gentianaceae; genus Gentiana; species Gentiana dahurica. The sequence continues at coordinate 38,316,242 of CM044902.1, read as the reverse complement.
TATGGCCAGTCCCTTGGTATGGAGTAACCACATAATCTCTCGCTGAAACAAACCCTTGATTGGCAGGTGGGTCATTCTGTTGTTGTTGATTCGCGTTATTCTGATTAGCTTGGATAAGCTGATTCTGTGCCGCTAATTGTTGAACCAACTGAAGAAAGTGCTGATTGTCCTGCCCCAGTGCTTGTTGTTGAAGTTGTACATTCCCTTCCAAGGCAGGATCGAACAAATTCCTCCCATCTGTCCTTGCAACCAAAGGAGGATTTCTTTCACGTGGAGGAGGGGTGTTTAGATGGCCCAATCCTCCAACTTGAGATGTATCATCACCATTCAACCTATCTCTTCCGCTGGTCGTCATACTTTCTTCCTCGGAAGAAGAATCTGAAGCTTCTTGTCCGTCCACGGTGTCTGAAGCCGAGGCAGACGATCTTTTCCTCAATTGGCTTGCGTGCCTATCTATCCCTGGGTAAAAAGGCTCTAGAGGAGTCCCAAAACTCCGGGTCATACACTGCAAGTCAAATCAAACAACAAGAAAACAATAAAAGAAAACGACCTAAGCCCAAGCTTTTGGTCAACTTTTGTGATATCAAAGTGTTGCCAATCCCCGGCAACGGCGCCAACTTGATAAGCGGATTTTCAAGGTCCGGTCGAACAAGTAAAAACTCGAAACCTTAGCAAAATCTACTTTCTAACCGGCAGTGGACCGGGTCGATTGTAGGATAGTGCTTGAGGAGTCCGAGGTCGAACCCACAGAGATTGGTTTTTGAGTACCACAGTCGACTTAGCACTCAGTTCAGGTCAAACAGATAGATATGAAGTTATACTATTGCATAAAAGAAAGATTACACTACTCGAAATTCTAAACAATTAAAAGAGGTATGGCGAACTACGTTTCAGCGGATTACTTTACCCTTAGAAAGGTTGCCCCGGGAGTGTGCCTTACTCTACCTTGCCATCTAACGATAACTCATAGGACAAACCCCGTATTGGAACTGGACTTGATGACTAGGGCGTCAATCTAGTACACGGGTAGGTGTCAGACTACCTTTCAAGCCCAAAACTTCTACGATCCCGAAACCCCGTTCCCACACGTCGCCGCAACATACATTTATAAGCTACGTGTGTGCAACAATGAACAAGGTTGTCAATCTCATTCAAAGCTATTAAAACAATCAAAACAAGTTTCGTGATGTGGGTTATCGATTAGAACGTTAAATTACGCGCTACACTACCTCCCGGTTCATCTCTCTAATGGTGTTTCACCCGCATTCACGTGGTTCGACCATACGACAAATCTAGCTACTCATAATCAAATCTAAACAATACAAACAAGAGAAACACATCACAACAACAATAGAATAACAAGAAAACATACTTACTTTACTCAACTTGAAGGAGGTGCCAAATGTGCTTACAAAAGATCGAATTTTTGCTAAGTGAAAAGTTACGGATCGAAGCTAAAAGTTAGTAGATCAAAGAGAGGATTGAAAGAGGTTTCTAATGATATATAACACTTGTTCTAACTCTAAAAGACGAAGAAAATCGCCCACAATCTCTAAAACTATCTAATATTATCGCCCCCTCTTCCTCTACTTGGCTGCTGTGAGAAAATGAGCAGCTTTATATAGAAAGTAAGCTGTCTGTACGGATGTCCACCCTGTCCGGACGGACTGTTCTTGATTTTCCAGGTGTCCAGACGGATGCATAAGTGTCCGTCCGGATGAGATGCTCTTGTCCGTCCGGATGATGATCTGTCCGTCCGGATATTTATTATGTCCGTCCGGACGGGTTCTTCATCAAATAATCTTCCAAAAACCAGTGAGTTAGCCGTCCGGACACAACAACTTGTCCGTCTGGACAGCTATTTTGCAGCCCAAATCTTCACTTTTGTCACCTCCAACCTTCGTGTTTCGCCTCGGACACGTTCAAACTCATACTTCTCGTCTTTCAGGCTCTCGAGACACCCTAGTCCTGCATCCATATGAGAACAACATGAAAACGCATAACCCCGCAAACTACGGGTGCTCGGGGAAAACGAGTATAAAATGCTAAAATAAGGTCGAGTTTACGGAAATCCGACAGTCACTCGCCGTGCAATAAATCCTCATTTAATACTCAAGATAGGGTCTAAAATCACCCGAGACATGCCAGAAATGTGATAATCGTGGGCTAAACTGTACAGAAATGTACTGTAAAGTTGGTTCCCATCACCACCCCACACTTAGCCTTTACTCGTCCTCGAGTAAATTAGGCGTTCAAACAATACCAAGGAATCAACTTTACGGTACATGCATGCATTTCAAGATATCGAGGTGACAAGAACTTAGTTAAGTGAATGCATTACTTTGACTCTACTAGATCATGACACGGAGTGAGTGTGTGTTGAATGACGACGACTTATTCTTAATACGATTTCAGGCTTGGAATACCGGACAAATGCCTTTACACAATCCTGCCCTTCCTAGAATCTCCACTAATCGGGACTAACCAATATTAAACACGGTCCAGCAGGACTTGAATGGTTATAACGTTAGGCTCGGGAGGGGGCTAACCGAAAGGATAATTTGGGAACTGGAGAAGAGAAAATACGAGTGAACCAAATCAACAAGTGTATCTCCTCCTTGCAACCACACAAATCAACACCAAACTCCTCCGATCATCAAACAAATCAAAACAACTTCCGAACTCAACATTATATGGACAAACAATACACGTCCACACAAGGCTTTCTTTGACTCAACACTTATTCACTTTATTCAAACTTTTATTTCACTTCTTTTTCTTTTCTTTTCACCTTTTTTTTTTTTTTTTGAACCAAAGGCCTTATAAAAAAAAGATCACCCGAGCTCCTCCCTTTTTATAGCTCTAAAACTGAGGAAACAACAACCCGACTCAAAGACAACATCTCCCCCCACCCCACACTTGCCTTGGCAAGTGTGGTTTAACAAGAGACTAAGTCAACTCGTAGGGTCAAATGAGGGAATGTGACCAAAATACGGCTCAAGGGTAGGTTTCTGACTAAGTAACGAAACGGCTATAAAGCGAATGGTGGTCAGACCATTCTATCAAGGCTGAGAGGGGCTACGAAGGTCAAACATTCGGCTCAGGCTTATTTGGCTAAAGTAGGGTCAAAAAGAACGCCAAAACTGTCATCCCGTGTTCCTACCAAGGCCAATCCTTCTATTTCGCCTCGAAACTAGGGGTACAAGTGTGTAAAGTAATCGTGATAAGCATAACCGTCGTCAAACGTGTACTAAAAAGTGTTCCGTATCATGACAATATAGACTCACTGTGAAACATTCACAAAACTAAAGACCTTTCACCACTCAATTGTGAAAAACATGCATATAACGTGGTGTTAAAATCTTGGAAAAATTTGAAAAACGGCCTAAAAATCGACTCGGAAACGAGTAAATCCTAGTTTATCACATCACGGCGTAATACTTTTAAGAACAAGCGAATAAGCTAAGTCGCCTCCCCCCTCCCTTTTAAGTGAAGCACCGTCCTCGGTGTGTGAACGAGAAGGAAAAAGAAAGACTTAGCTTATGAGCCCGGCAAAACGGTGCGGTCAAGTCCCGTAACGGTCGTGAAAGTAGTCCATCCCGAAACCCTAATCATTGAAAACATCCAAGAAATACATGCACGGGACATGGTCCGTGTGCCAAAGCATATAACATGAGGAGAATCCGGGGGTGATAAAAATAAACGACCTCGTCACGTCAGAAAACTTGAACAAATATGTCACAAAGATAGTCAAATATGATTCAAACATACAATAGCAACCAATCCACAAGTCCAAGAAAAATCACAGAAAGTATGAAAAGGTGAAAAGTGGGTGCCTTATGGCTTACAACCACGGATCAAGAGCAAGTAGCAACAAAGTGATCTCAAAACAAACTAGAAAGCTAGGGGACATGTCCAATAAAAACAGGGGGTGACAATCTAAGGAACGACGCAAAAGGAACAGCATAAACTATACGCGCTCGTCTGATCCTCAGATGTAGGTGGTACTGTGCCTGCAGCGTCTGTAGACGTAGTAGGAGGAGCCTCAGAAGTCGAAACTGGAGTGGCCTGAGATGTCGGAGCTGGAGCAGTCTGAGAGGGGCCAGCCTTATCCACTGGGGCAGATGCAGCAGCCCTGAAAGCCTTCTCAACCGCATCCTCCTCGAGACAAATCGCTATGGCCTCCTCGAGAACCGGTGCAAACACATAAGATCGTTCGTCTAAAGGAAGCTCTGGCATAGCCGGTACAAGTGTCCCAAGTGCCTGTAAACCCTGAATAACTGTATTCATCTGCACCCTCTGTCGGTCTAACATCTGACGCACCCCATCCATCAACAAATAACGATTTCAAGCGGCGATGGGGATGGTAGGAATAAAACCAGATGCAGTCTCCTCTACTGGCTCGGTAACAGGACCCTGAACCCTTGGCTCACCTTCACCCTCGACAGGTAACTTCCCCGGGCCTGACTCGTGCCGAGGACTCAAGGAAACGGGCTTCTTCAGATAACGTTCATCCTCGGCATACTCCTTCACCCCGGCTCGCAAACACAACCCATTCAACAAATGAATACACATGAGCTTCGTACGTTGATCCTTTCGAGTTCTGGTAAGCTCTCTGTATAAAACCCGGCCAACATCAATCGGTATCTCAAAGTGTAGTGCATACAGCATCGCCAAATCTATCATGATGAACTTGTGAAAATTATCCTTTGGGAGTAGGCGATTCTGTACAAACCGAGCCTTAACCTTCCAGTCCCGAGAAAAATCAGTCGTCTTAAGCATATACCGGACATCAGTGGCCCCATGGGGTCTCGTGGACCAAGGAATCGCAGGGCTGATTGCTAACCGAAGCTCCTCAAACGGATCCTCTCCCTTGTCTTGTTTCTCTTTTATAACATCTAGATAATCCGTAGCGACAACCGGAGCCTTGTAAAAAGCAGAAATAGCCTTAGGCGTGAAAGGCACATCCACATTTCTAACTCGAACTATACCCGTGTCTAGGTCCACCTCACTCAAATTGGCCAAAAACTCCCTGGCCAATGTGTAATTCGGTTTCCTCAAATTGAAGTCCGGTATCTTGACAAAATCGACCCACTTCCGCTTTATCAGATTGTCCCTGAAGCTCTTCTCAACCTTCTCCATGTCGACCTCCCTTTCTAGGATCTCTCGCCCCTTGAACCTCATCCTAAAGGCCAGTTCCGCACTATCATTAACGAACCTCTCTCGATAGGGCACAACTCCCCCAGGTGCCTTCCTAGCCGTAGCTTTCAAATCTGAAACTCGAACCCTCTCGGGAGTCACCGCTTGACCTCCCGGGGCTGTCCTAACCTCACTAGGCTGCCCAACAGGCCCACTTGCACCCGCAGTCGGTTCAATCGTACTAGACTTGGCCCGTCTCGGGTCTACCAAAGGTACATCCTCATCATCAGAATCATCGTCTGAATCCCCATCAGCCTCATCTACCAAATCTCCATACAAGGGTCGTTTCCTAGCCTCTCTAACAGGTCTACTCTCCTTGTCTCCACCTATGACTAAGGGCTGATTCAACGAATCAACCGGAAAATCCTCGAACCTTTTCTTTTTCTGAGGGGGTTCTACAGCCTTCCCCTTACCCTTTCCAGTCGTAAACTTGACTTTAGGAGCCATTCTCACACAACTGAACCACAGCAATCCACCATAAACAACACAATCAACACAATCAACCCAATACCGCAATCCAAACCGTAACCAAAAATAACCGAAACCAACAACCAAACCAGCCCAAAACAGCCATGCGGACGTACCCACAACACCCAACACCGCCAACAACAACAATGCAACAACCAAAACGAGAAAAAGAACAAAATCAGTAAAAGCTCGATCGAGGCTCGACTCGAAAAATCGACCCCGAGAAAAAGTTGAAAAAAACTCAAAAAGTTTGTTGATAATTACCAAGCTCGGTGTCAGGAGTGCAATGGTGCAGTCGGAATCCCCGAACGATCCACGAATGGGCCAAAAATCGGATTTTTTGCAATGGTGCAAAACTTGATGAAATCTCTGATTCTTCCCAATGAGTGTTTGGTTGATGATTTTGGTTGGAGAATCGAAGAGAGGAGGTGATTAGGAGTTGATAGCAACAAAAATGGAGCAAAACGGTGAAGAATCGAAGAATTGGTGATTTTGGGGAGAGGGGAGGGACGGTTTCGTTTTTTTGTTTGAAAGGGGAGAATGGAGAAGATGATGAAAAAATCGGTGGTTATAGGGGGTTCTGATTGTGTCCGGACGGACAGATTCTCATCCGGACGGACAAGGGATGAACCGTCCGGACGGATGGCAGGGGTGTCCGGACGGACAGAATGCCTGTCAAGCAAATGGAAAAACCAGTGATATATCCGGACGGATGGGTATATTTGTCCGTCCGGACAAGGGTAAAAACAGGGGCAAAGTGATTTTTTAGCATGAAGGCCCCTCGGGATCATCCGGATTCAATCCTCAACACCAAAACACAGCAAAACAAGTTCAAAACCAGCAAAAAAAACACAGGAAATGATGGGTTGCCTCCCACCGAGCGCCTTTGTTTTATGTCGTTGGCTCGACATAGTGACTTATACTATATCGGTTTTTTCAAGATTATACTACCGATACGAGCGAGGAAAACGAGGTGTAGAAAGAGAACGAACGGTGAGTTATAAGGTGACAATGTCATGCATTGAAGTCCATAACGGGACTAAACACTTGGCTTCCTCTATCTTAGGATCCTCCAAAATCACCACTTCGAGAGCTTCATCAAACGGTAAGTTTTCATACTTTTTCAAACGAAGGCCATTTGTGATTGAAGTCCCATACTTGGGGTGCTTTATCTCTACAGCCCCTGAGTCAAAAATCCTCTCAACCGTGTAGGGTCCCGACCATCGAGACTTCAACTTTCCCGGAAAAAGATGCAAACGAGTATCATACAACAGAACCTCATCTCCTACCTCAAACTTCTTGGGCTTTATCAATTGATCGTGGAGAAGCTTGGTTTTCTCTTTGTATCTTGCCGAACAATCATAGGCTCGTAGTCGAAACTCCTCCAATTCAACTAACTGAGCCTTCCTTCTCTCTCCACTAAGAGTCTCGTCCATATTTAACTCTTTAATAGCCCAATGCGCTCTATGCTCAACTTCCACTGGTAAGTGACACGTTTTTCCAAAGACAATCATGTACGGCGACATACCAATTGGAGTCTTGAATGCGGTTCTATGAGCCCAAAGAGCGTCATCCAACTTTTTAGACCAACTCTTAGAATTTCTATCGACGGTTCGTTCAAGGATCCTTTTAATACCTCGGTTTGAAACCTCCACTTGGCCACTCGTTTGAGGGTGATAGGCCGTTCCCAACTTATGAGTCACCCCATACTTAAGAAGTAGCTTATCTAAGTCTCTATTCGAAAAATGAGTGCCATTGTCGAAATGATAGTTCTAGGTACTCCAAACCGTGTGAAAATGAACTTTTTTAGAAACTTAATGACGACGTGTCTGTCATTAGTGGGGGTTGCAATCGCTTCCACCCACTTCGAGACGTAATCACAAGCTACCAAAATGAACTTGTTGCCAAAAGAAAAGGGATAGGGTCCCACAAAGTCTATTCCCCAAACGTCGAAAACCTCACAAACAATGATAGGTCGTTGAGGCATCTCATTTTTCTTAGAAATTCTCCCCGAACGTTGACACGCGTCACAGGTTTTTACATAAGCATAGGCATCCTTAAAAATTGTCGGCCAATAAAGCCCGCTTTGCAAAACCTTCAATGCGGTCCTTTGTCCTGAGAAATGGCCCCCGGCCTCTCTATCATGGCAAAAGGATAACACGCTCAATCTCTCGCCCTCGGTTATACATCTTCTCACAACGCCATCAGCACACAATCGAAACAAGTAGGGATCCTCCCAAACGAAGTATCTAGCCTCACTCACTAACTTCCTCCTCTGATTCTCATCTAACTCCGACTCGATAAATCCACTTTCCAGGTAATTCACTATCGGTGCAAACCACGGAGATTCCTTTCTTCAGAAAATTCCCTCGTTTTTCCGGTAACATAGTGTCTACAACAAAAAGTCGCTCATCCGGAAACGAGTCATCTATTTCAACCCTTTCTGATTCGTCACCCTCAACTGGCTCAATCCGACTAAGATGATCGGCTACCACATTCTCACAACCTTTACGGTTTCTAATTTCCACATCAAACTCTTGAAGGAGCAAGATCCATCTCAACAAACGCGGTTTCGCATCCTTCTTAGCGAACAAATATTGCAATGCGGAGTGGTCCGTATGGACGATCACTTTAGACCCCACCAGATAGGATCTAAACTTGTCGAAAGCAAAAACTACTGCCAACAATTCTTTCTCAGTCGTGGTGTAGTTCTGTTGAGCCGGATTCAAGGTGTGACTTGCATAGTAAATCGGTCGAAACAACTTATCAACCTTTTGTCCTAACACTGCCCCTACCCCCAAATCGCTAGCATCGCACATGACCTCAAACTCTTGCTCCCAATTTGGAGCTATCAAAATCGGAGCCTCAGTCAAAAGCTTCTTAATCTCCTCGAAAGCTTCCACACACTCATCATCAAAAGTCACATTTACTCCCTTCTTCAATCTAGAGGTAAGAGGTGTAGCCTTTTGGGCAAACTTAGGGATAAATCTACGATAAAACCCCGCATGCCCCAAGAAAGATCTTAACGTTTTCAAACTAGTAGGCATAGGCAACCTAGAAATAGCATCTACCTTAGCTCTATCAACCTCTATCCCCCCAGTTGAAACCTTATGACCTAGGACAATTCCCTCAGTCACCATAAAATGACACTTCTCCCAGTTCAAAATCAAATCGGTCTCCTCACACCTAGCGAGCACCCTATCTATATTAGTCAAGCATGCATCAAAGCTGTCCCCAAAAACTGTAAAATCATCCATAAACACCGCCATACACTTATCAATCAAATCAGCAAAAATGGCAAGCATGCATCTCCGGAATGTCGCGGGTGCGTTACACAACCCGAAAGGCATTCTTGAAATGCAAAGGTGCCATAGGGACAAGTAAACGTGGTCTTTTCTTGGTCATTGACATCGATGTGAATCGATAATAACCACTAAATCCATCGAGAAAACAATAAAATGCATGACCAGCAAGCTTATCTAACTCTTGATCAACAAACGGGAGTGGGAAATGATCCTTCCTAGTCTTTTCATTCAACATGCGAAAATCAATGCAGACTCGATGACCAGTAACAGGGCGTACAGAAAAAGACTCACCTTGCTCATTTGTTAGCACCGTAATGCCGCCCTTCTTAGGTACCACCTGTGTGGGACTCACCCACTCACTGTCCGAGATGGGGTAGATGATGCCCAACGTCAACATCTTCACCACTTCCTTTCTTACCACTTCCAGTAAATGCGGGTTCAGTCTCCTTTGCGGTTGACGCCTCGGTCTCGCCCCATCCTCGAGGATGATTTTGTGCTTACATATGTCGGCACTAATCCCCTTGATATCCACCATTTTCCATCCAAAAGCTCGTTTCCTCTTCTTCAAGACTTGAACTAGCTTTACTTCCTGCAAGGCTATTAGTGAAGCAGATATAATAACTGGAAGTAAATCACTACCTTCAAGAAAAACATATTTGAGGTGTTGAGGAAGCGGTTTCAACTCCAAATCCGTCGGTGGTTCCTCAATGGATGGCCTTGGCATATCCTCTGGCGAACCGAGATCCAGTTTCTTAGTCCAGCTAGCTTCCATGAACTCTCCCGCCTCGAGATGCATGGCATAAACTCGCATCACCCGGCTGTCGTCAGTCACCTTGCATGATTTCATCAAACATTTCTCCAGTGGTTCCTTGTGCCCCTGCAAATTCACATTCTCCAAAACACACGGGTGGATAACATCTATCGAGAAACAATCATTCATCTCATTCTCGGGGTGTTTCATGGTTTTGTAAACATTAATCTTAACACTATCTTGACCAACTCTTAAAATTATATCCCCCCTCTTAACGTCTATCAAGGTCTCCCCAGTATTTAGGAAAGGCCGACCTAACAAAAGAGGTGTCTTAGAATCATAGTCCATATCAAGAACCACGAAATAAACCGGAAACACAAATTTATCAACTTGAACCAACACATCCTCGGCTACTCCTAGCGGTGTCCTAACTGACCTATCCGCCATTTGCAAAGTCATGCCCATTGGTTCTAATCTCCCTAAGCCCAACTTATCATAAACCGACTTTGGCATCAAACTAACCGATGCCCCCAAATCACAAAGCACATTTTTGAAAACAGTCTCTCCTATGGTTATCGGGATAGTAAAACTGCCCCTATCTTGAATTTTGGGAGGGATTTTATTCTCAAAAATGGCGGAACATTCATAACTCAACTGGACCATCTGTTGCATTTTCTCTTTACTTGAAAGCATATTCTTTAAAAACTTGAAATATGATGGGATGTTAGCAATGATATCCAACATTGGCATGGTCACTTCAAATTTCCTCAACATTTCTAAAAATTTGGCTTGACTTTGGGTCAAGACCTCCTTTTTAGTTGTTTTGGGAGGAAATGGTAAAGTGGTCACGTCAAAACCCGGGGGAGGAGGGGGAATTTTACCTTTACTACCTTTAGGCCCGAGTGGTGGCGATGGCTCTTCTTCCTTCACATCAATGATTATCGTATCCGACTTTGGCCTCGACGCTTCTTCCCACTTTCGCTTGTATTCTTCCACTTCCCTTTCCAACCTCGAGATTCTCTCTTTTTCAGCCCTTTTCTCAACATCCTCATCAAAACCTTCTTGCTCACCCAACGGCCCTTTGTAATCACAAAATTTCTCTTTCTCGGAGTTTGGCACCATCTTCTCAAGTTCTCGACCTTGTTGACCCGTCTCTTTACTACTCCGGGTGACTACCGCACAAACATCTTTAGATTCCTTGGGGTTCCTCTCCGTGTTACTAGGTAGCCCCATACTCAAAGGCGGTTGAGATCTATTCTCGGTCAACTGGCCCATCTGAATCTCCAAATTTCGTATGGCCGCTCTCTGTTCAATCACAAGCTTATTCAACTGATCAAGGCCTTCTTCCGAGGACTTCCTTTGACTTCCCGAACTACCCCCTTGTTGATTATTGGAGCTGTTTTGCTTATGGGCATTCGGATATTGGTAAGTCTCGGGATTTTGATTTCCGGCTTGTTGAGTATTCTGCTGGTTGCTGCCTTGTTGCCCTTGCTCTCGACTCTCATTATCTCTATTCTGATTATTGCCCCATTGGCCTTGTCGATTCTGACCCCAACTCTGATTACTTGAATTTTGATTTTGGCTTTCATAACCTTGGTTGTTGGAGTTTTGATGTTGTCGACCCCAACTACCTTGATTATTCTCTCTCCAACCACCTTGGAAATTCTGAGGGTTCCCTTGCTCTCTATTCTGATTCCAACCTCGGTTGCCTTGGCCTTGATTATTTTGGTTCCACCCTCGGTTGCCTCGGTCCCAATTCCCTTGGCCACCTTGATTTCCTTGGTTCCAATTTTGGCCTTGCTGGTTGTTATTCCATGAATTCCCAAAATTCTGGTTCCTTCCATTATTCCCAGAATTGTTGTGATTCCAGCTTCCTTGGTTGTTGTTGCCTTGGTTCCAATTCCCTCCAGAATTATTTCCAATGTAATTCACATCATTCGGTTGCATCTCTTCTTCCATGCCAAGTCCCATTGATGATTCAAAATCTTGATAGTATGGTGGAGCCTGCGAGCTTGGATTATTACCCCACCGATTGTTTGGATTCGTTGGCCCACCAAAACTCTGCTGTTGCCCAAACTGAGGGTTCTTCCCGGGACTTTGTTGACTACTACCACTCGAGCTTCCCACTCCCAATCTGTTGAGTGCGGCTACCAACTCTTCCACCACTGCAACTGGTTGTGGCTGAGACACACTTGCTATAGGTTGTTGAGGAATCGGCTGTGGGGCCGGCTGTGGTGTCTGTCGAGGTAACTGTTGAGGACAAACCGACCTACTCGGATTCGAACAAAACTGAGTTGAATGATTACCTCCACATAACCGACAAACCTGTAATGCTTCTTCCATTTTCTTCACCTTGGTTTGTAGTGCCAACAACTCATTGTGTGCAGCTGTCTCTTTGTCCAACTGTTCTTCAAGTGCCTTAACAGTTTGGTGAGACTCATTCGGGTTGTCTGTCCCTAAACTTGAAACCCATTCATCATCCCTTTCAATTGCATCATTGATATGTTGCATAGCCAACTCGGGATCAATCCTTGTCAAACCCTTTCCACTTGCCGCATCCAAAAGATTTCTATCCGATTTATCCAAGGCTCGATAGATTTTGATAACTTGCTCAACCGTACTCAAATTGTGGGGAGGGCACTTCTTCAACAAAGCCCTAAACCTCTCAACGGTCTCTTTCATTGTTTCTCCTTTTCTTCCACTAAAATTATGAATTTCACGCTTCAAATCTTCAATCTTTGCGGAGGAAAATATTTTTTTAGAAAAACATCGGCGACTTCCGCCCAAGTAGATAGAGAGCCATGTGGTAGGGTATTAAACCATGTTTTTGCAGCCCCTCTCAAAGCAAACTGAAACATCATCAACTTGAGTGCCTCCTCGGTCACTCCATTATACTTCAATGTCGAGATTATTTGTAGATAATTGTCCAAAAACTCATTAGGATCCTCATTCCTTTGCCCATAGAAAACCGCATTCTCACCGATAAGATTTATAACATTTTGCTTCGGTTCCATGTTGTTAGCATGGACAGCGGGAATTCTGATTGGATTGTGGCGAGTCCCTTGGTATGGAGTAACCACATAATCTCTCATTGAAACAAACCCTTGATTGGCAGGTGGGTCATTCTGTTGCTGTTGATTCGCGTTATTCTGATTAGCTTGAAGAAGCTGATTCTGTGCCGCTAATTGTTGAACCAACTGAAGTAAGTGCTGATTGTCCTGACCCAGTGCTTGTTGTTGAAGTTGTACATTCCCTTCCAAGGCGGGATCGAACAAATTCCTCCCATCTGTCCTTGCAACCAAAGGAGGATTTCTTTCACGTGGAGGAGGGGTGTTTAGATGGCCCAATCCTCCAACTTGAGATGTATCATCACCATTCAACCTATCTCTTCCGCTGGTCGTCATACTTTCTTCCTCTGAAGAAGAATCTGAAGCTTCTTGTCCGTCCACGGTGTCTGAAGCCGAGGCAGACGATCTTTTCCTCAATTGGCTTGCGTGCCTATCAATCTCCGGGTAAAAAGGCTCTAGAGGAGTCCCAGAACTCCGGGTCATACACTGCAAGTCAAATCAAACAACAAGAAAACAATAAAAGAAAACGACCTAAGCCCAAGCTTTTGGTCAACTTTTGTGATATCAAAGTGTTGCCAATCCCCGGCAACGGCGCCAACTTGATAAGCGGATTTTCAAGGTCCGGTCGAACAAGTAAAAACTCGAAACCTTAGCAAAATCTATTTTCTAACCGGCAGTGGACCGGGTCGATTGTAGGATAGTGCTTGAGGAGTCCGAGGTCGAACCCACAGAGATTGGTTTTTGAGTACCACAGTCGACTTAGCACTCAGTTCAGGTCAAACAGATAGATATGAAGTTATACTATTGCATAAAAGAAAGATTACACTACTCGGAATTCTAAACAATTAAAAGAGGTATGGCGAACTACGATCCAACGGATTACTTTACCCTCAGAAAGATTACCCCGGGAGTGTCCCTTACTCTACCATGCCGTCTAACGAAAACTCATAGGTCAAACCCCGTATTGGAACTGGACTTGATGACTAGGGCGTCAACCTAGTACACAGGTAGGTGTCAGACTACCTTTCAAACCCAAAACTTCTACGGTCCCGAAACCCCGTTCCCACACGTCACCGCAACATACATTTATAAGCTAACGTGTGTGCAACAATGAACAATGTTGTCAATATCATTCAAAGCTATTAAAACAATCAAAACAAGTTTCGTGATATGGATTATCAATTAAAACGTTAAATTACGCGCTCCACTACCTCCCGGTTCATCAATCTAACGGCGTTTCACCCGCATTCACATAGCTCAACCATACGACAAATCTAGCTACTCATAATCGAATCTAAACAATACAAACGGAAGAAAAACATCACAACAACAATAGAATAACAAGAAAACATACTTACTTTACTCAACTTGAAGGAGGTGCCAAATGTGCTTACAAAAGATCGAATTTTTGCTAAGTGAAAAGTTACGGATCGAAGCTAAAAGTTAGTAGATCAAAGAGAGGATTGAAAGAGGTTTCTAATGATATATAACACTTGATCTAACTCTAAAAGACGAAGAAAATCGCCCACAATCTCTAAAACTATCTAATATTATCGCCCCCTCTTCCTCTACTTGGCTGCTGTGAGAAAATGAGCAGCTTTATATAGAAAGTAAGCTGTCCGTACGGATGTCCACCCTGTCCGGACGGACTGTTCTTGATTTTCCAGGTGTCCGGACGGATGCATAAGTGTCCGTCCGGATGAGATGCTCTTGTCCGTCCGGATGATGATCTGTCCGTCCGGATATTTATTCTGTCCGTCCGGACGGGTTCTTCATCAAATAATCTTCCAAAAACCAGTGAGTTAGCCGTCCGGACACAACAACTTGTCCGTCCGGACAGCTATTTTGCAGCCCAAATCTTCACTTTTGTCACCTCCAACCTTCGTGTTTCGCCTCGGACACGTCTAAACTCATACTTCTCGTCTTTCAGGCTCTCGAGACACCCTAGTCCTGCATCCATATGAGAACAACACGAAAACGCATAACCCCGCAAACTACGGGTGCTCGGGGAAAACGAGTATAAAATGCTAAAATAAGGTCGAGTTTACGGAAATCCGACAGTCACTCGCCGTGCAATAAATCCTCATTTAATACTCAAGATAGGGTCTAAAATCACCCGAGACATGCCAGAAATGTGATAATCATGGGCTAAACTGTACAGAAATGTACTGTAAAGTTGGTTCCCATCACTTACCAAGATCGGTGTTAGGAGTGCAATGGTGCAGTCGGAATCCCCGAACGATCCACGAATAGCCCAAAAATCGGATTTTTTGTAACGGAGCAACACGAAGGTGAAATCCTTGATTCTCCAAAATGAGTGTTTGTTTGATGATTTTGGTTGGAGAATCGAAGAGAGGGGTGGTAAGATGATTATAACAATGAAAATGGATGAAAACGGTGAAGAAATAAGGATTTGGTGGTTTGGGGTGGAGAGGAGGCGGTTATCGGCTCGTTTGCTTTGAGGGAAAAAATGGAGAAGAAAGTGAAAAAGATCGGTGGTTATAGGGGGTTATGAATGTGTCCGGACGGACAAGTTTCTATCCGGACGGACAATGGATGAACCGTCCGGACGGACAGGATTGATGTCCGGACGGACAGGTGATAGCCAAGGTCATTGTAAAAACCAGTAAGATATCCGGACGGATGGATATGGTTGTCCGTCCGGACAGGGGTAAAAACAGAGGAAAAGTGATTTTAAGCATGAAGGCCCCTCGGGATCATCCGGATTCAATCCTCAACACCAAAACACAGCAAAACAAGTTCAAAACCAGCAAAAACACAGGAAATGATGGGTTGCCTCCCATTGAGCGCCTTTGTTTTATGTTGTTGGCTCGACATAGTGACTTATACTATATCGGTTTTTTCAAGATTATACTACCGATACGAGCGAGGAAAACGAGGTGTAGAAAGAAAACGAACGGTGAGTTATAAAGTTAAGATGTCATGCATTGGAGTCCATGACGGGACTAAACACTTGGCTTCCTCTATCTTAGGATCCTCCAAAATCACCACTTCGAGAGCTTCATCAAACGCAACTTTTCATATTTCTTCAAACGAAGGCCATTTGTGATTGAAGTCCCATGCTTGGGGTGCTTTATCTATACAGCCCCTGAGTCAAAAATCCTCTCAACGGTGTAGGGTCCCGACCATCGAGACTTCAACTTTCCCGGAAAAAGATGCAAACGAGTATCATACAACAGAACCTCATCTCCTACCTCAAACTTCTTCGGCTTTATCAATTGATCGTGGATAAGCTTGGTTTTCTCTTTGTATCTTGCCGAACAATCATAGGCTCGTAGTCGAAACTCCTCGAATTCAACTAACTGAGCCATCCTTCTCTCTCCACTAAGAGTCTCGTCCATATTTAACTCTTTAATAGCCCAATGCGCTCTATGCTCAACTTCCACTGGTAAGTGACACGTTTTTCCAAAGACAATCATGTACGGAGACATACCAATTGGAGTCTTGAATGCGGTTCTGTGAGCCCAAAGAGCGTCATCCAACTTTTTAGACCAACTCTTAGAATTTCTATCAACAGTTCGTTCAAGAATCCTTTTAATACCTCGGTTTGAAACCTCCACTTGGCCACTCGTTTGAGGGTGATAGGCCGTTCCCGACTTATGAGTCACCCCATACTTAAGAAGTAGCTTATCTAAGTCTCTATTCGCAAAATGAGTGCCATTGTCAGAAATGATAGTTCTAGGTACTCCAAACCGTGTGAAAATGAACTTTTTTAGAAACTTAATGACCACGTGTCTGTCATTAGTGGGGGTTGCAATTGCTTCCACCCACTTCGAGACGTAATCACAAGCTACCAAAATGAACTTGTTGCCAAATGAAGAAGGATAGGGTCCCACAAAGTCAATTCCCCAAACGTCGAAAACCTCACAAACAATGATAGGTCGTTGAGGCATCTCATTTTTCTTAGAAATTCTCCCCAAACGTTGACACGCGTCACAGGTTTTTACATAAGCGTAGGCATCCTTAAAAATTGTCGGCCAATATAGCCCGCTTTGCAAAACCTTCAATGCGGTCCTTTGTCCCGAGAAATGGCCCCCGGCCTCTCTATCATGGCAAAAGGATAACACGCTCAATCTCTCGCCCTCAGTTATACATCTTCTCAGAACGCCATCAGCACAGAATCGAAACAAGTAAGGATCCTCCCAAACGAAGTATCTAGCGAACAAATATTGCAATGCGGAGTGGTCCGTATAGACAATCACTTTAGACCCCACCAGATAGGATCTAAACTTGTCGAAAGCAAAAAATACTGCCAACAATTCTTTCTCAGTCGTAGTGTAGTTCTGTTGAGCCGGATTCAAGGTGTGACTTGCATAATAAATCGGTCGAAACAACTTATCCACCTTTTGTCCTAACACTGCCCCTACTGCCAAATCGCTCGCATCGCATATGACCTCAAACTCTTGCTCCCAATTTGGAGCTATAAAAATCGGAGCCTCAGTCAAAAGCTTCTTAATCTCCTCGAAAGCTTCCACACACTCATCATCAAAAGTCACATTTACTCCCTTCTTCAATCTAGAGGTAAGAGGTGTAGCCTTTTGGGCAAACTTAGGGATAAATCTACGATAAAACCCCGCATGCCCCAAGAAAGATCTTAACGTTTTCAAACTAGTAGGCATAGGCAACCTGGAAATAGCATCTACCTTAGCCCTATCAACCTCTATCCCCTCAGCTGAGACCTTATGACCTAGGACAATTCCCTCGGTCACCATAAAATGGCACTTCTCCCAGTTCAAAATCAAATCAGTCTCCTCGCACCTAGCGAGCACCTTATCTATATTAGCCAAGCATGCATCAAAACTGTCCCCAAAAACTGTAAAATCATCCATAAACACCGCCATACACATATCAATCAAATCAGCAAAAATGGCAAGCATGCATCTCTGGAATGTCGCGGGTGCATTACACAACCCGAAAGGCATTCTTCGAAATGCAAAGGTGCCATAGGGGCAAGTAAACGTGGTCTTTTCTTGGTCATTGACATCAATGTGAATCTGATAATAACCACTAAATCCATCAAGAAAACAATAAAATGCATGACCAGCAAGCTTATCTAACTCTTGATCAACAAACGGGAGTGGGAAATGATCCTTCCTAGTCTTTTCATTCAACATGCAAAAATCAATGCAGACTCGATGACCAGTAACAGGGCGTACAGAAAAAGACTCACCTTGCTCATTTGTTAGCACCGTAATGCCGCCCTTCTTAGGTACCACCTGTGTGGGACTCACCCACTCACTGTCCGAGATGGGGTAGATGATGCCCAACGTCAACATCTTCACCACTTCCTTTCTTACCACTTCCAGTAAATGCGGGTTTAGTCTCCTTTGCGGTTGACTCCTCGGTCTCGCCCCATCCTCGAGAATGATTTTGTGCTTACATATGTCGGCACTAATCCCCTTGATATCCACCATTTTCCATCCAAAAGCTCATTTCCTCTTCTTCAAGACTTGAACTAGCTTTACTTCCTGCAAGGCTGTTAGTGAAGCAGATATAATAACTGGAAGTAAATCACTACCTTCAAGAAAAACATATTTGAGGTGTTGAGGAAGCGGTTTCAACTCCAAATCCATCGGTGGTTCCTCAATGGATGGCCTTGGCATATCCTCTGGCGAACCGAGATCCAGTTTCTTAGTCCAACTAGCTTCCATGAACTCTCCCGCCTCGAGATGCATGGCATAAACTCACATCACCCGGCTTTCGTCAGTCACCTTGCATGATTTCATCAAACATTTCTCCAATGGTTCCTTGTGCCCCTGCAAATTCACATTCTCCAAAACACACGGGTGGATAACATCTATCGAAAAACAATCGTTCATCTCATTCTCAGGGTGTTTCATGGTTTTGTATACATTAATCTTGACACTATCTTGACCAACTCTTAAAATTATATCCCCCCTCTTAACGTCAATCAAGGTCTCCCCAGTATTTAAGAAAGGCCGACCTAACAAAAGAGGTGTCTTAGAATCAGAGTCCATATCAAGAACCACGAAATCAACAGGAAACACTAATTTATCAACTTGAACCAACACATCCTCGGCTACTCCTAGCGGTGTCCTAACTGACCTATCCGCCATTTGCAAAGTCATGCCTATTGGTTCTAATCTCCCTAAGCCCAACTTATCATAAACTGACTTTGGCATCAAACTAACCGATGCCCCCAAATCGCAAAGCACATTTTTGAAAACAGTCTCTCCTATGGTTATCGGGATAGTAAAACTGCCCCTATCTTGAATTTTGGGAGGGATTTTATTCTCAAAAATGGCGGAACATTCATAACTCAACTGGACCATCTGTTGCATTTTCTCTTTGCTTGAAAGCATATTCTTTAAAAACTTGAAATATGATGGGATGTTAGCAATGATATCCAACATTGGCATGGTCACTTCAAATTTCCTCAACATTTCTAAAAATTTGGTTTGACTTTGGGTCAAGACCTCCTTTTTAGTTGTTTTGGGAGGAAATGGTAAAGTGGTCACGACAAAACCCGGGGGAGGAGGGGGAATTTTACCTTTACTACCTTTAGGCCTGAGTGGTGGCGATGGCTCTTCTTCCTTTACATCAATGATTATCGTATCCGACTTTGGCCTCGACGCTTCTTCCCACTTTCGCTTGTATTCTTCCACTTCCCTTTCCAACCTCGAGATTCTCTCTTTTTCAGCCCTTTTCTCAACATCCTCATCAAAACCTTCTTGCTCACCCAACGGCCCTTTGTAATCACAAAATTTCTCTTTCTCGGAGTTTGGCGTCATCTTCTCAAGTTCTCGACCTTGTTGATCCGTTTCTTTACCGCTCCGGGTGACTACCGCACAAACATCTTTAGATTCCTTGGGGTTCCTCTCCGTGTTACTAGGTAGCCCCGTACTCAAAGGCGGTTGAGATCTATTCTCGGTCAACTGGCCCGTCTGAATCTCCAAATTCCGTATGGCCGCTCTCTGTTCAATCACAAGCTTATTCAACTGATCAAGCCCTTCTTCCGAAGACTTCCTTTGACTTCCCGGACTACCCCCTTGTTGGTTATTGGAGCTGTTTTGCTTATGGGCATTCGGATGTTGATAAGTCTCAGAATTTTGATTCCCGGCTTGTTGAGTATTCTGTTGGTTGCTGCCTTGTTGCCCTTGCTCTCGACCCCCATTATCTCTATTCTGATTATTGCCCCATTGGCCTTGTCGATTCTGACCCCAACTCTGATTACTTGAATTTTGATTTTGGCTTTCATAACCTTGGTTGTTGGAGTTTTGATGTTGTCGACCCCAGCTACCTTGATTATTCTCTCTCCAACCACCTTGGAAATTATGAGGGTTCCTTGCTCTCTATTCTGATTCCAACCTCGGTTGCCTTGGGCTTGATTATTTTGGTTCCACCCTCGGTTGCCTCGGTCCCAATTCCCTTGGCCACCTTGATTTCCTTGGTTCCAATTTTGGCCTTGCTGGTTGTTATTCCATGCATTCCCAAAATTCTGGTTCCTCCCATTATTCCCAGAATTGTTGTGATTCCAGCTTCCTTGGTTGTTGTTTCCCTGATTCCAATTCCCTCCAGAATTATTTCCAATGTAATTCACATCATTCGGTTGCATCTCTTCTTCCATGCCATGTCCCATTGATGATTCAAAATCTTGATAGTATGGTGGAGCCTGCGAGCTTGGATTATTACCCCACTGATTATTTGGATTCGCTGTCCCACCAAAACTCTGCTGTTGCCCAAACTGAGGGTTCTTCCCGGGACTTTGCTGACTACTACCACTCGAGCTTCCCACTCCCAATCTGTTGAGTGCGGCTACCAACTCTTCCACCACTGCAACTGGTTGTGGCTGAGACACACTTGCTATAGGTTGTTGAGGAGTCGGCTGTGGGACCGGCTTTGGTGTCTGTCGAGGTAACTGTTGAGGGCAAGCCGACCTACTCGGATTCGAACAAAACTAAGCCGAATGATTACCTCCACATAACTGACAAACCTGTAATGCATCTTCCATTTTCTTCACCTTGGTTTGCAGTGCCAACAACTCATTGTGTGCAGCTGTCTCTTTGTCCAACTGTTCTTCAAGTGCCTTGACAGTTTGGTGAGACTCATTCGGGTTGTCTGTCCCTGAACTTGAGACCCATTCATCATCCCTTTCAATTGCATCATTGATATGTTGCATAGCCAACTCGGGATCAATCCTTGTCAAACCCTTTCCACTTGCCGCATCCAAAAGATTTCTATCCGATTTATCCAAGGCCTGATAGATTTTTATGACTTGTTCAACCGTACTCAAATTGTGGGGAGGGCACTTTTTCATCAAAGCTCTGAACCTCTCAACTGTCTCTTTCATAGTCTCTCCTTTTCTCCCACTAAAATTATGAATTTCACGCTTCAAATCTTCAATCTTTGCCGGAGGAATATACTTTTTCAGAAAAACATCGGCCACTTCCACCCAAGTAGATAGAGAGCCATTTGGTAAGGTGTTAAACCATGTTTTTGCAGCCCCTCTCAAAGCAAACTGAAACATCATCAACTTGAGTGCCTCTTCGGTCACTCCATTATATTTCAATGTCGAGATTATTTGTAGGTAATTGTCCAAAAACTCATTAGGATCCTCATTCCTTTGCCCATAGAAAACCGCATTCTCACTGATAAGATTTATGACATTTTGCTTTGGTTCCATGTTGTTAGCATGGACAGCCGGAATTCTGATTGGATTGTGGCCGGTCCCTTGGTATGGAGTAACCACATAATCTCTCACTGAAACAAACCCTTGATTGGCAGGTGGGTCATTCTATTGCTGTTGATTCGCGTTATTCTGATTAGCTTGAAGAAGCTGATTCTGTGCCGCTAATTGTTGAACCAACTGAAGTAAGTGCTGATTGTCTTGACCCAGTGCTTGTTGTTGAAGCTGTACATTCCCTTCCAAAGCGGGATCGAACAAATTCCTCCCATCTGTCCTTGCAACCAAAGGAGGATTTCTTTCACGTGGAGGAGGGGTGTTTAGATGGCCCAATCCTCCAACTTGAGATGTATCATCACCATTCAACCTATCTCTTCCGCTGGTCGTCATACTTTCTTCTTCTGAAGAAGAATCCGAAGCTTTTTGTCCATCCACGGTGTCTGAAGCCGAGGCAGACGATCTTTTCCTCAATTGACTTGCGTGCCTATCAATCTCCGGGTAAAAAGGCTCTAGAGGAGTCCCAGAACACCGGGTCATACACTGCAAGTCAAATCAAACAACAAGAAAACAATAAAAGAAAACGACCTAAGCCCAAGTATTCGGTCAACTTTTGTGATATCAAAGCGTTACCAATCCCCGGCAACGGCGCCAACTTGATAAGAGGATTTTCTAAGTCCGGTCGATCAAGTAAAAACTCGAAACCTTAGCAAAATCTACTTTCTAACCGGCAGTGGACCGGGTCGATTGCAGGATAGTGCTTGAGGAGTCCGAGGTCGAACCCACAGAGATTGGTTTTGAATACCACAGTTGACTTAGTGCTCAGTTCAGGTCAAACCGATAGATATGAAGTTATACTATTGTATAAAAGAAAGATTACACTACTCGGAATTCTAACAATTAAAAGAGGTATGGCTGAACTACATTTCAGCAGATTACTTTACCCTCAGAAAGATTGCCCCGGGAATGTGCCTTACTCTACCCTGCCGTCTAACGATAACTCATAGAACAAACCCCGTATTGGAATTGGACTTGATGACTAGGGCGTCAATCTAGTACACGGGTAGGTGTCAAACTACCTTTCAAGCTCAAAACTTCTACGGTCTCGAAACCCCGTTCCCACACGTCGCCGCAACATACATTTATAAGCTAAGTGTGTGCAATGGTGAACTAGGTGATCAATCTAGCTCAAAAATGATTCAAACAAGTTTCGAGATAAGGATTATTAATTAGAACGTTTATTTACGCACTACACTACCTCCCGGTTCATCGATCTAACGGCGTTTCACCCGCCTTCACATAGTTCAACCATACAAGGAATTAAGCTACTCATAATCGAATCTAAGCAATAAAAACGGAAGAAAAACATCACAACAACACCAAAATAACAAAAGAACATACTTACTTTACTCAACTTGAAGGAGGTACCAAATGTGCTTACAAAAGATCGAATTTTTGCTAAGTGAAAAGTTACGGATCGAAGCTAAAAGTTAGTAGATCAAAGAGAGGATTGAAAGAGGATTCTAATGATATATAACACTTGATCTAACTCTAAAAGACGAAGAAAATCGCCCAAAATCTCCAAAACTATCTAATATTATCGCCCCCTCTTTCTCTACTTGGCTGCTGTGAGAAAATGAGCAGCCTTATATAGAAAAACCTCTGTCCGTCCGGATGTCCTCAATGTCCGGCCGGACTGTTCTTGATTCTCCAGGTGTCCGGACGGATGCATAGATGTCCGTCCGGATGGCATGCTCTTGTCCGTCCGGATGCTTCCTCTGTCCGTCCGGATGCTGATCTGTCCTTCCGGATGATTATTCTGTCCGTCTGGATGGGTTCTTCATCAAAAAATCTTCCAAAAACCAGTGAGTTAGCCGTCCAGACACAACAACTTGTCCGTCCGGACAGCCATTTTGCAGCCCAAATCTTCACTTTTTCACCTCCAACCTCCGTGTTTCGCCTCGGACACGTCCAAACTCATACTTCTCGCCTTTTGGGCTCTCGAGACACCCTAGTCCTGCATCCATATGAAAACAACAAACAAACGCATAACCCCGCAAACTACGGGTGCTCGGGAGAAGCGAGTATAAAATGTTAAAATAAGGTCGAGTTTACGGAAAACCGACAGTCACTCGCCGTGCAATAAATCCTCATTTAATACTCAAGATAGGGTCTAAACTCACCAGAAACATGCCAGAAATGTGATAATCGTGGGCTGAACTGTACAGAAATGTACTGTAAAGTTGGTTCCTATCAGCGTATTTCAAGAAGATACTTCTCAAAAGAACTTATACCAGCTAATGGCAATGAAGGAAAAGATAGATGGCATGCAATATCGCATATCCAAGGTTGGGAAAGTTCAAGAGACTGAAGCAGCCAACACTGAGGACGTGAACTATATAGGGAGGCAAGAAAATCCTTATGAGGGCGGATATCGCCCAGGTTTTCACGACCACCCTGGTTTTAGAATGAGCTACCCTATTAGGGGTTTTCGACAAAGTGATTCAAACGGTGGAGAGAGACCAAGACAAACTGGTGGATTTATGCCTCAATTCAAGAAGTTGGGCAGCAGCCATGGAAAAAATGAGCTCAACTTTGACCGGCACGGTCAATCAACTTACGAAATCCATGACTGAGCTAAATACAAACTTCACCACTTATTGTCAAAAGAATGATACAAGACTGACAAATCAAGAAGCCATAGTGCAGAATCTGTCGCACCAAGTGGGGCAGATTGCAGAACAAGTGTCAGCCCGTCCTCCGGGAGGATTGCCAAGTAATACTAAGAAAAATCAGAAGGACGTGAATGCAATCATGACTAGAAGTGGAAAAGAACTGCCTGGACCAGTTATACCAACTGCCCAGGAAGAATCAGAAAGCAGTCAGCAGCAGAACACAGCAGAATCTGGAGAAAAAGAGGGGCCAGTAACCTGGAACACTACTCTGGTAAACCAGGAGTCTGAAAATTCAACAGACAAGCAGGCAGAGCAGCAGCCGTCAACAGGTAAGTCTTCATTAACTGTAACTATTAATCCTGCTACTTTGCCCTATCCCTCTAGGAAATATAAGCCGAATAATGATGATGCGCGTTATAAAAAGTTCATAGACATGTTGAAAATTTTGCGAGTGAATATACCTTTGGTAAAAGAAGCAATCTCTACCAAAAGGAAATTGTTAGACTTTGAAACTATTTGCCTTAACAAGGAATGCTCGGCAGTTTTACAATGCAAAATGCCTCCCAAGTGTAAAGATCATGGGTGCTTTCACATACCATGCACAATGGGAAGAGTATGCCTAAACAAAGCATTGTGTGATCTTGGAGCTAGTGTCAATCTAATGCCACTCTCCATCTTTCATAAGTTAGGCATGAAAGAGTTAAATGAAACATCTATAACCCTTCAATTAGCAGATAGGTCTATGAAGCAACCTTGTGGAGTGGTGGAGGATGTTTTGGTGAAAGTTGATAAGTTTGTATTCCCTGTAGACTTTTTGGTGCAAGACATGGAAGCTAACCACGATGTTCCATTGATCATAGGAAGACCTTTCCTAGCTACGATCAAAACATTGATAGATGTTCATAAGGGTGAGCCGATTCTGAGAGTGAATGAGGACAAAGTAGTGTTCAATGTGATGAATTCAAGGAGATATGCTCAAGATGAAGGAGAAGCATTCTACATGCTAGATGCCATAGACGAGCTTGTTTTGGAATTATATCAGCAAATGGCTCTAGACCTTGAGATAGTAGATACTTTTCTCCTGAAGGATGAGGAAAATTATGAGGAAACCTGGCATGGGTGTAAGGAAGGTCAAATGCGAGAAATAGATCCTATATCTTCTGTGGATTTATGAGGAACCATTCATAGGCCTTCCTGGCACAAGTTCTTTGACTTACAATTGACTGGTAAGCTGTTAAGATCATCGTTAGAAGGGCCACCAAGGAACATAACATTGAAACTTTTGCCATCTCACCTAAGTACGTGTACTTACAAGATGATACTCTCCCTCTTATAATTTCAGCATCATTATCACCTTTAGAGGAGGATAAACTTTAAGAGTAATGAGAGCGCATAAGGGAGCGTTTGGGTGGACGATTGCAGATATTAGAGGAATAAGCCCATCAGTGTGCATGCATAAGATCTCTATAGACCCTGAGAAGAAAGTGGTAGCACAACCTCAAAGGAGGTTGACGCCACAACTGAAGGATGTTGTTAAGGAAGAGATCATAAAGATGTTGGAGATGGGAATCATTTTCCCAATTACAGACAGTGAGTGGGTAAGCCCGATTCATGTGGTGCACAAGAAAGGAGGATTCACTATCCAATCTAATGAGTTTGATGGTTTAATCCCTAAGAGACTAATTACTAAACATCGAGTTTGCATAGACTTCAGGAAACTGAATCATGCAACTCGTAAAGATCATTTTCCCATACCATTCATTGATCAGATGTTGGAAAGATTAAGCGGTCTTGCGTTTTATTGTTTCTTAGATGGATATTCTGGTTATTATCAGATCCATATTGCTCCTGAGGACCGAGAGAAAACAACTTTCACATGTCCCTATGGAACTTTTGCGTACAATCGCATGCCCTTTGGGTTATGTAATGCACCAGCAACATTCCAAAGACGCATGATGTCATTATTTGCGGACATGGTGGAGGATTTTCTAGAGATTTTCATAGATGATTTCTCTGTATTTGGAGATAGCTTTGATAAATGCTTGGACAATTTCAGTAAAGTGTTGAAAAGACGTGAAGAGACCAACCTTGTACTTAACTGGGAAAAATGCCATTTCATGGTTACAGAAGGAATAGTATTGGGTCATAGAATTTCAAAGAAAGGAATGGAAGTTGACAGATCAAAGATAGAGGTGATAGAGAAGTTACCCCCTCCAACGAACATAAAGACATTGTGTGCCTTTCTTGGCCACGCAGGATTTTATAGGAGGTTTATCAAGGACTTCTCTAAAGTTTCTAGAACTTTGACTGAATTGCTTGCAAATGATGTACCTTCCGTATTTGGAGAGGAGTTCAAGAAATAACTCAACACATTAAAGCAAATGCTTATAACCGCCCCAATTCTGGTAGCCCCAGATTGGAATAAACCTTTTGAGCTTATGCGTGATGCTAGCGACACGGCAGTTGGAGCAGCCCTAGGACAAAGGGAGGATAAAATATTTAAGCCTATTAATTACGCTAGTCGTACCCTTAACAGTTCCCAGAGGAATTATGCGACTACAGAGAAGGAACTATTAGCTGTCATCTTTGCATTTGACAAGTTTTGACCTTACCTGATAGGATTGAAAGTCACGTATTCACTGACCATGCAGCTTTGAAATACCTTTTAACAAAGCAAGACTCCAAGCTGAGATTGTTGAGATGGATTCTACTCTTACAAGAGTTTGATGTTGAAATCAAAGATAAAAAAGGAACTGAGAACCAGGTGGCTGATCACCTGTCTGGATTAACTTTGCTGGAAGAAGAGCAACCGACTGAGATCAGGGAAATCTTTCCTGATGAACAACTTTTTTCCATCTCAGTGGTAGCTCGGGTTGAATCTCAGACCTGATATCATACATCAAGAGTGGTCAAGGTATACCCTTGGTTTGCCAATATTGTGAATTATATAGCAGGAAGATACCTACCACCAGAATTCAATAATGCAGATAAGAAGAAATTCTTCACATATTTGAACCATTATCATTGGGATGATCCCTACCTATACAAATTATGCCCGGATGCCATTCTTAGGAGATGTGTCCATGATGATGAGCACCACCGCGTGACCACCATCATGGGCTAAAAACGCCTTGAATTCCGCAAAGTCATAGCAGAGATACAACGAAAATCTACCAGATTGGCAGAATAGGCTGCGTATCAACTCTTCAAGTCTAGAGAGCCGTGGCCAAGATACCTTAAGCAGATCCAAGCTGACCTCAAGGGCTCAGCTGGATATGGGGGGCTTATGATGATGCCAAAAATTGACCTTACCTATGTGTCGCCTCCACATCAGCACAATAATAAATAAAGATAGAGAAAAGCCTCCATCAAGGGCAAGAACCCCCAGTACCCAAGCCGCATGAGCTCGGTCACCATCCTCCGACCTCTCCAGGTCGGCATGTACTTGTGATCAAACCTGCCCCTGCCCGACCCTATATGTCGGCTCAAGTCCCTCTCGGACCAAACCTCTTATGCACACAATAATCCAAGCTGATCCCAGCTCGGCTATCTTCCTCGACCTTCGTAGGTCGGCCCAAACACAGAAGGATTCATCCCGTTCAGCTCAGGCCATCTAAGTCGGCCAGAGTCGATATTCAATCGTATTTCCCACGTGTGTGATAATCAGATCAATATTGGAAGAATCCCTCATATTTACTATTCTGATTCTGACAGTTAAATATGTCCGTAATTATCTCCAAAAATCAAGGAGATTAAATCATAGTTATCTTTTCCTTAAGGAACATGAAATCCAGGGCCAACAAGGACAAGGCCCACGCCGCCTTAGGGCATAACACTCCTCTATATAAACCATACCTAAGGAACTACGAAGACTTGATTCCAATATAGGCATTGGATACGTAGGCAGCTTGAGATCCAATTTCTCAAGTCTAGTCTAAATCATCACCAAAACACCCCCTCTTTTTCGTGTTCTTAAGACTTTTTGCAGGTTGTCTTTAGGAGAACAGTCCTGGATTTATCATCAACGATTTTTGGAATCGTCACACAGCAACGGTTTTGTTCAAAGATTTGAGGTAAAAAGGTGTTCAACCGCAATCATTAAATATGTTTTCACCGTATTTGAGCATGTTTTAGTATAAAGCCTTATATATTATGTGGTAAAGTAAGGTATATGGGTTCTGGTGGCTTTGGCTCCGCACCGTGCCGACCTCCTCCCCGGGATAAGCACGGGAGCATCGGAACAAATCACTTGACTTTGCGGGATGTGGTGTTTAGTAACCTACGTCTTTTGTGCAATGTGCTAAGCAATGATATATAATGGCCTAGGACTAGAAGTCCCTAGAAGCCTTTTATGTGGAATGAACTTAGGTGGTTAGCTTAACTACGCCTGAACATAATTGAAAGTCTAAAAGATAAAACACCTTGGTCTTTGGTAAGACACGTTTATGTTTCGCAGCTTGGGACTATTACCCCTCCACAAAGGTAGCTGCTGCATGGACTGGGTACTCTCCCACATGGGTAACAGCCGTGCCATATGAGGAGCTGAGGATATGTCGTGGTGCATTCTCACCATACAAAGTGTCCTTAGACCTTGTGTGTAACAGGTTCCTTGATTGGTTGAGTTTTACTAGCGAGACTAGTAGAGGGGAGTGAGTTTTTATACATATGTGGTAGTAATGATAATACTTGTTTTAGATTCGGTGCTTCTAGCATTTATTGAGTGCTTATGTACTCACCCCTCCTTTATTATGTTGTTTCCCATCCCGAAAAGATGATGCATGATACAAGGAAGACGTGTACTTTGAGGAGTGAGATTTTGATGGCATTTGAGGCTCTATTTAAACACCTATTTATGCTTTGGGTCAGATATATGATAATATATCTTTTGTTTAGACTGTTTCCTTTGGTTGTAATAAGCTAGTTTGGTACGTTTGGCTCGTTCGAAAACGTTGACGTGTAATATGAATAGTTGGTGATGTTTAATATTATATTCGATGTTGTATGTCATATAAGCTTTCCGTGTTTTTTCTTGTTCCGCTTTAACTCTGATGTTGATTACGTGAGACTTGCGTATATAATTGAATTAAGTTTTAAGTTATATATGTGTTGGGTGTTCATTTCCGGATAAGGGCACGATATCCGGAAACGGGATGTCACAATATTGCACTAAAAAATCTATGTTGTCTAGTTCGATCCATAAAATATTTTTAATCCATCCCACCCGACGAACTTGACATACACTATTAGTCCCCTCCTAGTTAAAATCTTGGGTGCGTTGTTCACTTGTCTTCTAGCAAGAAAAGAATAGTATATATATATATATATATATATATATATATATATATATATATATATATGTGCACACTTTACTTCACATTTTCTGCATGATGACATATTATAGCTAGGTATACTTCAGTATACAGTTTATATGTGTCATATTAGGGTATAACAAGTGTAATAATATATTGATATATTTCAATAATATATTCGAAAGATGAAGACAAAGATGTATATATAAATGAATGACACCTTTTTAATGGGTTGTTTAAATATTTTTTCGCCTCAGTTACCATTCAAATGGCTCTCTTCCAATTAAGTAATTGTAGCAATTTGTACAAAATTTCACTACAAGACATGCCATGTTGATTCTCTTTAGTCACTTTGGTAGCTATAAATTGGATGCCGCTCAACTAATAAAATTGCATCTTGAAAAGAGTAATTGAGTTCTCAAAAAAAAAAAAAAAAAAAAGAGAAAGAGAGAGAGAGTAATTGAGGGTAATTTTCAAGAGAAATCGAGAAAGAATGGCTTTGATCGTCGCCTACGTTATTATCTTTTGCCTCCTTAATTCTGGTCAGTCTTTTTTTTTTTTTTTTTTTAAGGTTGAAATATTCTGTCTTGTTGCATCCATTATTAGCACATGAAATCATGTCTTTACGTATCCAGAGAAAAAATTCAATGGATGCTCATTTCTTTTTTATTTAGTAAACTTTCTTCAACTCTAATATTTGCTTTTCTTTCTTCAGCTCAGCAGGGTTCGGAAGCCACAGTTTTTATTGTCATTAATTTTTTTTCTAGAAGTTTTGAATTCACCAAAAGTCTCTATATATGTGCTCACATATAAGAAAATGGGCACATGAAAAAAAGAGGGATTTTTCCTGATCTACCACCATTTTCTTCTCAAAAGTGGTATTGTAACGCCCCGCTCCCGGATACCGAGTCCTTATCCGGAAACGAAACGCTCGGCACGCATAATATTAAATAAGTCTAATATTACACGTAAGCCTCTACTACGTCGTATCAAATAAAAGCAAACGGAAGCTAAAAGGACTCGGCAATCACCATAAAAGCTACTAAGATTAGAAATCAACAAACTAGAGATGGAATGTAACATTTATTACATGGAAAACTCAAACGAAACGTAACAACGTACGAAATCCTATGAAAGCGAGTACTAAAGAATATTACAAGAAGTTTCCCCAATGTCAACAAATCTAGCGAAAACAAATATAAATAAATAAAGTCTTCAACTTCGGCGTCTTCAAACGTCGTCAACAAGGTCTTCCTCGAAATCTTCACCGACCTGTTCGTCTTCTCTCCCCCAAACACATAAATAAACATGCATTTGAGGTAAGTACAACGTACTTAATAAGAGATAGAAGCTATAACGACAATTAAGGTTTATAAAGTAAAGATAGTTAATTAATTAGTTATTTATGTGTGACCGACTCAATCTAAGGTTCATTCCATGTCCATCAACATGTCATGACTAACTGTTTCTAGCCTAGCTTATCCGTGTTACATCAACATTCAAGGACACTACGCATGGTGCCGCCCACCACGAGACATCTGGGTGCAACCTATTGGTGTGTCTCACCAATAGCCACGGGCTAGTCCCGATGGTATACGCGTTCGGTGAAGTCCTCTACTCCTGGTGCCCTTGGGCCAGCAGAGTCATCCACTTGTGAAGTCCCTTTACTCCTAGTGCCCTCTAATGGCCAGCAAAGTTATCCACAACGAGTACCCTCTACTCCTGGTGCCTCTAGAAAGGCCAGCAAGTTTACTCGTTTTATCCGAAAGCCTACACATTGCGATATAGACTTGTGCCTTACCAAGAATGACATGACGTTTAATCTTTTAACTACACAAGTATGTATTTATTATTGATTATTAACTAGCCGCCTAAGTGTTTTCAAGTAAGCTCCCTCACGACTCAACTCTCCTTCCTAGACCACTAGACACGAACATGTCCTAGCAGTTACACAGACATTGATGAACTCTAGTTCATCAACGCACAAGCACTTCCATGCCCTTGCGACGGATCCGAACTTCAACTCCCTTGAAGAGTACATTCGGTGTTTTAACTGAACGCATCAGAAGTACAATCGAAGCTTGCTCATATTAATTAATCTTAACCTATTATGATTCGGAACTTAAACCAATAACAACATGATAACCAAACCTGAGACTAAACCGGAATGATTAAACTCAATAAAACAATGTAAACCGATCAAACGCCTGTCTGAAACCTTAAACGCCCGTTTAAACCCTCTTATGGACGCCCGTCTAGTAATGGACGCCCGTCCACTTATCTCGGACGTCCGTCCGCCTGAAAACGTTACAACCTGAATCAAAAATCAACTCTCAAACGCCCGTCCACCTATTGTGAACGCCCGTTTGAAGATGGACGCCCGTCCACTAATCCCGGACGCCCGTCCGCCTGCGTCTTCACCCAAAACCCTAGATTCTTCAATTACGATTTCTAATCCGTTCTAACCTAAATAACAACGAATTAAACGCATAAAAACCACAGAAAAACTTAGCTAATCGTACCATAGCATCTAGGATTATTAACCAACCAAATATCATCTCTTTCTTACATCTAAACACCTAAAAACTTAATCTAAACCTTATAAACATTAATTGAGATTGTAGGAAGAGTCTCTTACCTAATTGCAGCCCAAAACCAGATCAACAATCCCGAAAATCTGCTGTACTTGCCACGAAACTGATATCCAAACGTTGCCCTTCTCACAACGATTCCAAATCTCCAAACCGATCTGAAAACGATTGAGGAACGCTTCAGAATTAGTGAAAACTGTCCAAACCCTACTTCTTTCTCCAAACTTGCGCAGAGAGGGGGAGAGAGGCGTGGAGACCGATTTGTTTCGATTAGTGTTTAGGTTATGGGATTAATCTGTGTAATTTTTTCTTAAATACTTAATCCCAATGAATCCCTTTTTCCATAATTACCCTTAATTACCAAAAATTAGAAAATCCTTTTAATTATATACGTAATTATCTCGAAAATTACATATATAAATATCCAAATATTTAAACTCCGAATAAAAGGAACCGAACCCAATATTTCGTTTTCGCAAAAAGACACGTCTGCCCTTTCCCGAAAATCGGAATATTACATTCTTCCCCCCTTAAAGGAGTTTCGCCTCGAAACTTGATCGTGCTCCAACCCATGACATTCCTTAACAACTCATTCTTCTACACAAACCAACCCGAAGCTTCACTTGTTTCCCATGGTAGCCAAAACTGCTCTTGCCAACCTCATTGTCAAATCCTTGCTCATAAAACCAATTGACCAGACACTCCCAAACCGCTGGACTGCACTTAACCAAACTACCAACCACTTTAGCCTTATCTAGTTCACTGTACCTAGATGGTATCCATAAAGGTTTCTTAAAGGTTGAGGGGTAGGCTTAACTTGCTAGCTATCTTACTTAACACAAAGCTTTGACATTCTCGTATTAATTAACGTTGATATAGCTGTGTTACCCATTCCTTTGTGCCTAAAAGTTAGTTCATTTACTTAGCTACAATTACAACGTGAAGTTAATTCATGTCATAAGAACATTTTAAGAAAACAAACGAACTACAAGGTACCTGGAATGGCTGCATCAGTAGCAAACACCCTTGTTGGTCGAGCTGCACCTCCATTGCCACTTCCTTGACTTTCCTTTGTGTTCCGCCTAGGACACTGCCTTGCGTAATGTCCGGGGTTTCCACAATGATAACAACCATTTGTATCTGCCCGACACTCCCCGGAGTGATTCCTTTTACACTTTGGACAAACCACTGCGCTATCGGATGACCTAGCCGCCAGAGGTGCCTTAACCCTTATCTCCTCTTGCTGCTGAGGTGCTTCTTGGTTTTCTACTGGGCCATTCTCCAAAGATCTTTTTACTCCAATAACAACGGTGGCCTTCTTCTTGAAGGTTTCAACTTCCAAGGCCTTATTCAGCAACTCCGCCATATTCTTAGCCGTGAAACCTAGCATGCCAGACTGTATATGATATGCTAACCCTTCTTTGTAAAGGGCCATCTTTCTCTCTTCCACCTTCATGAGCTCAGGGTAGAATCTTCCCAACTCGTTAAACTTGTTGGTGTACTGTGAAACTGTCATGGTCAAACCCTGCGTAAGCTTTAGAAACTGTCTTGCCATATCTGCCTGCACTGTAGCCGGGAAGTACTCATTGTAGAACATGGCCTTAAAACTCTCCCAGTTTGTCTCCTTACCATTACTACTTTGTATCGCATCAATCCAAGCTTCAGCTGCACCCAAAAGAAAACTGACCGCCAACTGTGCCATCTCAGTCTCAGGGACATGTATATTCCTACATGCTTTCTCAAAACTTCTTATCCATTCCTCAGCCTTCGAGTGCTCAACATTCCCAAAGAAATCCTGGACTTTGTTCCTTCTCAACCTTGTATACCAGTCAACCGGTGGTGCTTGCTCGAAAGCCGGTCTAATTGGTGGGTATTGCGGATAAACTGGAGGGTACGCATAAGGCACTTGTTGTTGGTACGGTGGTGGTTGAGGGTACGGTGGGATCACTTGGGGCTCATTCTGGTGAGGGTGGTAATTCTGCTGAAGTTGTTGTGTGTGGTAAGGTGGGTAGAAACCGTAAGGTGGGTAACCAAAACCTTGCTGGTGGTCAACACGGGTGAAGGGGGTACAGTAGGTCGAGGAGTATGGCCTACTGGAGGTGGGTATGAGGTCTGTTGTTGCTGGTGGAACACTAAAGGTGAGGGGTGGCTCACTGGTGGAGGGTAGAAGATCTGCTGGTACGGAGGGTAGCTTACGGGTGGGGGTACTGAACTTACCGGAACCTCACTTACAAAAGAAAACGGAACCGAACTTCCCACCTGCCATTGTGGATGTTGCCCCTGATGAGGTCTTGGTGGCGAGTTCCGCTGAGAACCCGGTGAGGGGGTTGCCGTATGAGGGGGTGGTGACAAACTCCGCTGAGATGGATGACTTGGCCTCACAACACCTCCTCCTACGACTGGTGTTGGACTCTCCCGTCGAACTCCTGACGATTCTGCACCCGCTCCAGTTCTCATGAACACCATCCTGATGATCAAAGAAAACCAGAACGTTTCTAAAAGATCTAGAGAAAACTTATCTTAAAAGAAAGGAAGCCTAAAAGACGCTTCTCTCTGATACCAACTGTAACGCCCCGCTCCCGGATACCGAGTCCTTATCCGGAAACGAAACGCTCGGCACGCATAATATTAAATAAGTCTAATATTACACGTAAGCCTCTACTACGTCGTATCAAATAAAAGCAAACGGAAGCTAAAAGGACTCGGCAATCACCATAAAAGCTACTAAGATTAGAAATCACACTACTACAAAATAGGATATAGGTCACACTTAAGATAATATAACAATCACAGTTTCAATAAAACTGAGACAACGAAAATATATATATCACACTTACAACTTTCTATCACACTTATTGAAAAACTGAGATAAGTTATATTAATCAATCTCATTTTTAAAGTGTGACTTAATTGATATGATTTTTCTGTCACAGTTATTGGAAAACCGAGATAAATTATTTCAATCAATCTCATTTTTAAACTATGATTGAATTGATATGATATTTCTGTCACAGTTTCTAAAAAGCAAGATAAATCATATCAATCAATCTCACAAACAGTGACAGAATTGATATGATATTTTTGTCACAGTTATTCAAAAAACGAGATAAATTATACCGATCAATCACACTTTAATCTGTGACTAAATTGGTCTGATATTTTTGTCACGATTATTGAAAAAGTGAGATAAATTAAATTAATTAATCTCATTTTTAAACTGTGACTGAATTTATGATATTTTTGTCACAGCTATAGAAAAAGTGAGACAACAAATTATATCCACTGATAAGAAAAGAGACATAGATCACACTTATCTAAAGATAAGAATCACACTTTTAAAAAACCGAGACAAGTAAAATGTATATTTATCACACTTAATTATTTTTTTATCACAGTTATTAGGTGTGAAAAAAAAATGATCACACTTTTTTAAGTGTGATTGAAATAATATAGATCTCGGCTTTTAAGTGTGATAACAACTACTAAAATAGATCACAGTTTTTAAATGTGTTGAAATTATAATCAATCTCGGTTTTTAAGTGTGATAACAACTATAATAGATCACGATTTTTAAGTGTGATAACAACTAAAATAAATCACAGTTTTTAAATGTGATGAATTATAATAGATCTCGGTTTTTAAGTGTGATAACAACTAAAATAGATCACAGTTTTTATTATCACGGTTTTTAAGAAAACTGAGACAAGAACATCAATCAATCACGGTTTTTAACTGTGATTAAAATAATATGATATTTTATAATGATATTTTAGATTAGTGTGGTCGAAAATGATAATAAAGTTGGCATCGGCCCAGCGGTAATTAGTGTGGTTCCTTAATCCAGAGTATCCGGGTTTGAGTCCCAGTGGCAACAAAAAATATGTGTGAGTTTATTTTGTTTTCAAAAAAAAAATAATGATCACACTTTTTTAGGTGTGATTGAAATTATAATATATCTCGGTTTTTAAGTGTGATGACAACTATTAAAATAGATCACAGTTTTTAAATGTGTTGAAATTATAATAGATCACACTTTTTTAGGTGTGAATGAAATTATAATATATCTCGGTTTGTAAGTGTGATAACAACTACTAAAATAGATCACAGTTTTTAAATGTGTTGAAATCATAATAGATCTCGGTTTTTAAGAGTGATTACAACTATAACAGGTCAAGGTTTTTAAGT
Organism: Gentiana dahurica var. dahurica; assembly: GCA_024500145.1. Lineage (NCBI taxonomy): Eukaryota > Viridiplantae > Streptophyta > Magnoliopsida > Gentianales > Gentianaceae > Gentiana > Gentiana dahurica. The sequence continues at coordinate 38,280,029 of CM044902.1, read as the reverse complement.
GTGATAACAACTAAAATAGATCACAGTTTTTAAATGTGTTGAAATTATAGTAGATCTCGGTTTTTAAGTGTGATAACAACTAAAATATATCATAATTTTTATTATCACGGTTTCTAGAAAAAATGAGACAAAAACATCAATCAATCACAGTTTTTGACTGTGATTAAAATAATATGGTATTTTATAAGGAGATCTTAGTTAAGCGTGGTCGAAAATTAGAAGAATGAAAGCATCGGCCTAATGGTAAATAGTGTGGCTCGTTAATCCAGAGTATCTAGGTTCGAGTCCCGACAAAGACGAAAATATATGTGTGCTTATATATTGTTTTTGAAAAAAACACTTTTATTGGTGTGATTTAAATTATAATTGATCACGGTTTTTAAGTGTGATAACAACTAAAATAGGTCACAGTTTTTAAATGTGTTTTAATTGTAATAGATCTCGGTTTTTAAGTGTGATAACAACTATAATAAATCACGGGTTTTAAGTATGATAAGAACTATAATAGATTACAGTTTTTAAATGTGATGAAGTTATAATAGATTACGGTTTTTAAGTGTGATACCAACTATAATAGATCACGGTTTCTAAGTGTGATAACTATTATAATAGGTCACAGTTTGTAACTGTGATTGGATTAAAGCACTTTTTGTCACACCTGAATATGCCACACTATGGAAGCCGTGACTAATGTAAATATATCACACTTAAAAACCGTGATCTTTATGCTTTTTTGTAGTAGTGTCAACAAACTAGAGATGGAATGTAACATTTATTACATGGAAAACTCAAACGAAACGTAACAACGTACGAAATCCTATGAAAGCGAGTACTAAAGAATATTACAAGAAGTTTCCCCAATGTCAACAAATCTAGCGAAAACAAATATAAATAAATAAAGTCTTCAACTTCGGCGTCTTCAAACGTTGTCAACAAGGTCTTCCTCGGAATCTTCACTGACCTGTTCGTCTTCTCTCCCCCAAACACATAAATAAACATGCATTTGAGGTAAGTACAACGTACTTAATAAGAGATAAAAGCTATAACGACAATTAAGGTTTATAAAGTAAAGATAGTTAATTAATTAGTTATTTATGTGTGACCGACTCAATCTAAGGTTCATTCCATGTCCATCAACATGTCATGACTAACTGTTTCTAGCCTAGCTTATCTGTGTTACATCAACATTCAAGGACACTACGCATGGTGCTGCCCACCACGAGACATCTGGGTGCAACCTATTGGTGTGTCTCACCAATAGCCACGGGCTAGTCCCGATGGTATACGCGTTCGGTGAAGTCCCTCTACTCCTGGTGCCCTTGGGCCAGCAGAGTCATCCACTTGTGAAGTCCCTTTACTCCTAGTGCCCTCTAATGGCCAGCAAAGTTATCCACAATGAGTACCCTCTACTCCTGGTGCCTCTAGAAAGGCCAGCAAGTTTACTCGTTTTATCCGAAAGCCTACACATTGCGATATAGACTTGTGCCTTACCAAGAATGACATGACGTTTAATCTTTTAACTACACAAGTATGTATTTATTATTGATTATTAACTAGCCGCCTAAGTGTTTTCAAGTAAGCTCCCTCACGACTCAACTCTCCTTCCTAGACCACTAGACACGAACATGTCCTAGCAGTTACACAGACATTGATGAACTCTAGTTCATCAACGCACAAGCACTTCCATGCCCTTGCGACGGATCCGAACTTCAACTCCCTTGAAGAGTACATTCGGTGTTTTAACTGAACGCATCAGAAGTACAATCGAAGCTTGCTCATATTAATTAATCTTAACCTATTATGATTCAGAACTTAAACCAATAACAACATGATAACCAAACCTGAGACTAAACTGGAATGATTAAACTCAATAAAACAATGTAAACTGATCAAACGCCCGTTTAAACCCTACTGGACGCCCGTCTAGTAATGGACGCCCGTCCACTTATCCCGGACGTCCGTCCGCCTGAAAACGTTACAACCTGAATCAAAAATCAACTCTCAAACGCCCGTCCACCTATTGTGAACGCCCGTTTGAAGATGGACGCCCGTCCACTAATCCCGGACGCCCGTCCGCCTGCGTCTTCACCCAAAACCCTAGATTCTTCAATTACGATTTCTAATCCGTTCTAACCTAAATAACAGCGAATTAAACGCATAAAAACCACAGAAAAACTTAGCTAATCGTACCATAGCATCTAGGATTATTAACCAACCAAAGATCATCTCTTTCTTACATCTAAACACCTAAAAACTTAATCTAAACCTTATAAACATTAATTGAGATTGTAGGAAGAGTCTCTTACCTAATTGCAGCCCAAAACCAGATCAACAGTCCCGAAAATCTGCTGTACTTGCCACGAAACTGATATCCAAACGTTGCCCTTCTCACAACGATTCCAAATCTCCAAACCGATCTGAAAGCGATTGAGGAACGCTTCAGAATTAGTGAAAACTGTCCAAACCCTACTTCTTTCTCCAAACTTGCGCAGAGAGGGGGAGAGAGGCGTGGAGACTGATTTGTTTCTGATTAGTGTTTAGGTTATGGGATTAATCTGTGTAATTTTTTCTTAAATACTTAATCCCAATGAATCCCTTTTTCCATAATTACCCTTAATTACCAAAAATTAGAAAATCCTTTTAATTATATACGTAATTATCTCGAAAATTACATATATAAATATCCAAATATTTAAACTCCGAATAAAAGGAACCGAACCCAATATTTCGTTTTCGCAAAAAGACACGTCTGCCCCTTCCCGAAAATCGGAATATTACAGGTATATTGATAAATCCCCCCATGAAAGAGTTAGACTCGGTTACAATTGATTGATATACATACTGAAATGTGTGTCTGGTTAATTTTGCAGCCGGGATGAAGGCAGACAAGTTGCCGGAAGCAGCCATGTTGCCCCAAAATGCACATGATACTCGAGTCTTCCTCCTCCGGTCGTTTCTGCAGTTTGAATGCAGCAATAGGTTGTGCACGAGTGACGGCGAATGCACCCACAAGGATCATAATGATATTAGTTGCAAAGAATGTGATCTTGATGATAAAAGCGAAAATTATCTTCAATGCAAATAGGAGTAATTCGCTTGATCGCGATCAAATTAAATGATTTGAAAGCTAGCATCTTTACTCATCCATGGGTGCACTACCTACCCTTATCAACTTTTCAAATTACAAAATGTGATGGCCTCACACTATATACAAAATAAGTCTCATATATATATATATATATATATATATAGTGTTTGTTTACTTTGTTTTCGTTTTCAGTGATTTACTTTTAAACCTATCCTACTTATCTCAATCAAGATTTGAACTTCAATTATGAGAGTGAAAAAATGTAACCAATGCCAAATGAAAAGTATTGTGATATACGTAATCAAAAAGTTTCATAGCATGGAATGTCTTGTGCAATTGATATATCCAGCAATTTTTTTTTTTTATATCTGGTTTCTTATATGTTTTTCATCAATTAAAAGTGAAAACTTGTATCTGCATTTGCTCCTTCAATTTACTATATATTTATAAGGCAGAGTTCAGTACATTTGATTAAATATGTTGGTTCTGGACCTTCTGGTACGTGACTCCTCACCCTAACGTAGGGGCGGATCCAGAAATTATTTCAGTAGGGTCACCGAAATCTAATCTATATTTTGGATCCAACAATTTGTTTCAGTGGGTTTCGGAACCTAAAATACATATACTTTATAACTACAAAACGATATTTTTTAACATGAAAACTAAATTGTTTTAATACTAAAAAAATTTCGGATCTCAGTAGGGTCACATTACCTCACCCCTCAACACATAGATATATCCACCGGTGTCCTCACCGAAACAGTGGCAGACACAGGATCTCGGGTAAGAGAGACAATGAAATCTTTGAAAGGCAAATGAAAATATTAAGGGCCGTGGACAAACAGAATATTTATTACATATATTATATTACTTCTTCTGTCCTATTTTAATAGTCATGTTTGAATTTTCACACGATTAAAAAAAAAATGTAATTAATGCTTTAAATCTCAATAAATAATCCAATATGTTTAAATTTATGACAAAATATTACTTAAAGGACATAAATGTAAAAAAAGGACAGTTCTCCCGCTTGGCCGTAGATAAATCCGTTATTGCACCCAAATGTGTACGTAGATTATAATTTATTATGTGCTTAAACTACATGTCAAATGGATATGTGTATAGTCTAAACCACATAATATTGTGTGTGTGTGTGTATTCAATATAGTAGTTTATTATTTTCCTTCCCCTTGGTTTTCCCTATTTTATTTTTTTACCCATATTCTCCGGTCAATTTCAAATTCCCCCACACACACATACACACACACACAATGGTTGTCCCCTAACACTTCATCTGCTTCTTCTTCTCCTCTGTGCTTCCGACCTTGACAGCTGCTGGGAATGCTAAACGACATCGTACTAGTTATATACGGCCTCGTTTTCTCATCAGCGCAGATCAGTACACGTAGCTCTGATACATGGCTACTTGGAATCATTGTAGTAGCCTTCCCAGATGCCCCTCAACAGCAAATGTGTAATGGTGAGCTCTCTCCGTTATCGCCACGGTTCAATTCTCCTTTTGCTGTGGCATTTGCCATGGTTTTGACACATCCACCTTCCTTCTGTTTTAAAAACCAATCCCGACCTATGGATTAGGCAAGAACGTTGCATTCATCAGGAATGAAAGATTTAGGTTGTCCTCTATCTACACAATTTATTCGATTCTTCGTTTTTACTGCTGTGATTGTCATTGAGTTTTACTGTTGTTCCAAATCGGCAAATTCATGCTACAAAGAGGCCTGATTTCTGTTAGTGTTTATTTTCTTCAGTAAATTTCAGTAATTTTCCAATTGTTTAGCTTTCCTATGTTATTTGACTGTACATTCTTCTTGCTGTCTTTTACTGAGCACTGTACAGGATCTGTTGTATGCAATTTACCATTGTAGAAATCAACAAAATTCAGATACAAGTTAATTTTATGCATTAAGATAGAATAAAGTTGCATAAAGGAACAGGGATTTTTTCATTCACGTTTTAGCAAACTACGGGATACTTCAAACGCCATTGGAGGACATTCCTCTTACTGTTATTCTACTTCTACTACATGACACTGACTTCACATTTTCACATAGGACATAGCACACATAAGTACATAGAACATGCATGGACATATGTAGGCACAGATGCACCCTTACACCATTCCTGCTTCTTAATTTTCACACCTTTTTCAGCTTCATCTAACTTGCCAATGGAAAAGCTGAACATACAAAAAGCCTGCTCAGAGTACAATTTGGTCCCCTCAGTTTTACGTTATGGTTTGGTTGTATTTGTTGCTATTCTTTTGTGTAAACTCATGAATTGATTATATGCTATTCTTACAAATCTAAATACAAGAAACGTCATTCTTTCTAATTCTTCTACAAAATGGATAATATATATTGTAATATTATTTCCTTTTCATTTTCTAATGCAATGATGTGCTCCCTTAAATTGTCAATGGCTTCACTTCTTCACGTTAATCAACAGGGAGCATGTTGGAGCCCTTGCGATGAGTTGAGCCAAACGGTAACTTAATCTTGTTGAAGATTATGTTTTTTTTGTGAAGGTTTTTATTTAGGGGGAATGAGGGAGAAGGACAGAAATATTTCATCAATTGAATAGAAGGACAGTTTTTTGAAACTTTTGCATAAAGGACAAAACTATTTATTCACTGTCGAAATTCACTTGTGTTCGAAATTCACTGTTTAAATTCACTGACGAAATTCACTGTCGAAATTCACTAATTTTCAAAATTCATCGTCGAAATTCACTAATTTTCGGATTCACTGTCGAAATTCACTGTCGAAATTCACCGATTTCGGGATTCACTGGGGAGATTCACTGATTTTCGGGATTCACTGTTTGTCCTTCTCGCTATAAAAATTATGCAGTTGTCCTTCTCCCTATAAAAAATATGTAGTTGTCCTGTTACTTAAAAATATTTCAGATTGTGTCCTTATCCCTAATTTTCCATTTTATTTATTACTATTCATATGATCAAATTTTATGTTTCTTCCAGCTGGCTCTGATTTCGTTAGAATGAAATTGATGGTTGCTATATTTTTGTTGTTATTAGCTTGTATGGATGCATGTACGATACACATGCTTAGAGTACTTGCATGTGGCAACATTTTACATGTTTGTGGGGGGAATTCTTCTTTTTGGTTTATTTCGAGTCTCTTCTACACTTTCCTTCTATGGAGGCATTTTAGCAAACCTATTCGTAACAGTGAAAAATCATGACTTGAATTCCATTCCCTCTATTTCATGGATTATTCATTCTATCCATGATATAGTGAGAAATCGTTTTCATTTTTTACCTTTTCAGGATTAAATAAAGATGATCTCTTTTTCTTCATATTCTAACCTTGAAAATAGCAACTCTTTGACAAGACTTGACTTTTCAGGCATTTCCACTGTAAGTTCTATGTGTTTCACATTCATATTCAATTTTTTGCTATGAAAATTACATAAAATTTGATTTTGGGTATACCTTTGTGGGTTTATTAGTTGTTTGCTCTGATTTCTACATTTATGCCACGAAAATTGTAAATGACTTTTTTTACGAGTGTAAATGACTCTTTTTCTTGGATATTTTCAGGGTGTTTGCCGAGTTATTAGCTCTCAATTGCATATTTGTTCTTTTTAGATTGCTAAAATGTTAACACAACTGAGTATTGATAAGAATAATATAAATTTATGGCTGGTCATGCATTTGCTGATTTCATGCATCAAAATAGCAGAAACGGAAAAAGAAGGTAAAAAGAACAAAACTACAATTGAGAGTTAAAATGCCTCTTTGTCACTATTTTTTTTCCATTCTGTTTGGACTTTTAAGAAGGTATGCGAATTGTATGTGCTCTACTGCCGTTGCTAATGGCTGGTGAAAGTGCCTCTGGATTTCCTTCTATTGTACTACTTTTGCAGCTTGTGTAATGTGTTGCTTTTCTGTCGATTTCCCCTAATGAAATGATGATAAGTACAACCTCTTAGGCAAATGATAAAATTCCTCTGCTCAGAATGAGGGGATAAGGGTGGAAGGTCTGTGCAGAGGCATATCCTACTCAATTGGATAACATTGCTCAGAGCTACTGAGCCATCAACCTTGACGTCGTCTAGGCAATTTTTTGTATTTTTTTAATACATTTTTTCCTTCTCCGGCATATTAGGTAGGAAAGTGTAGACCGACTTAAGTAGGCTTCTCATAAACTTCCTGTTGGTCCCTTTAAAAGGCTTTGGTTAAGTTTAGAGGGGGGTGAATAAACTTAACACTTAAAACTTTTGGAGTTAACAAACTCAGCAAGTTCAGTAGCCTGCTGACAGCTCAGTAGTCTGCTGACTGTTGATTTTACTGAATTTGTTGCAGCGGAATATATTCAAGTTAAGCCTTAATACTTGTTGTTAAAATATGATACTAAGTATTAGATACTCAGTAGTGTAAGTGTGTGATTCAGTTGCTTGTTTCAGTAGGTTGATGTGCTAAATATACTAGATGCAGAAATTAAATGCAGAAAGTAAGTAGGCTAATTTTATAGTGGTTTCAGGTGGTGTAATCTTGCCAGTCCACTCTTCTTCTGTGATGTTGGAGGTAATTCACTAGAGATCTTTGATGTTGCAGTTACAAAAATCCCTAAGTTGTTTGTCCTTCACCAATAACTATGGTTTCACAAACTGATCACTTGGAATAGGTAGGATTGTTGCTCCAAAGTCTTCCACTGGTCCTTGAATGGTAGAATTGCCTCTTCACCACCTCCACCACAAACAACAGTCCTTGACACCCAACGATGCTTCACTGTCTTCAGCAGGTTTCTTGTAAAAGAAAGTTTGAATCAGTAAGTGATTCAGCTTTCAGCAGCTTGATCAGGATGAAATGATCAGCAGCTTGAAGACTTCAAATGTGTAAACTTGATGTAGCTTGAAAACAGATTACACTTGAAGAATTTACTGGATCATTAGCTTTAAGTTCGGTAGGGTTAGCAGGATGATATTCTTGATAACTTCAGGAAAATTATCTTCTTGTTCATCTATATTTCATCATCTGTTTCTGTATCAGGGGTCTTCTATTTATAGGTGAAAATCCTTGTGACTTATGTTTGAAATTCAAAACATAGCCGTTTTAGATTTGTCCCATCTTGACTTGCTTTCTGTCCCTGTACATAGTACTGACACTGTCAGTTTACTTTTTGACAGTTTTCAGGCTATACACCCTTTGACTTGTATCCATTAGATAAACCTCTGTTTCTTTCCAACGTCCCTTTAATCTTAGCCAATGATTTGTTGACCAAATCAAGAGTTGTTATCTGTCTTTATCCTTGTAATCTTCCAATGTAACCTTTGATTAAATCAAAATATATGTTCAGCAGGTTCCTGTGAATATAAGTCTGCTGAAATGCATATCAGTCAGCTGATCCAAAGTTGCTGTGTTTATAAAACACTGCAGCTGACTTTTCTTATATCTAACTTTTTATTATGAAGTTAGATTACACCATTTTGATTATAACCAAGTTCCAATCACCATTTAACTTGTGGAACTTAGACCTTGTACACAAGGTATATGTAATCAGTTTAGGTCATCACAAACTTCCTAAATTCTGATTCCATATCCTTGACTTTAAATACTAAGTTTGATCCCTTAGCCTTCAAAAACTGAGTTTGAGCCCTCAGCCTTCAGTCTTCAGCAGGTTCCTAAACTAGTCTACTGACTCAGGTACCCTACTGATCTAGACAGATCTGCTGATGAAAGTCAGCTGACCTTTTACAGTGCTTGTTTGGTCAAACCTATACAAAGATCAAACTCCAATAAGCCTATACATTTGATCTAGAGATCTTTTTGCCTTTGCTCTATAACAGATAGTCTGGCACTCATCACTAAAACTTAAAATAAGTCCAACAATTTCCCTCTTTTTGGTGATGATGCCAATACCCTCCTTACATCAAAGCAAAAAGAGTAAAAATAAAAACAGAACAAACTCAGTCATTTCTCATTATAATCATGTTTGTTCAAAATTATTACAAGCTAGATTCAGAAAAAAAATAAAAAACATGTGTAAGTATGTTGATCTAGTTCCTCATTTCCCTTTCTTGTCTTTCTCTCTCTTGTTGCTCTTGATATTCCCTTATGTCTCTAACCATTTCTCTCACCCATTGATTTTAAACAAGGGAAAATCAATATGGGAGTTCACTTCCTTCCACCATTTCCATGCCTCAGGTTCAGTAAGGTTAATTTGATGTACTCTGAAACCTAAACGCATGTATAACTGCTTGAATTCATCCAATGAATCTCTAGCTGATGTAGTAGGTAGACTTCTTCCACCTCTACCACCTCTGTGTGAAGATCTTAAGGCTTTGACTCTAGCTTCCCAGAATTTCAGTCCCAAGAAGGAATTTAGCCCTTCATGAAAGCCCTTGTCACGATAAGGTCTCCTCTTATTGTAATTTAGCTTCTTGTATTCCTTGAAGAGGTCATCAGTCAGTGGAAGTCTGCCAGGTTCTCTAAATGCATTGGTGTCAGCCTCCCATTTCTTTTGTGTAAAAATCCTTGCAGCCTCTTTTGCTACAGCTGTCTGGCTCACTTCCCCCTTATTGACATCATCAACGAACCAGGAAAGTAGGCCATGAACACTCTCCTGTGTGATCACTAAGTTGTTCAGTTGACCTTCCATAATTTCTGTTCTTGCGTCAACTACTGTGATCCTTCCTTCCATTGTCTGCTCCAGTAGATTGATCCTCTCAGTAATCTTAGGATCTAATACAGCAGGGTGAGGTGTTTCAGCAGGTTCAGCCACAGCAGGCTTGGGTGCCTCAGCAAGCTTGTCAAGTTTCTGGTGAATGGAGGCAAACTGTTCTTTCAAGAACTTCTCCTTTAGTGTATTGCCTTGTTTAATGCCTCTCACATCTTGAGTTAGATCAGCAAGAGCAAATTGTGTGGATGTGATATTGGAAGCAACTGTTTCAGTAGTCCTCCTTTCCACCAGATTCATCAAATCCTCAAATCTTTGCTCTTGTCTGTCAAGTTGAGTTCTTAACCTTGTAATGTCACTTCTGACTGCCCTCAACTCATCCAACACTTGTGCTGGTACCCCACCAGCCATTCCACCAGCCATATGTCCAGCAGCTTCATCAGCAGGATCTTCAACATTGTATTGTGCCCTTTGTCTGCTGACAATCATGGCCCAACTCATATCCCTTCTAGCAGGGTTAGGATCTTCCTCAACTACATTTTCAAAAATTTCCTCCAAGATTGGATGTTGGGCAGGTTCCTCAAAAATTGGTACAAATGCCTGTTGTGGTTCAACAGCAATAGGTTCTTCCCCAAGCACTTGAAACTCCTCATCAATGAAGTCATAGTCCAGCAGCTGTTCATCCTCATCAATAATAGCAGGCTGCTGACTATCCTTGCCTTCAGTGACCTTTGCTCCAGTAGCCTCTACTTCAGCAGCCTGTTCTTCATCAATAGAGGGGTTTCCTCCAAACCCATTGTGAGTTCCAACCTATGTCCAGGTGCTGTTTGATCCTCAGCAACCTGTACCACCAGTTCTGACCTTTGTTCAGGTTCTGTTTGTTCCTCAACAGCCTGAACCCCTCAAAAAGTAATGGTGATCCTTCAAAACCCATCACCATGTCCAATCTCTGTCCAATCACTGTCTGTTCCTCAGTGAGTAGGACCCTCTCTTCCATAAAAATAAAAGGAAAAGTAGCCATGTTTTCTTCTAGAAATCCTCTGTAAAGTGTCAGCAGATTTAGATATAGTGCCATGAGTATCAATCCACTCTTGATATTGAACTGAATCTTCAGAACTAATTTCAGGCTCACTATGTTCAATAACCTTCTCTTCATCCATATTTTCAGTCTGCTGATCATCAGGTTTCACATCAGGCTCCACAACCTTGAATGTATCAGACGTGCCAACCATCCTGTTACCTCCAAGATTTATTCCATCATTAATTAGGGCCTTCAAATCATCTGTGGTGAGATCTTCCAGATCCACATCCATTTGTTCATTTTGTTGGCCCGCAGTAGACTTGCCAGCATCAGTAGACTGTTCTGCTCTAGGCTCATTTAACAATGCAGTTCCACTGGCTTCTCCTTGATGTGGAGGATGATCATCATCAGAATCAGATGATGATGAATCATCATTATCTGGTCCATCCCTAAAAGTCTTGAACATGATACATCCTTCTCCCTTTTCACTGTCAATGATTTCCATTAACCTCATCTCCAGCAAAGAGGTATTGACCAGATCAAGTAGGTTTTCCACCTCTAATTTTTCAAAAACCCATTCTTCAAAGTCTGTCATTGGCTCAGCAGCTGATTTTTGTTTCTTATAATACCCAAACTTCCATTGAAAGTAATCAGCCACCAGCTTGAGTTTAGGATCAACATATCCTTCTTTTCTTTTCTTTTCCTTCCGTTCAAATGGCATTGAAGGCTTTCTTGCAGTAGGTTTTTCAACTTGTTGTCCTCCACAGGTCTCAACAAGTAGATTCAAGGTTTCCTCAACAGATGCATCTAGGTCAGTAGGTTCTTTTGGTTGTAAATTTGCACTTACTACCTCCATCTGTTCCACACTTGGTTCCCCCTGACTTACAAGCTCATCAGCAGGGTCAGCAACAGATTGCTCTTCCCTTTGAACTATTGCAGAAATGGCAGGGTCTTGTACCGTTGTATCAATTTCCACAGCAGGTGCAGATACAGTAGTCTGTTGTGGCTCTTCAGTAATTTCTACTGCAGGCTCAAGTACAGCAGTCTGCTGTGGTTCTTCAATGTGTTGCTCAACAACAACACCAGCAGCAGTAGTAGGCTCAATAGCCTCTCCTTCTTCTCTTTGTTCTTCTAGGATCCTCAATTCCTTTCCTTTTCCATGTTTCTTTTTCTTTGCAATCTCCTTCATTCTCTTGGAAAGCTGTTCAGATTCACCTTCAGTAGCTTTCCTTTTTATGCTATCTTCTTTCTGTTGCTCTTTTAAGATTTCAACAGCAGACTTCTTCTTTACAACTTCAGCAGGGTCAGTAACTTCAACTTCAACTGGACCCTCAGTAGACTCAGCAGTCTTTACTGATTGCTTCCTTGTTTTCCTAGGCTTTAGCATCTCAGTGATTTTTCTAGTGTCAGTAGCCTTTCTCTTTTCAGCAACTTTCTTAGGTGCAGCAGACATAGAAACTTGCTTAACCTATTCACTACCAGCATCATCATCATCATTGTCACTCTCAGTGGCTTCATCATCTATATCTTCATCATCATCTAACCCAGGAATAGGGTAGTTGATCTCCTTCTTGTATCTGGACTTGTTTAGTTTCTCAGGTGCAACATCAAGTATCTGAAAATGATTCAGCAAGGTCTGAATCAGTAGACCTAGGGGCTTGGTTTTGGACTTCCTTATACTATCTCTATCTTCAGTAAACACCTTCTTCATATAATGTATAAAGAATCCAGCCCAATCAAACTTCATACTTCTGCAGATGATGATCAGTAGGTCTATTTTAGATCCAGAAAGTGTAACTAGACTCCCACTAAATCCCAAAATGGTCTTGGGAATTAACTTGCTCAGCAGATTATACTCAAATCCAATGTGTTTCACATTGATGCCTAGAGATCATGGTATGGTCTCATTTGTCTTTATTGTATCAACAAACTTCATTCTTGGCAAGTTCATTTCTGGATTGGTAGGAGCACCATTTCCAGGTCCAAAATGAAATACTTCTCTCAGTAGATCTGAAGTGATTTCAATTTCTCTGCCATTAACCGTTGTAGTAAAGGCTTCTCTATCTTCATGAGTGACCATGTTCTTCCAGAATTCCAAAACATTGATGTATGAAATTCTTCCCAATCTTCTATTAATAACATTTTCTAAGATAGCAACCCTTCTGATTCTTCTACCAATGTTAATAGCTAACTCAGTGGTGTGACAGTCAGTAACATATCCTCTCACACTTTGACTAGTTCCAATATGAACATCAGCTTTATCCGCTATTAGAAATGAGAAAGATGAAGAGAGAGCTTTCAAATATGTGTTCACATGAAGTATTTTCAGAGAAAAAACAATCTGAAGGTTGTAAGTAGGGACTCCGTGTATATGTCTGTATATATAGAGAGAGGTGGTTGAAAATGTCAGATAATGCACTGTACACGTACTGTAGCATTAACCACGATTAATTTTGGAATTAATGAGATTTTTCCACGTTTCCCATAACTGATCCATAAAGAGTATTAACTGTTCAATCATGTAACTGTGGTTATAAAGATAAGATAAATATCCGGTCTTTTGCTTTTTGACTTTTGTTAAGGTTTGACTGTGTAACGTATGATTCAGCAGCTTTTACCATCAGTAGACTTGGCTCAGCAGCCTGCTGACAAAGATGTCTCAGCAGCCTGCTGACAGAGTTACTCTGCTGATCTTCAATTCCTCTTGTTTTGTCTAACTGATAATACAAGATGAAGTTTAATACCAATGACTGATCTGTCAAGTGAGCTCACCCAACAGGACAAAGACCAATCCCCTTGGAAACTTCATTTGCTCAATTGTCCAAACATATATAAGTACATGGAATTGTTGATACCAATGACTAGTCTGCTAAGTGAGCTCACCCAACATAGCAAAGACTAATCCTCTTGGTGAATTCCAGTACATTGCTGATTAAAGATGTATTAGTCAACGTCTATAATTCCAAGTTCAGTCCTTAACTTAGAAAATCTTTCACTATCCAATTGTTTTGTGAAAATGTCAGCAAGTTGATCTTCAGTAGGGATATAAAGAACCACCACATCTTTCTTTTCAACATGGTCTCTTATAAAATGATGTCTAACATCAATATGCTTGGTTCTTGAGTGCAAAACAGGATTTTCTGTGATTGCAATTGCACTTGTGTTGTCACACATTATAGGAATTTCTCTTTCTTCAATTCCATAATCACTTAATTGTTGTCTTAACCATAATATTTGTGCACAGCAACTTCCAGCAGCAATGTATTCAGCCTCAGCAGTGGAAGTTGATATAGAATTATGTTTCTTGCTAAACCAGGAAACCAGTCTATTTCCCATTAACTGACAAGTTCATGTGGTGCTTTTTCTATCAATCTTGCATCCTGCATAATCAGAATCTGAGTAGGATATAACCTTGAAGCTTCCATCTTTTGAATACCATATCCCTACTCCCAACGTCTATAATGTTTGTACTCATAGGAGTTGATACATTGGTGCTGTTTTCCATACCAAACTTCTTTAGCAGCTCCTTGGTATACTTTGATTGATGAATGGAGATTCCATCTATCATTTGTTTGACTTTCAATCCCAAAAACTAGTTCATTTCTCCCATCATACTCATTTGGAACTTACTTGTCATGAGATTAGCAAATTTCTCACATAGCAATTCATTTTCAGAGCCAAAAATTATATCATCAACATAAATCTGTACCAGCAAGGTGATGTCTCCTTCATTGATTCTGAAAAGAGTCTTGTCAATGGTTCCTTTTGTGAAACCATTGTCCATCAAGAATTGAGATAGGGTTTCATACCATGCTCTTTGTGCTTGTTTCAAATCATAAAGTGCCTTATTAAGTTTGTACACTTTATCTTCTTGATCTTTAACTTCAAAACCAGGAGGTTGCTAAACATAAACCTCCTCTTCCAGAATGCCATTCAGAAACGCACTCTTGACATCCATCTGGTACTTTAAAGTTTTTGTAAGCAGCATATGCCAAGAATAATCTTATAGCTTCCAATCTTGCAACAGGGGCATATGTCTCATCAAAATCTATTCCTTCTGCTTGAGAATAGCCTTTTGCTACTAGTCTGGCCTTATTCCTTACAATGGTACCAGATTCATCCATTTTGTTTATGTATACCCATTTTGTTCCAATTATATTTGCATGATTAGGCATTTTCACTAGTGTCCAAACTTGATTTCTTTCAAATTCATTCAATTCTTCTTGCATAGCAGTTATCCAATCTGGATCTGATATTGCTTCTTCAACAACTTTAGGTTCCATTTGAGATAGAAAACAAGTAAACATTGCTTCTAATTGTCTTCTAGTCCTTACACCTTGCGGAATATTGCCAATAACTTGCTCAGCAGGGTGATCCCTTAACCATTGTGGATTTTGGTTAGATTGATTCTCAGGAACATCATCTTCAGTAGGGTCTGCTGTTGCTTCAGCAATGGGTTCAGTAGATCCTTGAACTGCCTCAGTTGTTGCATTAGTAGTGTTACCAGCAGGGTGTTCAGCAGGGGCAGAGTCAGAAACCTTTAAGTCATTTATCCCTACCAAAACATCAACACATTCTGGATCAGTGACTTGTTGATTCTCAGCAGTTTCTTGAGCTTCATCTTCCATTCCAGTGAACTTAGGTTCATCAAATACAACATGTATTGTTTCTTCTTGTTTCTGTGTCCTTTTATTCAGTATCCTGAATGCCTTGCTGACAGAAGAATATCCCAAGAAGATTTCTTCATCTGATTTTGGTTGGAATGTCTTCAATTGCTCCTTATGATTTAATATAAAACATTTGCTTCCAAATGGATGAAAATAAGATATATTAGGTTTCCTTCCATTCCAAATCTCATAAGGTGTCTTCAACAGCTTCTTGTTCACTAAGGTCCTGTTTTGTGTATAGCATGCTGTATTGACTGCTTTAGCCCAATATCTTTCAGGTAATAATGCTTCACAAATCATAGTTCTTCCTGCTTCATTTAAAGTTCTGTTTCTTCTCTCAGCAACCTCATTTTGCAGAGGTGTACCAGCAACAGCCAGTTGATGTAGCACACCATTCTGCTCACAGTATTCTCTTATAATTTTATTGAGAAATTCAGTACCCTTATCAGATCTTATCTTTACTACTGTCAAACTTTTCTCATTTTGCAGTCTCTTCAAAAGTTCAGGCATCCTTTGAAGTGTTTCACTTTTTTTGTTCATGAAAATTACCCAAGTGTATCTTGAATAATCATCCACAACTACTAGAGTTTACTTCTTGACTGTCACACTTGTTGGTGTTACTGTTCCAAATAGATCCATGTGCATCAGCTCCAAAATTCTTTTTGTAGATTGCTTAATCTTTGACTTGAAGCTTGATTTTATTTGTTTACCTTGCTGACAAGCATCACATATAGCATCCTTTTTGAATGTGATCTCAGGTAAACCAATCACCAGTTTCTTCTTCACCAACTGATTGATATCATTAAAATTTAGATGATTTAACTTCTTATGACATAACCAATTTAGTTCAGACTTGGTATGCACAATCAGGCATGTTTCTGGAACAGGAGTAGACCAATCCACAACATATATGTTTTGTTGTCTTCTTCCAGCCAACACAACTTGATCACCTCTTTCACTAATGACAATACAGGTGTTCTTGTCAAAAGTGACTTTGTAACATATGACAGAAAACTGTCCAGTGCTCAGTAGGTTGTAGTCCAGTTCTTCATCAAATGCAACATTTCTGATGGTTAATCCATTTCTCACAAGTGTGCCATATCCTCTTGTGTATCCTGGTGTGTTTTTGTTGCCAAAATTCACTCTTGGACCATCCTTTGCCACATAGTTTGTCAGACGGTGCTTATTCTATGTCATATGTCTGGAACATCCTCTGTCAAAGTACCAAACACCCTACAAAACAAAGTTAATGTATTTTCGGTACCCAAAACTGTTTGGGTCAATGATGGTCAGTGGTAAGCATGACCCTTGGCAAGTTTCCATATGGTCTTCTTTGAAAGGTAACATACTTTATTCTACACATCCATAAGGTCTAACATTTTGATGTGTAGGACTCACATATGCTTTCTGGCCTTTTGGTATGTATTGCTATTTAGAGTGATTTCTATTGTTAGAAGCACCAGCATAACCATAGGTTTGCTGTCTGTTAGGAGCAGCCTTGTTATATGGAGTCTGATTAGGTCCATGCTGAGGTCTTGTATAAGTCCTCTGCTGATTCCATTGCGGAGGTTTTACCTAGCAACATGGTTATATATATTGTTTCTAGCGGTAGGTACAGGAATATTCCAATCATCATCAGTAGAGTATAGTCTACCTTTCCCCTCTCCTGAGATAAGTACCCCTAGAATGATTGACATTTTTGTGTTTAGGATTCTTAAACTTGGAATATTTCTGACTTTTTCTCTTCTGTGGTCCAGTAGACTTGGTAGCAGGTCTGCTATCAGTAGGTCTGGAAGGTGCAGCAGTCCTACACTTAGATTTATTCTTTTTGTTAGGTACTGATGTCCTTTTTGACTTTTGATTTTGCTTCTTTGAGGCATTCTCAGTGGGTTTCACTGCCTCAGCAACCTTTTTAGGAGTTGGATCTTGTGCAGGTACAAACTTAGGACCAATTCTGGAACTAGGTTCAGTAACCTTGCTGGATCCACTCTTATTAGATTGTTGAGTTCCAAATCCATGGCCTGTTCTATAACCATAAGGCTTTCCAGATTTGAATGCAGTAGTGGAGCTAGATTGTTCAGCAGATTCAACAGCTACTAAATGTACAACAGACTTATGCTGATTCTATCCAAAATCCTTTTTCCTTTCCCTTGAGAATTCTTAATTCAGCTTTTAGTCTTTCAACTTCTGTTTGAAGAGCTTCTTTTTCAGCCTTCACAATCTCATAACCAGATTGTATTATACTCAGTTGATTATGGATGGCATTCAAAGTTTCTTCATTGTCAGAATTTTTAGGATTTGAACCACAAGTTGATTCACAATCACTTTCAGCAGGAGTGTTTATAGATACAGAATTGTACACCTCCTCTGTTTCAACCATATTTGCCATTAAATCATAATCATGCATATCAGCAACAAGTGCAGTATCATTAGATTCATTTCTTTTTTTCTGATTCAACTTCATATCCTTATTCATCTTCAGCAACCATAGCTTTCTTTCCAGATCTTCTTTGCTGACTTTTGCTCTTCAATAGGTCTAGACAATCAGGTCTGAAATGTCCAGGCTTCTTGCAGTTGAAGCAAAGATGATCAGGTTCCTTCTTCTGTTTTAATTCAGGACAGTCAAGTTTGAAGTGTTCTGGTTTCTTGCATTGATAGCACAAGTAATCATTGTCTTTCTTGGATTCATCCTTCTTCTTTTCACTAGATTTCTTTGTGAAATTCCTTGGAGAACCCTTTCCAGTTTTCATCATTCTGATTTTCTTGCTTAGTAGGGCAATTTGTTCTTGCATCTCATCAAGTAGATCATCTTGAGCTCCTGATGCTTCTTCTTGATGTGTAGCAGCCAATGCAGTGGTCTTTGGTTCTTCTGTTTCAGTCTCAGGTGCAAGTTCTTATTGAATTCATAAGCCTTGAGATCTGAAAATAACTTGAAAGTATCCTCTTCATGAAAACTTCTCATCTCTTCTATGGCAGTCACTTTCATCTCCCAAACTTCTTTTGCAGGTAAAGCTTCTAGAATATTTGAATTGATTTCTTCTTTTGAATACTTCACACTCAGTAGGGTGAGTTCATCCATGATTGCATTGAATCTTGACTCCATTTGTTCAATAGTTTCATTTTGTTTCATTTTGAACTCTTGGAACTTCTTCTTTGCCACACTAATTTTGTTCTTCTTGATTGCATCAGTGCCTTCACAAATTAATTGTAACTTGTCCCAAAGTTCCTTTGCAGTCTTGCAATCCTTCACTTTCATGTACATGTTGCTGTCCAAAGTTCTGTATATGATATCAATAGCAATATTGTTGAGGTTTGCTCTTTTTCTATCTTCAGCATTCCATTCTCTTTTTTGGTTTTGGAATGTACTGTGTTTCACCATCTACAGTTATAGCCTTTGTGATTTCCAGTAGTCCATCAGTCAGCGCATCCATCATCTCATCATGTGTCGCAGCTAGAAAAGCCTGCATACGACGTTTATACTCATCAAAACGATCTAAAGAACACATCAACATTGTTCTAGCATACTGGTTGTTATCCATGATGCAAAGCTTTGAAAATCAGAAACTTGAAAAAGTTTTCAAAGTATTTTCACAAGCACAACAAGTAGGATTACTTCAGAACAGAAGCACTGCTCCGATACCAATTGTTGGTCCCTTGAAAAGGCTTTGGTTAAGTTTAGAGGGGGGTGAATAAACTTAACACTTAAAACTTTTGGAGTTAACAAACTCAGCAAGTTCAGTAGCCTGCACCCAACCTGACTGTTGATTTTACTGAATTTGTTGCAGCGGAATATATTCAAATTAAGCCTTATTACTTGTTGTTAAAATATGATACCAAGTATTAGATACTCAGTAGTGTAAGTGTGTGATTCAGTTGCTAGTTTCAGTAGGTTGATGTGCTAAATATACTAAATGCAGAATATAAATGCAGAAAGTAAGTAGGCAATTTTTATAGTGGTTCCAGGTGGTGTAATCCTGTCAGTCCACTCTTCTCCTGTGATGTTGGAGGTAATTCACTAGAGATCCTTGAGGTAGCAGTTACAAAAATCCCTAAGTTGTTTGTCCTTCACCAATAACTATGGTTTCACAAACTAAACACTTGGAACAGGTAGGATTGCTGCTCCAAAGTCTTCCACTGGTCCTTGAAGGGTAGGATTGCCTCTTCACCAGCTCCACCACAAACAACAGTCCTTGACACCCAAAGATGCTTCACTGTCTTCAGCAGGTTTCTTGTAAAAGAAAGTTTGAATCAAGTAAGTGATTCAGCTTTCAGCAGCTTGATCTGGATGAAATGATCAGCAGCTTGAAGACTTCAAATGTGTAAACTTGATGTAGCTTGAAAACAAACTACACTTGAAGAATTTACTGGATCAGTAGCTTTATGTTCAGTAGGGTTAGCAGGGTGACATTCTTGATAACATCAGAAAAATTAATTGTTGTCTTCTTGTAAAAATCATCTATATTTCATCATTTGTTTCTGTATCGGGGGTCTTCTATTTATAGGTGAGAATCCTTGTGACTTATGTTTGAAATTCAAAACATAGCCATTTCAGATTTGTCCCATCTTGACTTGCTTTCTGTCCTTGTACATAGTACTTACACTGTCGGTTTACTTTTTGACAGTTTTCAGACTATCCACCCTTTGACTTGTATCCATTAGATAAACCTCTGTTTCTTTCCAACATCCCTTTAATCTTAGCCATTGATTTGTTGACAAAATCAAGAGTTGTTATATGTCCTTATCCTTGTAATCTTCCAATGTAACCTTTGATTAAATCGAAATATATGTTCCGCAGGTTCCTGTGAATATAAGTCTGCTGAAATGCATATCAGTCAGCTGATCCAAAATTGCTATGTTTATAAAACACTACAGCTAACTTTTCTTATATCTAACTTTTTATTATGAAGATAGATTACACCATTTTGATCATAACCAAGTTACAATCACCATTTAAATTGTGGAACATAGACCTTGTACACAATGTATATGTAATCGATTGAAGTCATCACAGACTTCCTTAAATTCGATTTCATATCCTTGACTTTAAATACTAAGTTTGATCCCTTAGACTTCAATAAGCGAATTTGAGCCCTCAACTTCAGTCTTCAACGAGTTCCTAAACTAGTCTCTTGACTGGTACCCTCTTGATCTAGACAGGCATTGATGAAAGTCGGTGACCTTTTCTGATTGCTTGTTTGATTAAACCTATACGAAGATAAAACTCTAATAAGCCTATACATTTGATCTAGTGATCTTTTGCCTTTGCTCTATAACAGCTAGTCTGCAATCATCACTAAAACTTAAAATAAGTCCAACACTTCCACATGTTCTTGGTACACAACTGTAGCTAAGGCTACGAATTACTACGCTATTGGTTCTCTGGGTTGGCAATTGAAGATCAGTTCAAGCGTATAGCTGGAATGTGTGGCTCGGCCTGCTTGATGCAGCTATACTTTTGCCATTTTGCAATGCTAATCATATTGTTACGCAAAAAAATTGTTATGCAGATAATATACACCATCTCAGCATCTTCCACGTAAAAACTACTCCACGACTATTTTCGAGGGCAACAATATATATATATATATATATATATATATATATATATATATATATATATATATATATATATATATATATATATGACACAAAAAGAACATGTTCAAACGGCTATTTTCTCTGATGAATCATTTAATAATTCCAAAGTTCCACCGACCTCCCCGCTCCAATCCATTTTTAAGCCAACTCATCCATGCATCTTTTTCCCTTAATAAATTCAGCACACCCAATATTACTTTTTCTTTAACCCTCTTCCCTCTCCCCCTCCATCCACCTAGAGGCGGCTTCAGGATTTCCAGGAAGGGGGTGAGGGATCGAGAGCAGCACCATCGAATTTTTTTTCCCATACTTTTAAGGTTAGAAAAGAACTTTAGTCTAAATTACGTTAAACAAATTCCAAAGGGTAATTCGTAATGATGTCGAAAACAAGTTATAAAAGAAATAAAATCAAACAGAGAATGGGAAACTAAAAAAAAAGAAAGAAAAAAGAAAAAACCAACAGCAACAGAGAATGGGAAAAGACCTGAAAACTTTTCCCAACTTTCATTCATACAAAATATGCACTTAGATATGCTTAATCCAAAATAAGAGGAGGATGCTAGTATAGGGTAGGGGACCAACAGAAGACAAAATATATAAAATGGACTTCAAAACATTCACATAAAAACAGGCCCCAACCTATATCAGATGGTTTTACAATTGTCCACGACGATGTGCTGCTTTCTGAAACCGTTGCATAATAGACTCGTTACTAACACCGTCAAATACATCATTTTCGACATAAGTCATCATGCAATCATTCAACCATTTATCTTCCATTCGATTGCGCAAGCGCCTTTTCACAATTTTCATTGCTGATAAAGATCTTTCAACACTTGATGTAGCAACGGGCAAAACCAATGCCAACTGTAGTAAGTGAAACACTAATGGATAAGCATTAGACAATCCCATCTCTACTAACATTTGAACAGGCTCGCTAATCCTGTTTACATCTGAAAAGATTTTGTTAGATCACATGTCAACAATATAATTCTGAAGTTGTGATTCATGTCTCATGCAATCTGCTTTAGAAAAATCAGCTGGATACATTTTGGTTAGGCAAATAAGTTGCTCATTGTCATAAGAAGCAAAAGAGTCCTTGGGATTCATGGAACTAATTGAAATAAGCAATTCAGTACTAACTTCGGAAAAGCGGTCATTTAGTTCTTGGAGTTGC
Organism: Gentiana dahurica var. dahurica; assembly: GCA_024500145.1. Classification (NCBI taxonomy): domain Eukaryota; kingdom Viridiplantae; phylum Streptophyta; class Magnoliopsida; order Gentianales; family Gentianaceae; genus Gentiana; species Gentiana dahurica. Next base: position 38,257,819 of record CM044902.1, on the reverse strand, counting down.
CTATCCAAGATTAAACAAAACAGCTCCACACGATAATGCTCGTAATTGGTTTTATTTGGAGCTTTGCGACGTGATCTCCCGCAAACAACATGCTTATCATCCATGTCCGGAATTTTTATCTCATGTTTTTCGCAAAATGATGACACCTCATTCAATAGGGAGTTCCATTCTTCTTCACTACTTCTCATTGTTTGCAATCGAGTGTTGCAAATTTTAAGAAGTCTCATGGCATTTAATATGTCTTGATCCTTCCTCTACAAAACTTGTGACAGAACACTTGCTATACCTAATAAATTCTTCATCAAGTGTAGTGTAAATACAAATTCAAAGAATTCCATTGAATCAATTAGAAATGTAGCTTCTGCTTTTTGTTCAGAATTCACAGCATCAAGTTCAATGAATCCCAGAACATCAATTGCAGAAGAAAAAATCAAAATCATGTTTATGATTGTACCATAATGTGATCCTCAACGGGTATCACCTGCTCACTTCAAGTTAGTCTCTTGATTGAGACATTTACCACTTGCAATTTCTCCTATTTGGAACTGATCAGCAATTGTAGCAGCCTGCCTCTCTCGAAGCTGATCTTGTCTTTTACATAAGGCACCCACAACATTAACAATGCTGATAAGTAGAAAGAATAAAGGAGCAACTTTTATGTAATTCTTAGCTACAGCTACAAGAGTCAATTGTAGTTGATGAGTAAAACAATGAATATAGTGAGCAGATTCATTCTCCATCATGATAAGAGTTTTCAAGCCACCCAATTCACCTCTCATATTACTTGCTCCATCATAACCCTGCCCACGGACTCTCGAGAAACTTAAATTATTCTTCGAAAATAACTCATCAATTGCACTCTTCAAGGTTACAGCTGTGGTATCAGGAACATGGACAACTCATAGAAACCGTTCTATTACTAACCCTTTCTTATCCACATAGTGCAATAGGACAGACATTTGTTCCTTCACTGAAATATCACGCAATTCATCCACTAAGATTGAGAAAAATGCATCCCCAAGATCTTGTATTATTGCATTTGTTGTCTCAATCGCAGCTGCATTCACTATCTGCTTCTGAATATCATGATGTGTAAACTTGTTATTTCTTGGATTATCACTCAGCACTTTATTAATTTCTTCATTGTGGTCTCCCAAGAATTTCAATTGCTCAAGGAAATTGCCCCTATTATTTGAATTTTTAGATACATCTTGTCCTCAAAACGGCAATCCCTGTCGTAAAATAAATCTGATCACATCCACTGTAGCATTCAAACGAATTCGATACTCGGTATTTGATTGTTTGTTGTGCTTATGAAAAACATTGCGAATATCTTTCTTTTGGTTCTTGAAATCTTGGTATTTTTGATAAGTTTTGAAATGGGCACCGGTTGGTTTTCCCTCATGTTGGACGAATCTTTCTTCTCCTTTGTTCCAATATGTAAATCCTCCTGAAGTAAAAGCATCGCCTCCTCTTACGAGTTCAGGAAAAAGATAACAATAGAGACAGAAAGTTGCGTCTTTGTCGATGATGTCCTCTAACCAACCAGAAAAATTACTAAACCAATTAGGCTGGAATTTGTTGTGGTGTTAGCAATGGCTCTAGAAGGAAATTTGTGACTTTTGGGTTGGCAAAGACCCCTTTGTATATACTCTCTCTTATTGCATCATGTAGATTAACATTAAAAAGAGAAAGTGATTTCCTAAGACCTGGATCGGAAGGAAGATCTTTCACATCAAAAACTTCAGCATGAATTGGAATTATAGTGGTCATCTCCTCCAACTCTTGTGATTGAGATTGCGAGGGTGGGGGCGGGTTAACCTCATTTGTTACGGTTTTTTCCATCTCATCTACTACGGCTTTTTCTACAGTTTGATAGTACCTTTTCATTGTTTTTTAATTTCTATATGAACAAGTGACTAATTTCGAAATACTCATACAAAGTATACAATCAAGCATTTTGGAGTTATCAAAATAAATTATGCAACTGATTGAATTGAACTAGACTATCAAACATCAATATTCCAATGCCAGTGAACATTTGAACTCCTTAAAAATCACTAAAATTTCTTAAACAAACATCAACTACAAAGAGAAAATTAACATTTTTCTCTTCTACCTCCAATTTATGTTCTTCTTTCTAGTAGGGTATAAATTTATGCTTCACCCAATTCACCCCCAAAAATAAGAAATCAAAATTACTTTAAGCCAACATTTAATTAAGGAAAGAAGCTAAGTACCTGAATCACTTGACTTGAGACTTGAGTTGATAATGAACAGAAATTTGAGATGAGATCAAATCCGGTCCGGCTCTGCTGCTTGGATGAGGGCGGAATAGTCAATAAGGCGAGCAGTCATGGAGACACTTGAACCATTCATTTTGGAGCATTTCAAAATTATAGATATTATTTCCAAAAAAAATAATTTAATATATTATTTTTCCATGGGATAAGATAACGGGAATAGAGGACAATAGTTTTTTTAAATTTCAAACAAAAAACAGTGGGTCCATATGAGAAAATAAGAGGGTCAACCATGTATATCCTCATATTAATATATACATATATACACAGCGAATTTTTTTTTTGTAAGGGGGTCAGGTGCACCCATACCTGCAACATAAAGCCATCCCTACTCGTAGGATATCATATATCCGAGAGTAGACTTGAGTTTAGATAGATTTATCTCAACGTGCTTGCCTAAAATAGTGACTTCAATAAGTTCTCTTATTTAAGCATATGCCATAACTTTCCATTTTAATCCTGCAAGCTCTTGTAAATATTTCTTAATTTAGTCTTCATAAGAGTTAAGAAAAATCACAAGGATTGTGTTTTCAATTTTCTTTCATAAAAAAAACCATCGGTTGTTAAATAGTCTATTTAACCCTTTTTGAATCATATTCAAAACATGAACTGTTTAATTTACTTTCAAGCAATGATTAAAGAATTAAGTCAATACTTAAATCTCACAATTTTGGAACATTTTCAAAAATTCGACGTGGTCATCTTTATTCAATCCATCTAATGTTTGAATAACCATCATCATATGATGGACTGACCCATTGGATATCATTATGTCCAATATGTGAGCATCCGTTAAAAATTAAAGTCTTAGAGGACTCCATCAAATATGTAGCCTCCTTGTCTTCAACTACGAAAACGCGATTGCTCGTGTCATTGCTTATTTTAAAAGGATTAAAATTACTTAACCAACTTGAAAACGTTTCTCATAGGTAACATTCATTTAATTTTTGTTTTTAACTGTCGAGAATACAAAATATAATTAAAATTTGCTAAAACTACAACATAAAATAAAGATAAAAGAGTGTTGTTGTTTATACATGCAAAATCAAATATGGCCTTTGGGATTATGATTTCTTTTCCGTGGAAGTAATTTTAAATTAATTTTATTTAATTACAGTGTCATGTATTACGTGCATAATACTACAATATCATATAAAGTAAAACATACACAACATTCCGCCCACAAAATTAACCGGTATGATCAAGGACTTTTCCTAAGTGCGGTTTCGAATACAATCTGACTAAATTGCGGGTCACAAACTAAGGGTAGCTGCAACCGCCAATGGATCTTTAATGCTCCATTCTTTAATGGGATCTTTATTCTTCTTTCTTTGGTCTCCATCTTCGTCTTCAATATATTTTAAAAAATCTATCTTATAAATTTTACACCCGCCGCACACGGGAGGGAGGGGGGAGCTAATGGGTGTGGGATAATGCAGAAATAAAACTAGGTTACGTTCTTCATAACGGCCTAGGACAAAAATAAAAACCAATAGAGAATAAAGCATTCATATCTATCCTATTGGTCGAGTCCATGATCAATCGGGGTCCATATAATCATATTATATCGACTATCTAATCCATACAATCAATATCTTATGAAAAAATAAAATTTAAATTTTAACTACTTGCATCTTATAGCATCCAATCAATTAATAAAATCTTGATTTTATTTGCAATGAAATTAACGATTAATTTTAAGCGATTCACAATTTTAATTTATAAATTTAAAACTATTTAAAACAAAATCAAAATTGCATATACTATGAACTATATTGTATCATTGAGATACACAAAACAAATTGGAGCAGCCGCATGGAGTAGCAGCCGATGGCAGACAAAAAGCCGTCGCTGCCGTCGATCTCATGGCGGTGGGCCGCCGCCGATCGGCCAAAGCCTACCGCCGCCGCCAGTTTTTTTTCTTTTTTTCTTTTTGTGTATTCAACGAATCAATATCATGCATCTTTAATTATTCGATTCAATTAACTACGCAACAAAAATAATGCTTATAGCTTAAGATCGAAGACCGTTCTGATACCATTGTTAGGAAATCAATCGAGTAGGGCAGCGGAATTTCAAAAATTGATAGCCTAATCTAGGATCGACTTCGTTTAAACAATAAACATATAAGAGAGGGGACGTTAATGCTACATTGGTTGATCTAAAAGATTGACGCTTTGACCGTCCGGTAGGAGTAGATTTGTGCGAGCCGTCCACGTGTCCGGCCTCTACCAGTAATCCACATGAGTACTGCGCCGGAATCCCGCCAAGGATTGCTGCTAGAAAAACTCGACTGCTAGGTCGACCTTTTCTCTCTCTCAAAAACTCACAAGAAGCTCTCATTTATTTTTCACAAGAATTCTAAACTCTTGGAATTATGGTATACAAAAGAGCTAGCAAACCCTTTCTTATATAGGGTGTTGGGCGCCCCATTGTGATCCCAATCTGATTGGGAGAAGCTTCCAAATAGATTGAGGAGAGAGAAAATATTTTCCAAATAAAATAAAGAAAATCCATTTGCCTGATTTATCTTATTACTATTTAATATCTTATATTAAATATATTTCCGAGATATATATTGACAAAATGTTATATTGAATATATCTTATTATATTACCATAAATCAATTATCCCAAAATTAATTAATATCCAATATTAATATTATAGTAATATCATTAATTAAATTGCACAACCCAAGCGTATCTTACACACTATAAATCTGCGCCCCCTTTAGCCACTAATTGGCTTTCGGAATATTCTTGAATTAATATAATACTATTATTAAATAATTTAAAAAATACATGTGTATCAATATACATCGTGACATGCGCTTTGCATGTATCAAAATACATATATTTAATTAATCAACATAATTAATATCTTGTATTATATTTATTCATAATAAATAAATACCACCATATTAATTTACCACTATAACATTTATAGTATGAGATAAATTCTTTCCTTATTTGGTTATCAACTATAACCACATTTTAATCCGACTCGATGTTCATATGTGTGTGACCCGATAGGCTCCCGAATATGTTGGCCGTAGACATAAGGCGCAATTATGAAAATGTTCTTCACATCTAACGATCACAAATAGCTTCTAGCAACACGTCCATGACCTCCAATCATCGGAAGTCAATACTCAATGACTACTACCTTTCATGTGCTCGGTTAGCGTGTAAGTAGAATACTATCGTCGTAGTAATATCGAAACGATCGTATCTTGATCGTATCCCATAATCTGGATATCAAGCTCTCTCAGAATAACTCATTTACTCCCACTTTGCAAAGATTCACGAGAACTAGACAATCCTTATGGGAAGGCCCTTTCGGATATTCACTCATACTCATAGAGGGTAAGCGATTCCCAGACGACCTAACATGTATACTCCACATGCTTCAGTATCACACCCAATCACTACCGCATGATCACCGAATGGCTAAAGGTAACCTCAATAGTGTCAAATCATGACATTCCACACCGTGATGCCATGTAGACTCCGGTCCTAACGATAATTATACAACCATCATATAGTGTGACACTTAACAGTGTAAGTGGGTCAGTCTAACATACGCATTCCCTAATACACGTCCCCGTATAGTCCAAGTGTCTCTACACTTCGATAGACAAGATCTATCCCTGCCCTTAAAGACAGAAGACATCTAATACGTGCTAGCCTGTTTGTACTATTAATGCCATGTTTAATAGTACATAAGCCTAGAGACATTTAAGTATCAAACTTATTAAAGTGATTAGAGATCTCATCAACCATAATCACTATCGTGGTTTCTCTATCACAGTTTAATATTAATGATGTTATCATATAATAATTCATAATTAGTTCTTTAAAAGAACAAATATATGACACAGAAAAGCCATTTATTATATATGCATAATCATAAAGAAATATTAGAAATGATCCGACCCATTCGGATCTGGTCCAACCCGATTGGGTTTTAGGACACCATTTCAACAATCTCCCACTTGGCCTAAAACTAATCACACGCACACACAAGACCAAGTTGAAACACAAGAATCTCATGCAATACTCACAACTAGCCCTAGCCGTGAACGGATCTCTATCCGTAGGGACTCAGTCTATCTTCATATCATGCTCCAAATGACCAAGTCAAAAGGAACCGCCTCAACATACATGACTCTGTGATGAGACCCTGGTCCTTGCTTCTAGCAATGAATCCTCAACTATATTAGCTATATAGTAAATGTGGATGAACCGAGAAAGGTTCAGGAATGAACATCTAAGATCCACGTATTACTTCCGCTGTGCCTTCAAGACACTATTGTGTTTTGGCTTAGTTGTAGAATTCGCAGTGATCACTTGCTGAGAACATTTCCAACTCACTGCTTCACTTAACCAAAGTGACTACAAACCCAGACTGTAGCTCCCACTCGCCTTCATAAGACTCAGGATATACGTCTGTATATCTATATTTATCCGATTCCAAGTTTCGATAAACTAGGAAACCATCATTAACTTGTTTAAGGTATTCTCGACATTCACCAGATTTACTTTCATTCTTGCCCATGACTCTTCACGGACTATGAACATATGGCATTACTTTTATGATGGTTCCTATCACAGTAGCAAAGGAAACCTTCCATAAGCATCATCTTTCACCTTATCCTTAAGACTAACGTCCTAACATAGATAGATCTTGAGAACACCGGCTAGCAGTATCTCCTATCAATATCTATGCTTAACTCTTTTAGCATCACATCTATATAGGTAAACTATAAAGTAACAGTAGTTAGATCTATCACTATAGATTCTTACTTCTAAAAATAAGAACTGCTAATCCGAGTGCTTTCTTAAAGACCTTGAACCACCAAACATTGATTGACTGTGACATGGGGTGATAATTCCAGAGAGAGATATCCAAGACCTTACTCAAAAATCGTAACACACTCCCACTATCCTTCTTCCACATTGGGCATATCCCTTCTTTTGACTAAATCAAACTTCTTTGAATATCAAACAAAGAAATTACCTAGAGAAACTTATTTGAGTCCATAAATGGTTCTCATGGGCTCGCATATCATGTTATCGTCCATGAACATCGAGTTGTTTGCCCAACGTCTTCAACACTATAATTTAGCCTTGATACGAAGTTATAACAAGCATAGTCTGAATAGAACTGGGCTCAGCTGGCAGCATAAAGATAATTACAAGGTTTACACCCCGTACCCTTTAGCCGTCACTATAGCCTTATGGTAATCATAGTACTATCCATGTCATCCTTTCAGAGACATTCCCTGTAGGTAAAACAGACTAGGTTCACAACATAGTTGTCACTGATGGAATCTAATTCAAATATTATGGCTCCTAGCCATATCTCTCAATATTTCCTTTTAAACATTCCTTCATAAGTCTTGAGATATTCATTCTTCAAGATGAAAACATACTAGCAGCCTTTTCAGGCTTGAGGTTATCCATAGACTTATTAGAACATTTGTGTGCACTGAGCAGTGTTCTACACCTTATCATTATGTGGTGTCTACTCATGTTCCTATGGTTGAATCTTTCCTTGGAGCTCTCAAACTCTTTTGAGATCTCACTTACACCCACTATCTCTTTTGGAAGAAATACCTCATTTAGAAGACATCATGTTTGGAGACAAACATTTTGTTCCACGAGAAAGTAGACAATATCGAGCGTACTTGCCAAGACATTCCATAAAGTTGCATATGTCGTACTAGGCTTCAAGCCTTTCTGACTTTGCCTATGAAAACTTTAAATCATTGGCTAAGACAGATTCGACATTATCCCCTTCCATATCTAATATGGAATTTATTCAACCTTATTCTTTGGAACTCGGTTAAGTATGTGTTTTGATTAAGGGAACTATCCCAAAATGGGTAAGGGATTCTTTGCATGGCTTACTTCACAACTTTATCGTATCAACTGTTGCTTACATTTCGGAACCGCAATCCGATCGCGCATCTCAAAATGATATCCTTTTAGGGAGAATATGATTCTTTTTCAGGCGACTTCTGAAACACCCTCCAGTTATTAATTGCTTCAATCCAATTGAAAATTAATTCCTAAGTCTCATTTATCTCATATTCGTACTAGCTTGAACTTTTTGGGCTTTCAGAATTGTCGTACTTCAATAAACGTTCAACTATTTCTAAAATAGCCAAGAGAGAGATAAACAATTATTTATGGTATAAATTGTCATAAGCCAACAAACTTGAATATGTTTAGGCTTCAATTTTCTAGATTTTATAACTATTTTCATAAAATGGTATTTTAGTCCTCTTTGGATAAGATACGTATAACCCACATGATTCGTAATCATATGGTTTAGCATCATCAGAATGACGTTTGATTACACGTTTCCCTTCCAAAGAGACTGTGTCTAGAACAGCCACAAAATCAAGGATAACAGCCATATAAATGTTTAGTTGAGATTTCATCACTCATATCAACTATACGGTGACAATAATCTTGCATGTTAGATTCAGTGAATGTTCAACCTTATCAGAATAATATTTATTCCTTACAATTGATTTTGTCCATTAAATCCTAACGTATAGCTGAAAATATGTTCTTCATAAGAACCGGAACATAATAACATTTCTTTTGTTCCTTTATCAGTTTACTAGATTCAATATATGGTAAGTGTTACAACGTTTGCTTCACCTTCCAAATATGTATTTAATCTTTCTAATTTAATCACACTTGTAGGATATCATATATCCGAGAGTTGACTTGAATTTAGATAGATTTATCTCAACATGCTTGCCTTAAAGACTTAAAAAACTTCTCTTATTTAAGCATATGCCCTATTCCATTTTAATCTTTCAAGCTCTTGTAAATATTTCTTAATTTAGTCTTCAAAAGACTTAAGAAAAATCACAAGAATTGTGTCTTCAGTTTTCTTTCATAAAGAAAATCAAACGTTTGTTAAATAGTCTATTTAAGCCTTTTGAGTAATATTCAAAACATGAACTATTTAATTTACTTTCAAGCAATGATTAAAGAATTAAGTCGATACTTAAATCTTACACTTTTGAAAACAACATTTCCAAAATTCGACGTGGTCATCTTTATCCAATCCATCTAATGTTTGAATAATCATCATCGTAAGACGGACTGACCTATTGGATATCGGTATGTCCAATATGTGAGCTTCCGTTAATAATTAAAGTCTTAGAGGACTCCATCAAATATGTAGTCTCCTTGTCTTCAACTAAGAAAACGCGATTGCTCGTGTCATTGCTTATTTTAAAAGGATTAAAATTACTTAACCAACTTGAGAACGTTTCTCAAAAGGTAACAGTCATTTAATTTTCATTTTTAGCTGTCGAGAATACAAAACATAAATAAAATTTGCTAAAAATACAACATAAAATTAAGATAAAAGAGTGTTGTTGTTTATACATGCAACATCAAAGATGGTCTTTGGGATTATGATTTTGCTCCCACTAGTCAACTACTCCGAATTGACTTACAAGAATCTTCCAAAATTCTTTAGTGGCTGGAATCCTATCTAGTTGACTCGATCCCCGATGTGGGCTAATCGACCGGGTCAATTTCGACGGGCAAGTACTTCTTTCCAATCGTGTCCAACGCGACTTCCAGTGGTTTGACTAGTCAACTTTTTGACAATTCACATCGTCTATGTGATAGTCAAACTCATGTCTCTAAAATCAGACGGTCCTGACGTGGGCCAATCACCACAAGATTCTTAGTCGAGTCATAACCCAAGTATTCATGAGATCTCACAACGATCATATCTCGATAATGACGATATACCCGAGGTAGGTCAAGTCCCGACGTGGGCCGATCAGTTGGATCCGAACTAGGGCTCTTCACCATCACTATAATATTGGGAGACATATTATAACTCGATTTTTTTCCCGTGGGAGTAATTTTAAATTAATTCACTTAATTAATTTTATTTAATTACAGTCTCATCTATTACGTGCATATGACTACAATATCATATAAAGTAAAACATACACAACATTCCACGCATAAAATTAACCGGTATGATCATGGATTTTTCTTAAGTGCGGTTTCGAATACAAACTGACGAAACCGCGGGTCACAAACTAAGGGTAGCTGCAACCGCCAATGGATCTTTAATGCGCCATTCTCCAATGTGATCTTTATTCTTCTTTCTTTGGTCTCAATCCTCGTCTTCAATTTATTTTAAAAAATCTATCTAATAAATTTCACACCCGCCGCTTTGCAGAGCTAACGGGAGTGGGATAATGCAGAAATAAAACTAGGTTACGTTCTTCGACGGCCTAGGAAAACAATAAAAACCAACAGAGAATAAAGCATTCACATTTATCCTATTGGTCGAGTCCATGATCAATCGGGGTCCATATAATCATATTCTATCTACTATCTAATCCATACAATAAATATCTTATGAAAAAGATAAAATTTAAATTTTAACTACTTGCGTCTTATAGCATCCAATCAATTAATTAAATCTTGATTTTATTCGCAATGAAATGATCGATTAATTTTAAGCAAATGTCAATTTTAATTTATAAATTTAAAACTATTTTAAACAAAATCAAAATTGCATATACTATGAACTATATTTGATCATTGAGATACACAAAACGAATTGGAGCAGCTGCATGGAGCAGCAATCGATCTCATGGCGGTGGGCCGCCGCCGATCGGCCGAGCCCACCGCCACCGCCAGTTTTTTTCTTTTTTTCTTTTTGTGTATTCAACGAATCAATATCGTGCATCTTTAATTATTCGATTCAATTAACTAAGCAACAACAATAATGCTTATTGCTTAAGATCGAAGACCGCTCTGATACCACTGTTAGGAAATCAATCGAGTAGCGCAGCGGAATTTTAAAAATTGATTTTCCAATCCAGGATCGACTTCGTTTAAACAATAAAGATATAAGAGAGGGGACTGTAATGCTACATTGGTTGATCTAAAAGATCGACGCTTGACCGTACGGAAGGAGTAGATGTGCGCGAGCCGTCCACTTGTCCTGCCTCTACCAGTAATCCACACGAGCACCTCGCCGGAATCCCGCCAAGGATTGCTACTAGAAAAACTCGACTGCTAGGTCGACCTTTTCTCTCTCTCAAAAACTCACAACAAGCTCTCATTTATTTTTCACAAGAATTCTAAACTCTTAGAATTATGGTGTACAAAAGAGCTAGCAAACCCTTTCTTATATAGGGTGTTGGGTGCCCTATTATGATCCCAATTTGATTGGGAGAAGCTTCCTAGTATATTGAGGAGAGAGAAAATATTTTTCTAATAAAATAAAGAAAATCACTTTGACTGATTTATCTCATTAATATTTAATATTTTATATTAAATATATTTCCAAGATATATATTGACAATATCTTATATTGAATATATCTTATTATATTACCATAAATCTATCTTCCCAAAATCAATTAATATCCAATATTAACATCATGGTAATCTCATTAATTAAATAGCACAATCCAAATATATCTTACACACTATAAATCTGCGCCTCCTTTAGCCACTAATTGGCTTCCGGAATATTCTTTAATTAATATAATACTATGATTAATTAATTTATAAAATACATATGTACCAATATACATCACGACATGCACACTACATATATCAAAATACATATATTTAATTAATCAACATAATTAATATCATGTATTATATTTATTCATAATAAATAAATACCACCATATTAATTTACCACTATTACCTTTATAGTATGAGATAAATTCTTTCCTTATTTGGTTATCAACTATAACCACATTTTAATCTGACTCGATGTACATATGTGTGTGACCCGATAGGCACCTGAATATGTTGTCCGTAGACAGAAGGCGCAATTACGAAAAATGCCATTCACATCTAACGATCACTGATAGCATCTAGCAACACGTCCATTACCCTCAATCATCGGAAGAGTCAATATGCAATGACTACTACCTTTCATGTGCTCGGGTAGCGTGTAAATAAAATCGTATCAGCGTAGTAATATTCATACGATCGTACTTGATCGTATCCCATAATCGGGATATCAAGTTCTCTCAGAATAACTCATTTACTCCCAATTTGCAAAGATTCAAGAGAACTAGACATTCCTTATAGGAAGGCCCTTTCGGATATTCACTCATACTCATAGAGGGTACGCGATTCCCAGACGACCTAACATGTATACTCCACATGCTTCAGTATCACACCCAATCACTACCGCATGATCGCCGCATGGCTAAGGGATACCTCAATACTGTCAAAGCATGACAATCCACACCGTGATGCCATGTAGTCTCCGGTCCTAAGGATAATTGCACAACCATCACATAGTGTGACACTTAACAGTGTAAGTGGGTCAGTCTAACGTACGCATTCTCTAATACACACCCATATATAATCCAAGTGTCTCTACACTTTGATAGACGAGATCTATCCCTGCCCTTAAAGACAGAAGACATCTAATACGTGCAAGCCTGTTTGTACTATCAATTCACTATTTAATAGTACATAAGCCTGAAGACATTTAAATATCAAACTTATTAAATTGATTAGAGATCTCATCAACCATAATCACCTATCACGGATTCTATATCACATTTTTATGCTAAGGACGTTATCATATAACAATTCATAATTGGTTCTTTAAAAGAACAAATATATGACAACATAAAAGCCATTTATCACATATGTATAATCATAAAAAAAATAGTAGAAATGATTCGACCCGGTCGGATCCGGTCCAACCCGATTGGATTTAGGACACTATTTCAACAGTAAGTCGGGTCAGGCTTCTTCTGGGCTTGTCCCGGACTGATCTTGGACATGTCTGAGGCATCCTGGATTGATCCCTAACCAGACCGTGATCTTTCTTACCACTCAGTCTTGCTTGATTTCGCCAGAAAGCGGGAAATAGGGGTGATTCCCTAAGACTTTCTTGCCGAACAACGGAATCTAAATTCATTCAGAACGGAAGGGTTTTAGCTAAGAACAAATAACGGATTCGTTACAAAGCAGAAAATATGGGTGATTCCCTAAAACCTTTTTGCGAGACTAACGGTATCTTAATTTATTCAGAAAGAACTTTTGGCATGATGCCTGCCATAGCTTATATCCTTTGGGGATTAAAGCAAACCTCTCGGTCATTTCATAGTCATATATTTTAATATGTGGACTTGACCAGAATATTGATAAGTCTTTCGTAGATTGGGCATCAATATTAGTAAAGTAGTATGTAGATTAGTGTTTGTGAATGGTAACACTGAAACAATTGGAAACAACATGGGTATGTTATCTGAAGTCAGAGTCTGATATGCCTTCGGGATTCATTCTAAAGGATTTGATTCGCTCAAATTCTCGAGAATCGATCATTGGCAATCCCATCCATTCACCTGGTTAAGATATCCTTGCATTTATGCAACATTCAACGATGTAGTGTACCCTACCTCTCAAGAATGGTTATCTAAACCTGCAGATGAATACGAAATGGGATGTTTAGTCAACCCTCAAGTCTCTACGGGAGAATGAGGAATAATATGCTAGTATATTCAGGTGCGAACTAGAATATAAGTGATGACACTGATTCTGACTTTATGTCTGATTAAGGATGATCGTTAAGTCAATTTTATTCCTCAGTGTTGAATCAAAGGCATATTGAAATCGTTCCACCGGATTAGATGGAAAGCAGACATTTTGATCCCAAAGATTGATTCAAGACGCCAACCTACCTGATCAGTGTACCAAGTCACATGGTATTCGGATTCTAAGTACGCGCCGGGTCACTGACCTACCCTGCGGCGGCACACTCCAGTCGTGCTTGGAAGGATGAATTACTAAGATGCGCTTGGAGGGCACAGATTTGAGGGATACGTCTCACTTGTTTTGAGCAAGTGGGAGAATGTTGTAGATATAGATAAATAAGGGTGTGCTCTAAAACAATTAATCCACTAGCCTTTCGTGCAAGTGGGAGATTGTTAGGTGTAGTGCCCAAAAGACAATTATGGAATTGTTTTAGGACAGAATTAATAATTCATCTTATTATATGCATGTATGTTTATAATTAAGACACTACTGAAAACCCTAAGTACCTCGTTTATGTAATCACATAACTCAGTGTATGGCTATACACAAGAGGATTGAGTTAGTGAGATGTACTTAAAATTAACTTAGTCCGTAGCGTTGATTAATCTGAGTACGGGTCTCATGATTAATATGCTAATAATGCGCCCAGAACACTTTACGGCGTGACATCTAATCCAAACTGCCGGTAATAGGGTACCTAGTGGGGCATTTATATACGATGATAATCATATAGGGCTGGGCCAATTTGATTTGAGTTCTCGATATAATTCCGTAATCGAGAAGTCTTATCGAATCACAAGATGATCATTTATGGATTAATCTCAATCCGGAGGTGATCACAGACAACTGCTTAGACTAGGGTAGAGTTTGATGTGTTAGTAAGGATCACTTCGTAGTATGTGGTCCAACACTTCTCGTTGGCTCTATTCTGGAATGAGTGAGTGGTCTGTGCTATCACAGATATGGAATCTATTCCTTCCCTCGGGAAGTAGACAGACAGTTCCCTTATTTGTTAGCCCTAAGAAAATGATCGATCCTAGGAGTTCATGTTAGACTAATTAGCTACTAGTCTGGTATGTGAACTAATTGATCACTAGGGGGTTAATGGTAAATAAGGATAATATGTTTCGAGAAGGGTTTACGGAAATATCCCGACTTGAAATGAACAGTCTATGGAGGATTTATCCGTATGTAATGATTATGTTAGTGGACGCTTTCAACTCATGGTTGAGTGTAAGTTATCTATATTCGGCAAAGTTCAGTTTCGGGTTTATGGTGGTGTAATCCCGGAATTAATAGATTGAATATTATTGTTCGGTTTGACGTATAATTTTAATTAATTTATTGTAGCTACTGAATATGGGTCCATGGTCCCCGACGTGGCTCCTAATATAGCATATAGGTTTCTCGTCGTTTCACCTCAATTAATATTAAATAGTTGGATTGGACTGTTTAATTGATATGTGGATTAATTGTTTAGTTGCACTAGATAATTAAATACATGGAAAAGAAATTTTTCGTGGACTCGGCCCAATGTATGTCAAAAATGCGTGTGGACCTTTATTTAATTAAGGGGGGCGCATTTTGTGATTGAATAATTAGAGAGAAATTAGTTTTCTTGGATAATTATTTGATATGTGATTTAATCATTTATTTGTTAAGTGATAAATCATGGAATATTAGATAATTTATTTATTTATCCTAATTTGTTTGGGATATATATTATATTTATCTTTTATTGATATAAGGATTAATATGATTGATTTTGTATTAATTAATTAATCCTTGGAGGACAAGGATTACTCTCCTATATAAAGAGAGTTCTCCCAAGCCTTTGGACACAACATAATTTTCGACTTTATGGTAGTATTATGCTTAGAGATTTCGCCCATTATACTAAGGGTTCGAGTTTTAGAAAAACTTCAGGTTTTTCTAAGGTAGCATATCGAGGAGGTCCGGCGGCTTGAAACACCATCCACCTGATGGTGCTTGGAGATACACGTTGGAAAACTTTAGCTTCTCAACTAGAATCTCAACTAGATCGGATTGGATTGAAGATTGTTCTAGACGTTTATTCACAATAAACCGGTAAGCAATCTAAACCCCTCGTAGGTTTAGATCTATTTATTTATGTATTTTGGTTGTTAGATCTGGATCTTGTACATTCCGCTGCGTAATCGGGTGGATCTATGATCCATCCGGTGATATTACATCCTACACCTATATGATTTCCTCTCTCACAAATCACCTTTCTTCTGCAAACCCTTGCTTGGTACCGTGATTGTCAGATCAATTTCCTTTTGAATCTGGTCATTCAGCCTATTGAAAACAAATGTTGCCCAGTCAAAGTGAATACCTTGATAGATAATTGCCATTAACTTGACCCCTAACTCGGTCAAGTTCTCCATCGATCCTTTTATGCCTTCAATGTTCTTGGTGATAACTGGTGCAAACTCAACAAATGGAAGTTTGAGTACTGATGTGGGTAGATTGTAGGTTTTACTGTTCTTTTTGGGACTTTTGGCTATCTCAGCCCAGAAGTCGTTGATGTCAATCTGCACAAGCTTCACATTAGCCGGACCAATCATGGGTAGGAGTAAGAATCTGTTGAGAAGACCAGGCGTGATGACCACTTCTTTCCCAAAGATTGAACTTTTTATGCAGTCGTGATCACTCTTCTTTGCGCTGGGCACAAACTTTGCATTTTTCCAAAATCCAATCAGGTTCTCATAGCATATTCCAGTTATTGGGGCGTTTAGGAGGTCATTAATTCCAGATTTGTACAGCCATCAACCAATCGTTGGGCTTGTACATCATTATCACAGAAAGAAAGATAATGTTCGGGCCTAAAAAATGATCCAGTGATGATCGATTTTTCAAAGAATCGTTTTGTGGGAGATATTGAAGAGGATGAAGCCATTGTTTGAGATTTGAAAGAGGGCTCTAATTTTGCAGTGAGAAAGTAGGGTTTATGGTTTGCAAGAGAGTGTAGAGAATTCTAAAAAATCTCTAAGTGTGGTTTATATAGGATGATTGGTGTAGTGTGAACGTGGTTGAATATGGAAGGATTTTCTGACGTAATGGCGTGATTTTATGTATATAAATCGTGGTATTTGAGTATAGTGGGGGAATGGATTTAGGTAAGTAATGATTGTTGGTCCCTTGAAAAGGCTTTGGTTAAGTTTAGAGGGGGTGAATAAACTTAACACTTAAAACTTTTGGAGTTAACGAACTCAGCAACTTCAGCAGCCTGCTGATACTTCAGTAGTCTGCTGACACTTAGTAGTCTGCTGAATGTTGAGTTTACTGAATTTGTACAGCGGAAATATATCAAAATTTAAGCCTTATTACTTGTAGTTAAATATGATACCAAGTATTAGATACTCAGTAGTGTATGTGTGTGAATTCAGTTGCTAGATTCAGTAGATTGATGTGTTATATAAACTAAGTGCAGAATATAAATGCAGAAAGTAAGTAGGCAGATTTTATAGTGGTTCCAGGTGGTGTATTCCTGTTAGTCCACTCTTCTCCTATGATGTTGGAGGTAATTCACTAGAGATCTTTGATGTAGCTGTTACAAAAATCCCTAAGTTGCTTGTCCTTCACCAATAACTATCGCTTCACAAACTGAACACTTGGAATAGGTAGGATTGCTGCTCCAAAGTCTTCCACTGGTCCTTGAAGGGTAGGATTGCCTCTTCACCAGCTCCACCACAAACAACAGTCTTTCACACCCAAGGATGCTTCACTGTCTTTAGTAGATTTCTTGTATAAGAAAGTTTGAATCATGTAAGTGATTCAGCTTTCAGCAGCTTGATCAGGATGAAATGATCAGCATCTTGATGTCTTCAAGTGTGTAAACTTGATGCAGCTTGAATGCAAATTACACTTTAAGAACTTCTCTGGATCAGTAGATTAAAGCTTAGTAGGGTCAGCAGGGTGTTTTTCTTGATCAGAAATCAAAGCACAGAGTTATCTGTATTTTTCTCTTAAATGTTCATCAATTTTCATCATCTGTATCTGAATTAGGAGTCCTCTATTTATAGGTGGGAGTCCTTGTGACTTATGTTTGAAATTCAAACATAGCCGTTTCAGATTTTTCCCATTTGACTTGCTTTCTGTCACTGTTCATAGTACTGACACAGTCAGACTGCTTTTTGATAGTCTACAGTCTGTCCATCCTTTGACTTGTAACCATTGGATAAAGGTCAGAATCATCCCAACGTCCTTTGATCCTAACCATTGATTTGTTTGATAAATCAGAGGTTGTTAGCTGTCCCTTTCTTTGTAATCTTCCAATGTAACCTTTCAATATTCAAAATATGTGTCCAGCAGGTTCCTGAGAACATAAGCCTGCTGATATACACATCAATAAGCTTATCCTTATTTTGCTGTGTTTAAAAACACTTCAGCTTACTGTCTTTTATCTAACTTTTATTTATGAAGTTAGATTACACCTTTTTGCATATAACTAAGTTCCAATCATCACTTATCTTGTGGAACTTAGACCTTGTACATAAGGTATATGTAATCAATTTAGGTCATCACAGACTTCCTTAAATTCTGATTCCATATCCTTAACTTTTAATTACTAAGTTTGATCCCTTTGCCTTCATTAACTGAATTTAAGCCCTCAGCCTTCAGTCTTCAGCAGGTTCCTGACAAGTCTACTAACTCAACTACCCTACTGATCTAGACTGGTCTGCTGATGTAAGTCAGCTAACCTTTACAGTGCTTGTTTGATCAAACCTATACAAAATCAAACTCTAATAAACCTATACATTTGATCTAGACATCTTTTTGCCTTTACTATATAACAGCTAGTCTGGCACTCATCACTAAAACTTAAAATAAGTCCAACAATTTCCCCCTTTTTGGTGATGGTTCCAATACCCTCTCCTAACAGGAAAGCAAAAAGATTAAGAACAAAAGCAGAACAAATGTAGTGATATCTCATTATAACAGTTGCTCAAAAGTATTACAGTCTAGAATCAGCAAATGATAAAACAGATAAAGTGTGCTGATCTACTGTCTTCTTTCCCTTTCTTCCCTTGCTTTCTCCACTTGTTCTTGGTAAGCTCTTATCTCTCTGATCATGTCTCTCATCCATTCATTTTCAATCAGAGAGAAATCAATATGAGGATTCACTTCTTTTCACCAATGCCATGCTTCAGGTAGAGTAAGATTAATTTGTTGTACTCTGAAGCCTAAACGCATGTATACTTCTTTGAACTCATTAAGTGATTCCTTTGCATTAGTGGTAGGTAGACTCCTTCCACCTCTACCACCTCTGTGTGCAGCCCTCAAGGCTTTAACTCTTGCTTCCCAAAATTTGAGTCCAAGAAAAGAATTTAGTCCCTCATGAAAACCTTTATCATGATAAGGTCTTATTTTGCTGTTGTAGACATTTTTGTATTCTTTGAGAAGATCATCAGTAAGTGGAAGTCTGTCAGGTGCAGGCTCCCTAAAAGCATTAGTATCATCTTCCCATCTTTTCTTGGCAAAGATTCTGGCAGCCTCTTTTGCTACTGCTGTTTGGCTCTCTTCCCCCTTATTGACATCATCAACAAAACGGGACAGCAGGCCATGTACACTCTCCTGTGTGAGCACTAGGTTGTTCAGTTGACCCTCCACAATTTCAGTCCTAGTGTCAACAGCTGTGATCCATGCTTGCAATGTTTGCTCCAGTAGAGTTATCCTCTCAGTGAATTTAGGATCCAGTACAGCAGGTTGCAGTGTTCCAGCAGATTCAGCCACATCAGGCTTAGGTGTCTGAGCAAGCTTGTCAAGTTTCTGATGAATGGATATGAATTGGTCTTTCAGAAACTTGTCCTTCAGTGTATTTCCTTGCTTAATTACCTTCACATCTAGAGCAAGGTCAGCAAGAGCATACTGAGTGGAGGTTATGTTGGAAGCAACAGTTTCAGTGGTTCTTCCTCTATTCTCCACTAGGTTCATTAAATCTTCAAATCTCTGCTCTTGCCTGTCAAGTTGAGTTCTTAAATTTGCAATGTCATTTCTGACAGCCTCAACTCATCCAAAACATGTGCTGGTACCCCACCAGCCATTCCTCCATCAATTCCATCAGCAGGCTCTTCTACATTGTATTGTTGCCTCTATCTGCGGATAACCAAAGCATAGCTCATATCCCTTCCAGCAGGGTTAGGTCCTTGGAATTCTTCCAAAATGGGATCAAGAGCAGGCTCTTCAAAAACTGGTACAAATGCTTGTTGAGGTTCATCATCAATATCTTCTTCCTCAGGCATTTGAAACTCCTCATCACTGTAGTCATAGTCCAGCAGCTGCTCATCCTCATCAATAACAGCAGTCTGCTGACCATCTTTCCCTACAGTGGTCTTGTCTCCTTCAGTAGGCTCCACTACAGCAGCCTGTTCAACAACAGGAGCAGGGGTTTCCTCCAAACTCAAAGATTCTTCCAACCTTTGTCCATGTGCCGTTTGAGACTTAGCAACCTGTACCTCCTGTTCCAACCTTTGTCCAGGTGCTGTTTGTACCTCAGCAACCTATACCTCCTGTTACAACCTTTGTCCAGGTGTTGTTTGTACCTCAGCAACCTGTACCACCTGTGCCACAACAACTTGTTCAGGGAATATATCCATATTTTCTTTTTGAAATTCCCTAAAGTCAGAGATTCTTCTTAGAAAATTTGCAGTTTTTGTTAGAGTGTCCTCAGTGTCAATCCAGTCTTGATATTGAATTGAATCCTCTGAACTGACATCAGGCTCACTAAGATCAGTGATCCTTTCTTCATCTGAATCCACAGTCTGCTGATCATCAACATGCTCAGCAGGTTCTACAACAAATAAGGGATCTATCTCACCAACCATCTTGTTTGCACCAATGTCTATTCCCTCATTGACTTGTGCCTCAATATCATCCATGGTGAGATTTTCCACATCCTCATCCATTTGTTCAGTTTGTTGCCTCTCAGTGGATTGTTCAGCACCAGTAGAATGCTCTACCCTTGGTTCAATAATCCTAGCAGTTCCACTGACTTCTCCTGGACCAGAGGGGTGATCACCACCAGAATCAGATGATGAATCATCACTGTCTGATTCATCTCTGGGGTCCTTGAACTTGATACCCTCTTCCTTCTGTTGTTCATCTAACAGATCCATTAGTCTTGATTGCAATAAGGAGGTATCAATAAGATCCAGCAAATTTTCCACTCCCAATTTCTCAAAAGCCCATTCTTCAAAGTCTGTCATTGGTTCTGCAGCTGGCTTTTGTCTCTTATAGAATCCAAACTTCCATTGGAAATAGTTTGCAACCAGTAGGAGTTTAGGGTCAACAAACTCCTCTTTCTTCTTCCTCTCTTGTCTCTCAAATGGCATGGTTGGTTTTCTGGGAGCTGTTGCAGTACCTTGCTGACCTCCAAAGGTCTCAATTCAGAGTTTTTTACACAAATGCCTCTAGGTCAGTAGGTTGCTCAGGTTGTATGTTAGTCCCTACTACCTCCATCTGTACCACACTTGGTTCCCCCTGTCTTATATGCTCATCAGCAGGGTTAGCAGCATACTGCTCTTCCCCCTGAACTATTGCAGGACTTGCAGGGTCTTGTACCAACTTTTTCCACTTCCACAGCAGGTGTAGACTCAGTAGCTTGTTGTGGTTCTTCTACAAGTTGCTTAACAACAACTTGTGCAATTTCAGTAGGCTCAGCAGCCTTTGCAGGGGAGGATTCAACAGCTTCAACAGCAGGCACAGGGTCAGTAGTCTGCTGTGATTCTCCAGTAGGTTGCTCAATAACAACCTCTACATCCTCAGTAGGCTTGATAATTGTTAAGGGCTCAGCCTCTATAGCCTCTCTACTTCTTCTTCTTCTTCTTCTAGTTGCCTTTGAGCCTCTAAAGTTTTCAACTGTTTCCCTTTGCCATGTTTCTTCTTTTTGGCAATTTCCTTCATTCTTTTGGAAAGATCTTCTATTTCAATTTCAGTAGCTTTCCTCTTCCTTGTGATTGTTAGTAATATCATCCGCAATGGAAGCGATTTAAGGATCTAGATCTATAAAATACACGTAATAAAATAACTAGATCTATATCTATAAGGGGGTTGTAGAACATACCTCTTGGATCTCAAAATCAAAGTTGAAGAACCGCAATGGAAAGAACGAACAAAGGTGTGAAGAGCACCACGATCTTCCGTACGTGTGATCCAAGCAACTCCCGGTGGAAGGAAATCCTCGACTCGAACCCCTCCTATATGCTACCCGGAAAAACCTCCAAGATTTTCTCCTCTAATCCCCTTGGCCGAAAATTTTTTCTTCTTCCTCTCTAAGAGGAGAAGTCGAATTTTACATGTGTGTATTAGGCTTGGGAGAACTCTCTTTATATAGGAGAGTAAAACTTAACCTCCAAGGATTTTATTTTGCAATTAAAATAAATCCATTAAATAAAAATAATCTCATAATATCTAGAACAAATCTAGAATAATATTTATCTTTATTTCTTTCCATAAATATTTATCCAATAAATATTTTATGCACATGTCTTATTAATACACAAGAAAACAATTTCTTGTTTCCATAAAAAGAGCATGGGGCGAAAATTATACTTATTGACCTAGTCAATATTAATTTTGCCATTACACAATAATTGGGCCAAGATTATGGAAAATGTCTTTTCCACATATTTAATTATTTAGCCCAACTAATTTAATAGTTCACTAAACAATTAATTCACATATCGTTTTCATAAAGTCCAACAAGAACTAAATTAATATTATTAAGATTCGACGTCCGAGAATAGCTACGTTGTATAGGAGGCACGTCGGGGACCACGGACTAATAATCAGCGGCTCCGATAAATCAAATAAATAATTATCTTACGAACAGAATAATTATATTCGATATATCAATCACTGGAATATGCCACCATAATCCCGTGACTGCACTCCTCCGATTATAAGATTATATTTATCTCCTAACGAGAATAATAATAAGCGTCCATTGATATAATCATTACATATAGATTAATCCTCCATAGACTGCTCATTCTAAATCGGGAAGTTACCGTTAACCCTTTTAGAACCTCTTATCCTTATTTACCATTAACCCTTATCAATTAATTCATATAACTCACTGGTAGCTAATCAGTGTAATATGAACTCGCACGATCGATCAGTTTCTAGGATTAACAAACAATGGAACTGTCTATCTACTTCCATAAATGGAAGGAATGGATTCAGTATCTGTGATAACACAGACTACTCACTCAATCCAGTACAATGCCAAGATGGGGTAATTCAGATCACAGACTCAATGTAATCCTTAACCGTCAAGTCAAACCTCATTCTGATTCAAGCAGTTGACTGTGATCACCTCATGATTAAGATATATCCATAAATATGATCATCCATTGATTCGATAAGACTTCTCGATTATGGAATTATATCGTGAACTCTAATCAAATCGGTCCAGCCTTATATGATATATCTATCATATATAAATGCCCCACTAGGTTCTCTTAACCGAAAGTCCGGATAAGACAATCACACCTATTGTGTTATGGGCGCATTAATAGCACGTTAAAGGAGAGACCCGATATTCTCGATTAACTTCACTATGGGCTAATTGTATTTTAAGTACATCTTCACTAACTCAATCCTCCCGTGTATATCCCATACACTAGAGTTAAGTGATTACATGAATGATATACTTTAGGGTTTTCTGTAGTGTAAATACTATTGTCACATCGGTGAATATGAGAATAATAAATATGAATAATAATATCATTTCATTTATTAAATAAAACAATTACAAAATTGTCTTTCGGGCATCACACCTAACAGTGATTTCAGCTATATCAACAACTTCAACTGACTGCTTCTTTGCCATTCTAGGCTGTAATAATTCAGTAATTTTTCTTGTATCAGCAGCCTTTCTCTTTTCAGTGACCTTCTTGGGTGCAGCAGGTTTAACAACTTTCTTAACCATCTCACCACCAGCATTATCATCTCCATCATTACCATCACTTTCAATACCCTCATCATATACATCTTCATCATCATCCAGACCAGGGATAGGAGCACCAACTTCTGGCCTGAATCTGGATTTGTTAATATTTTCAGATAAAACATCAGGTATCCGAAAATGATTCAGGAGGGTTTGAACCATTAGACCTAAAGGCTTGACCTTGGACTTCCTTGTACCATCTCTATCTTCAATACACACTTTCTTCATGTGTGTATGAAGAATCCAGCCCAATCAAACTTCATACTTCTGCAGATGATGATCAGCAGGTCTATTTTGGGTCCTGATAAAGTATCCAGGCTTCCAACAAATCCCAAAATGGTTTTGGCAATCAATTTGCTCAGCAGGTTGTACTCAAAAGCAATATATCTTACATTGATGCCCAGATTTGAAGCAATTGTATCATCTATCTTTATTGAATCCACAAACTTCATTCTTGGTAGATTCATTGCTTCTGGATTGGTGGGTGCATTGTTTCTACGTGTAAACCCAAACACCTCTCTCAGTAGGTCTGAGGATATTTCAATCTCTCTTCCATTTACTGTTGTAGTGAAGGCCTCTCTACCTTCATGTATGACAATGTTTTTCCAGAATTCCAACATATTGACATAAGCGATTCGTTCCAATCTTCTGTTTATAACACCTTCTAGCCCAGCAAACCGTCATATTCTTCGTCCAATATTAATGGCTAGTTCAGTGGAGTTACAGTCTGTAACATATACTCTTACACTCTGACTGGTTCCAATATGACCCTCATCCTTCTTTGCCATTGTTGTAAGAAAATGAAGAAGATAGCTCTCAAATCTGTGTTCACACAGTATGTATATGCAGAGAAAATCGATCTGAGTTTTTGTAAGTAGCCTCTGTGTATAGGTCTGCATATATATATAGACAGATATGGTTGAAACTGTCAGAGCACGTACTGTGCATTAACCACGATTAAATTTGAGTGAATGCTGTCTTGACACGTGGCCCATTACTTTTCATAACGTTTTGTAACCGTCAGATCGTGTTAACTGCGGTTATTAGGATAGAATAAATATCCCGCCTTTTGCTTTTTGACTTTAGTAAGTTTGACTGTGTAACGTTTCCCTCAGCAGCCTTATCATCAGTAGACTTGGCTCAGCAGCCTGCTGACAAAATGTCTCAGCAGCCTGCTGATAAAGTTACTCTGCTGATACTTAAATCCTTTTGTATTGTCCAACTGATAATACAAGATGAATTTTAATACCAATGACTGATCTGTAAGTGAGCTCACCCATCATGACAAAGATCAATCCCCTTGGCAACTTCATTTGCTCAATTGTCCAACCATAAGTACATGAAATTGATGATAGCAATGACTAATCTGCTAAGTGAGCTCACCCAACATAGCAAAGACTAATCCCCTTGGTGAATTCCAGTACACTGCTGATTAAGATTATATCAGTCAACTTTTATAATTCCAAGTTCAGTTCTTAGTTTAGCAAATCTTTCACTAACCAAAGGTTTAGTGAAAATATCAGCAAGTTGATCTTCAATAGGGATATACAGAACCACCACATCTTTCTTTTCAACATGATCTCTTATAAAATGATGTCTCACATCAATATGCTTGGTTCTTGAGTGCAAAACAAAATTTTCTGTGATAGCTATTGCACTTGTGTTGTCACACATAATTGGAATTTCTCTTTCTTCAATTCCATAATCCCTTAATTGTTGTCTTAACCACAGTATTTGTGCACAGCAACATCCAGCAGCAATATATTCAGCTTCAGCAGTGGAAGTTGATATTGAATTCTGTTTCTTGCTAAACCAGAAAACCAGTCTATTTCCCATTAACTGACAGGTTCATGTGGTGCTTTTTCTATCAATCTTGCATCCAGCATAGTCAGAATCTGAGTAGGATATAACCTTGAAACTTCCATCTTTTGAATACCATATCCCTACTCCCAAAGTCTCTTTTAGATACTTGAGAACTCTTTTGACTACACCTAAATGACTTTCTTTAGGTTTTGATTGAAATCTTGCACAAACACCTACAGCAAAGGATATATCAGGTCTGCTGGCAGTAAGGTACAGCAGACTGCCTATCATCCTTCTGTATAAGGTCTGATCAACATCTTTGCCTTCTTTGTCTTCATCCAATCTAATATTTGTACTCATAGGAGTTGATATCTTGGTGCTGTTTTCCATACCAAACTTCTTCAGTAACTCCTTGGTATACTTGGTTTGATGAATGAAGATTCCATCTTTCATCTGTTTGACTTGCAATCCCAAAAAGTAGTTCATTTCTCCCATCATACTCATTTGGAATTTACTCTTCATTAGATTTGCAAACTTCTCACATAGCAATTCATTTTCAGAACCAAAAATTATGTCATCAACATAAATTTGTACCAGCAGGGTGCTGTTTCCTTCATTGATTCTGAAAAGAGTCTTATCAATGGTGCCTTTTGTAAAACCATTGTCCACCAAGAATTGAGATAGAGTCTCATACCATGCTCTTGGTGCTTGTTTCAAACCATAAAGTGCTTTGTTGAGTCTATACACTTTATCTTCTTGATCTTTAACTTCAAATCCAGGAGGTTGCTGAACATACACCTCCTCTTCCAGAATGCCATTCAAGAATGCACTCTTAACATCCATTTGATATACTTTGAAGTTTTTATAAGCAGCATGTGCCAGGAATAATCTGATAGCTTCCAATCTTGCAACAGGGGCATATGTCTCATCAAAATCTATTCCTTCTACTTGAGAATAGCCTTTTGCTACTAGTCTGGCCTTATTCCTCACAATGGTACCAGATTCATCAAGTTTGTTTCTGTATACCCATTTTGTACCAATTATATTTGCATGATTAGGCCTTTCCACTAGTGTCCAAACTTGATTTCTTTCAAATTCATTCAATTCTTCTTGCATAGCAATTATCCAATCTGGATCTGAAATTGCTTCTTCAACAACTTTAGGTTCCATTTGAGATAGAAAACAAGTAAACATTGCTTCTAATTGTCTTCTAGTCCTCACACCTTGCTGTATGTTGCCAATAACTTGTTCAGCAGGGTGATCCCTTAACCATTGTGGATTCTGGTTAGATTGATTCTCTGGAACATCATCTTCAGTAGGGTCTGCTGTTTCTTCAACAGGGGGTTCAGCAGATCCTTGAACTGCCTCAGTTGTTGCATCAGTAGTGTTACCAGCAGGGTGTTCAGCAGGGGCAGAATCAGAAACCTTTAAGTCATTGAATCTTTCCAAAACTTCAACACATTCTGGATCAGTGACTTGTTGATTCTCAGCAGGTTCTGAAGCTTCATCTTCCATTCCAGTGAACTTAGGTTCATCAAATACAACATGTATTGTTTCTTCATGTTTCAGTGTCCTTTTGTTCAGTACCCTAAATGCCTTGCTAACTGAAGAATATCCCAAGAAAATTCCTTCATCTGATTTTGGTTGGAATGTCTTCAATTGTTCCTTATGATTCAAGATAAAACATTTGCTTCCAAATGGATGGAAATAGGATATATTAGGTTTTCTTCCATTCCAAATCTCATAAGGTGTCTTCAGCAGCTTCTTGTTCACTGAAGTTCTATTTTGTGTATAGCATGCTGTATTAACTGCTTCAGCCCAATATCTTTCAGGTAGCAATGCTTCACAAATCATAGTTCTTCCTGCTTCTTTTAGAGTTCTGTTTCTTCTTTCAGCAACCCCATTTTGCTGAGGTGTACCAGCAGCAGCAAGTTGATGTAGTACACCATTTTGTTCACAATATTCTCTTATAACTTTATTGAGAAATTCAGTACCCTTGTCTGATCTTATCTTCACTACTGTCAAACTTTTCTCATTCTGTAATCTCTTCAAAAGTTCAGGCATCTTTTGAAGTGTTTCACTTTTCTTGTTCATGAATATCACCCAAGTGTATCTTGAATAATCATCCACAACCACTAAGGTGTATTTCTTTCCTGTTACACTTGTTGGTGTTACTGGTCCAAATAGATCCATGTGCATCAGCTCCAAAACTCTTTTAGTTGATTGTTTAGTCTTTGACTTGAAGCTTGACTTTGTCTGTTTACCTTGCTGACATGCATCACATATAGCATCCTTCTTGAATGTGATCTCAGGTAAACCAATCACCAGTTTCTTCTTCACCAACTGATTGATATCATCAAAATTTAGATGATTCAACTTCTTATGCCATAACCAATTGAGTTCTGACTTGGTATGCACAATCAGGCATGTTTCTGGAACAGCAGTAGACCAATCCACAACATACATGTTTTGTTGTCTTCTTCCAGCCAACACAACTTGATCACCTCTTTCACTAATGACAATACAAGTGTTTTTGTCAAAAGTGACCTTGTATCCCATGTCACAGAATTGTCCAGTGCTCAGTAGGTTGTAGTCCAGTCCTTCCACATATGCAACATTCCTGATTGTTAATCCATTTCTCACAAGTGTGCCATATCCTCTTGTGTATCCAGGTGTATTCTTGTTGCCAAAATTCACTCTTGGACCATCCTTTGCCACAAAATTTGACAAACAGTGCTTATTCTTTGTCATATGTCTAGAACATCCACTGTCAAAGTACCAGACACCCTACAAAACAAAGTTAATGCATTTTAGGTACCCAAACCTGTTTGGGTCCATAATGGTCAGTGGTAAGCATGACCCTTGGCAAGTTTCCATAAGGTCTTCTTTGAAAGGTATCATACTTTGGTTCATACATGTATTCTACACATCCATAAGGTCTAACAATTGGTTGTGTAGGATTCACATATGCTTTCTGGCCTTTTGGAATATAATGCTGTTTAAAGTGATTTCTTTTGTTAGAAGCACTAGGATAACCATAGGTTTGCTGTCTGTTAGGAACAGCCCTGTAATATGGAGTCTGCTGAGGTCCCTGCTGAGGCCTTGTATAAGTCCTCTGCTGAGCCCTCTGCTGATTCCATTGCTTAGGTTTTACCCTAGCAGCATGGTTATTTATGTTGTTTCTAGCAGTAGGTGCAGGAATATTCCAATCATCATCAGTAGGGAACAATCTACCTTTCCCCCTGAGATAAGTATCCCTTGAATGATTAACATTTTTGGATTTAGGATTCTTATCCTTGGAATATTTCTGGTTTTTCCCTTTTTGTGGTCCAGCAGACTTGGTAGCAGGTCTGCTATCAGCAGGTCTAGAAGGCACAACAGTCCTATTTTTAGATTTATTCTTTTTATTAGGAGCTGTTGACTTCCTTGACTTCTGATTTTGCTTCCTTGAAGCTTTCTCAGTAGGCTTTACTGCCTCAGCAACCCTTTTGGGAGTTGGATCTTGTGCAGGCACAAACTTAGGACCAATTCTGGTACTAGGTTCAGTGACCTTACTGGATCCACTCTTATTGGATTGTTGAGTTCCAAATCCAAGCCCTGTTCTATCACCATAAGGCTTTCCAGATTTGAATGCAGTGGAGGAACAAGATGGTTCAGCAGACTCAGCAGCTACTGAATGTTCAGCAGGCTTATGCTGATTCTGTCTGACTTCTTTTTCCTTTCCTTTGAGAATTCTTAATTCAGCATTTAATCTTTCAACTTCTGATTGAAGAGCTTCTTTTTCAGCCTTCACAATCTCATAACCAGATTGTATTATCCTCAGTTGATTAAGGATGGCATCCAAAGTTTCTTCATTGTCAGAATTTTTTGGATTTGAACCACAAGTTGATTCACAATCACTTCCAGCAGGAGTGTTTATAGATACAGAATTGTATACCTCCTCTGTTTCATCCATATTAGCCATTAAAGCATAATCTTCCATCTCAGCAACAAGTGCAGTATCATCAGATTCATTTCCCTTTTCTGATTCTACTTCATATCCTGATTCATCTTCAGCAACCATAGCCTTCTTGCCATGTCTTCTTTGTTGACTTTTGGTCTTCAGTAGGTCTGGACAGTCAGGTCTGAAATGTCCAGGCTTCTTGCAATTAAAGCAAAGATAATCAAGTTCCTTTTTCTGTTTTAATTCAGGACAATCAGGTTTGAAGTGTCCTGGTTTCTTGCAATGATAGCACAAGTAATCATTATCTTTCTTTGATTCATCCTTCTTCTTTTCACTGAATTTCTCCTTGGAGAACCCTTTCCAGTTTTCATCATTCTAATTTTCTTGCTCAGTAGGGCAATCTGCTCTTGTATCTCATCCAGTAGATCATCTTGAGCTACTGATGTCTCTTCTTGAAGTGAAGCAGCCAATGCAGTGGTCTTTGGCTCTTCTTTTTCAGTTTCAGGCACAAGCTTTTTGCTAAATTCATAGGCCTTAAGATCTAAAAACAATTTGAAGGTGTCTTCTTCATGCAAACTCCTCATTTCTTCTATGGCAGTCACCTTCATCTCCCAAACTACTTTTGCAGGTAATGCTTCCAAGATTTTTGAGTTGATTTCTTCTTGTGAGTACTTCACACTCAGTAGGGTGAGTTCATCCATGATTGCATTGAATCTTGATTCCATTTGTTCAATGGTTTCATTTGGTTTCATCTTAAACTCCTGTAACTTCTTCTTGGCCACACTGATCTTGTTCTTTTTGATTGCATCAGTGCCTTCACAGATTAATTGTAACTTGTCCCATAGTTCCTTTGCAGTCTTGCAATCTTTCACCTTCATATACATATTGCTATCCAAAGTTCTGTATATGATATCAATAGCAATATTGTTGAGATTTGCTCTTTTTCTATCTTCAGCAGTCCATTCCCTTTTTGGTTTTGGAATGTACTGTGTCTCATCTCCCACTGTTACTGACTTGGTAATCTCCAGTGGTCCATCTGTCAGCACATCCATCATTTCATCATGTGTTGCAGCTAGATAAGCTTGCATACGACGTTTATACTCATCAAAACGATCTAAAGAACACATCAACATTGTTCTAGCATACTGGTTGTTATCCATGATGCAAAGCTTTGAAAATCAGTAACTTGAAAAAGTTTTCAAAGTATTTTCACAAGCACAACAAGTAGGATTACTTCAGAACAGAAGCACTGCTCTGATACCAATTGTTGGTCCCTTGAAAAGGCTTTTGTTAAGTTTAGAGGGGGGGTGAATAAACTTAACACTTAAAACTTTTGGAGTTAACAAACTCAACAACTTCAGCAGCCTGCTGATACTTCAGTAGTCTGCTGACACTCAGTAGTCTGCTGACTGTTGAGTTTACTGAATTTGTGCAGCGGAAATATATCAAAAATTAAGCCTTATTACTTGTTGTTAAATATGATACCAAGTATTAGATACTCAGTAGTGTATGTGTGTGATTCAGTTGCTAGATTCAGTAGATTGATGTGTAATATAAACTAAGTGTAGAATATAAATGCAGAAAGTAAGTAGGCAGATTTTATAGTGGTTCCAGGTGGTGTATTCCTGTCAGTCCACTCTTCTCCTGTGATGTTGGAGGTAAATAACTAGAGATCTTCGATGTAGCTGTTACAAAAATCCCTAAGTTGCTTGTCCTTCACCAATAACTATGGCTTCACAAACTGAACACTTGGAACAGGTAGGATTGCTGCTCCAAAGTCTTCCACTAGTCCTTGAAGGGTAGGATTGCCTCTTCACCAGCTCCACCACAAACAACAGTCTTTCACACCCAAAGATGCTTCACTGTCTTCTGTAGATTTCTTGTAAAAGAAAGTTTGAATCAAGTAAGTGATTCAGCTTTCAGCAGCTTGATCAGGATGATATGATCAGCAGCTTGATGTCTTCAAGTGTGTAAACTTGATGCAGCTTGAATGCAGATTACACTTGAAGAATTTTCTGGATCAGTAGATTAAAGCTCAGTAGGGTCAACAGGGTGTTTTTCTTGATCAGAAATAGAAGCTCAGGATTTTTCTCTTAATGTTCATCAATTTTCATCATCTGTATCTGAATTAGGAGTCCTCTATTTATAGGTAGGAATCCTTGTGACTTATGTTTGAAATTCAAACATAGCCGTTTCAGATTTGTCCCATTTGACTTGCTTTTTCTGACTGTTCCTAGGACTGACACTGTCAGATTCCTTTTTTACAGTTTACAGTCTGTCCACCCTTTGACTTGTAACCATTGGATAAATGTCTGAATCTTTCCAACGTCCATTTGATCTTAACCATTGATTTGTTTGATAAAATCAGAGGTTGTTAGCTGTCCCTTTCTTTGTAATCTTCCAATGTAACCTTTGATTAAATCAAAATATGTGTCCAGTGGTTCCCGAGAACATAACCCTGTTGATATACACATCAGTAAGCTTATCCTTATTATGCTGTGTTTAAAAACACTTCAGCTTACTGTCTTTTATCTAACTTTTATTTAAGAAGTTAGATTACACCTTTTTGCATATAACTAAGTTCCAATCATCACTTATCTTGTGGAACTTAGACCTTGTACATAAGGTATATGTAATCAGTTTTGGTTATCACAGACTTCCCTAAATTCTGATTCCATATCCTTAACTTTAATTACTAAGTTTGATCCCTTAGCCTTCATTAACTGAGTTTGAGCCCTCAGCCTTCAGTCTTCAGCAGGTTCCTGACAAGTCTACTAACACAGCTACCCTACTGATATAGACAAGTCTGCTGATATAAGTCAGCTGACCTTTACAGTGCTTGTTTGATCAAACCTATACAAAATCAAATCTAATAAACCTATACATTTGATCTAGACATCTTTTTGCCTTTGCTCTATAACAGCTAGTCTGGCACTCATCACTAAAACTTAAAATAAGTCCAACAACGATAGATCCCGGGAATCGAGGCATTTGTAATTCAAAAAATAATATAGTTACCTCCATGATTGTAAATTGATCTCCACGTGTGTAATCTTTCACAACATAATCCTCCATAACTTCTTGATTTCCCATGTATATAAGGTCGATTTGATTCACACTTTAGTTTTCTTGTGACTCCAATACATTTTTCAGTGGAGTGACTTGGCTGGTCACTAAGCCGGTATAGTAACTTTATCACTGAGCTGCTGTATATAACTGTTCCTAACAATCAGTGAAGTTTACTTCACTGAGTACCAGTGTCTTACCTGCTACATCTCTTGTAACGGCAAAGGTTTAATCAGCTGGTGAAGTCACTTAGCTGATTACTCCAATTAGCTGCTATTTAGTCAATTTCTATCATTCCTAACTCAGTTTCAGCTTACTAAATCTTTCATGACTGAGTGGTTTTATGAATATGTCAGCCAATTGATCTTTAGTAGGTATGTATCTTATTATGACATCTCCTTTCTCAACATGATCTCTGATAAAATGATGTCTTACATCAATATGTTTGGTTCTTGAGTGTAACACTGGATTTTCAGTAATAGATATGGCATTTGTGTTGTCACACATAATTGGAATTATCTTCTCCTCCATTCCATAATCCCTTAGATGTTGTCTGATCCATAGTACTTGTGCGCAATAGCTGCCTGCTGCTATATATTCTACTTCAGCTGTTGAGGAGGATATGGAGTTTTGCTTCTTACTAAACCATGATACCAGTCTGCTGCCTAGCATTTGACATGTTCTAGAGGTGCTTTTTCTATCTATTTTCCATCCAGTATAGTCAGAGTCTGAATATGATATCAATTTGAATCCTCCATCTTTTGGATACCAAATTCCAACGTTGATGGTGTTCTTCAAGTATTTGATTATTCTTTTGGCTGCTAATAGGTGTGATTCTTTAGGTTGAGCTTGAAATCTTGCACATACTCCTACTGTAAATGCTATGTCAGGTCTGCTTGCAGTTAGATATAGTAGGGATCCAATGTTTCCTCTATAAACTTTCTGATCAATATATTTTCTAGCTTCATCTTTTCCAAGAATGACTCTTGCACACATAGGTGTATCTGCTGTCCCACTTGTGTCCATACCATACTTGTGAATTAGGTCTTTAGTGCATTTGGCTTGATTGATGAAAATGCCATCTTTCATTTGCTTTACTTGTAGCCCAAGAAAGTAATTTAATTCTCCCATCATGCTCATCTAAAATTTGCTCTTCATTAGGTTTGCAAATTTCTCACACAACTTTTCATCCTCTGATCCAAAGATAATGTCATCAACATAGATTTGTACTAACATGGTGCTTGTTCCTTCCTCAAAATTGAAAAGAGTTTTATCTATAGTTCCCTTGTTGAATCCATTCTTGATTAAGAATTGTGATAGTGTCTCACACCAAGCTCTGGGTGCCTGTTTGAGTCCATACAGTGCCTTTTCGAGCTTGTACACCTTATCGTCTTTCCCTTTAAGTTGAAAACCAGGAGGTTGTTTTACATATACTTCTTCTTCCAAAAGTCCATTCAGAAATGCACTCTTGACATCCATTTGGTAAAATTTGAAGTCTATGTGGGCTGTAAAAGCTAGAAAGAGTCTGATTGCTTCCAAACTTGCTACTGGGGCAAAGGTTTCATCATAATCTATTCCTTCTACTTGAGAGTTGCCTTTAGCAACTAGCCTTGTTTTGTTTCTGACAACTGTTCCTTGTTCATCCATCTTGTTTCTGAATACCCATTTTGTTCCAATGATGTTGGCTATGTCTGGTCTATGAACAAGTTCCCATACCTCATTTCTTTCAAACTCATTTAGTTCTTCTTGCATAGCTATAATCCAATCAGCTTCTTGGATTGCATCATCTATTGTATTGGGCTCTACTTGTGATAGAAAACATGTTAGCATATGCTCCAGTTGTCTTCTGGTTCTGACTCCTGTGTGAATGTCTCCAATGACTTGATCTACAGGATGATCTCTTAGCCAGTTGAGATCTGATTGAAGTTGGTCTTGACTTGGTGCTTCCACAACTTCAGCTTGTGTATCAGCTTCATGCTCTTGTGCTGGTACCTCTTCTATTGTATTGACTGGTGGTTCATCTTGATTTCCAAAATTGTGATTTAGAATAGTAGCTAGTACTGTTGTATTCATGTAGACTTGTCTAGGTCCTACTTCTTCAAGTTTTTGAAGGTTTTCACCATTTGTGTTTGACTCATCAAAGACTACATGAATTGATTCTTCAATCGCCAAGGTTCTTTTTTTGAGTACTCTGAATGCTTTGCTGGTGTCTAAGTATCCCATAAAGATTGCTTCATCAGCTTTTTCATCAAAAGTGTGTAACTGATTCCTGTTCAACACAACACATTTAGATCCAAACATATGCAAATATGAGATATTAGGTTTTCTTCCATTCCATATTTCATATGGAGTTTTTCCATGATGTTTGTTGATGATTGATCAGTTTTGAGTATAGCATGCAGTATTTGCTGCTTCAGCCCAAAATCTCTTTGGCAAACATGCTTCTGCAATCATTGTTATGACTGTTTCTTTGAGAATTCTGTTTCTTCTTTCTGCTACACCATTTTGCTGTGGAGGTCCTGCTGCTGATAGTTGATGTAGTACTCCATTCTCTTCACAGTAGGTTCTGATAATTTCATTTAGAAACTCTATGCCTCTATCTGATCTGATCTTGATGATCTTCAGTTCCTTCTCATTTTGAATTCTTCTTAGCAAATCTAGAAACTTCTTGAGTGTCTCTCTCTTCTTGTTCATGAATATAGTCTATGTGTATTTGGAGAAGTCATCCACCACTATTAGAGTGTATTTCTTTCCACTTATACTGACTGGTGTGACTGGTCCAAAAATATCCATATGCAGAAGATGCAGAATTCTTGTTGTTGATTGATAGGGCTCTGATTTGAAGGAGATTTTAATTTGCTTCCCTTTTTGACAAGCATCACATAGACTTTCTTTCTTGAATGTGATATCTGGTAGGCCTTTAACTAACTTGTTCTTTGATAGTGTGTTGAAGGTTTTGAAGTTGAGATGATTCAATCTTCTATGCCAAATCCTGCTTATTGATTGTTTATTTTTGACAAGCAAACATGTTTCTGCTGTTGCTATCTTCCAGTCTACTACATACATGTTGTCTTCTCTTCTACCTACAAGTACAACTGTGTTGGTTTGGCTGCGAATCACTTTGCATCCTTCCTTGTTGAAGTGCACATTGTAGCCTTTGTCACAGAATTGACTAATACTCAGTAGGTTGAAGTTCAATCCTTTAAAATAGGCCACATTTTGAATCTTCAAGTTGTTTTTGAGCATTATGCTTTCCCCTTAATTTTACCAGGGTTTTCTTTGCCTCCAAAAGTGACTTTGGGTCCATCAAAAGCTTTAAAGCCAGTAAGTCATCCTTTGTTTCCTGTCAAGTGTCTGGAACATCCACTGTCTATGTACCAGACATCCTACAAAACAAATTAAGTATGTTTAGGTACCCAACACTGTTTGGGTCCATCATGTTAGCAGTCATGCCTCCTACTCCAAGTGTATATCCAAATGATCTTCTTTTTGGATAATTAAAGTCATCAACTTCATATGTATAAGGCATGACAGAATAGCTTTTAACATATCTACTGAAGATATTCTGATACTTTTCTCCACTTTTTGGTGCATTTGCATCCTTTTTCACTTTCCAATATGCAGTAGGAAACCTATGTTGCTTCATGTGTCTAGGAACAAACCTTGGTTGTTTTTTTCTTAGACACATAATGCATGGCATGAAAAGGTTTCTTCTTGTATTTTTGAGGTGCAACATTCCAATCATCTTCTGAAGGGTAAAGTCTTCCTTTACCTTTCAAAAAACCTTTGCTTTTGGTTGACTGAATTGATGGTTTGGTCTACTGTTTCACTACACTGGGTTTTGACTTCACCGGTGTAGGATGAGTGGTTGAAACTATGGTCTGCCCTTTTCTGAACTTTGGTCCATTCCTGGTCCTAGATTCAGAATTGTGTTGTCCATTGTTTCTATTATCATCCTGACTGTTGCAGCCAAGACCAGATCTGGATCCAAACCTTTTTGAGGGTTTGTAAGCTGGTGAATTGGTGAACTTGACTGATAGGGAAATTTTCTCAACTGATCTTTCAACATTGGATGACTGATCATCTACTGCTTGTTGATCAGTTGAGTGAATGTCCTTACTAGTTTTTTCAGCTTTTACTTTGTCAAGTTCTTTCTTTAATCTTTTATTCTCCTTTCTTAATTAGATTCACACACTCATGTTCCAGAATTTCATGATTTAACTCAATTTCATCAAATTTACTCATGAGATTTTGAATTAGGTTGCAGAGTCTAGTGGAAGAATAGAAGATTGTGCAGTGTCAGATGTGGATGCACTTGATGATGAGTATGGGCTAGAGGTTACCTCAGTTTCATTAGATTCTTTAGCCATAGGGCATGGGTAGGATTTCTCATTGTCTGAGCTGTCAGCTTCATCATCATCATCAGAATCATTTTCAGATAATTCTTCATTCTTTTCACTGCTAGATTCAGCTTTGAGTGCTTTCTTGCTTTTTCTCTTTTCAGTTGTCTTGTACTTCCTCATGTCCTCATCCTTATCTTTTTCTTCAGGGCATTCAGCTTTGAAATGACCTTTCTTCTTGCAATTGAAGCATCTGTATTCATCATCCTTTTTCTTCATGTCTTTGCCTGTGCTAGGCTTCTTGAATGATGATGAACCTCCTTTGAATTGCTTCTTCTTTCTAAACCTGTCAAAACGTTTTACTAGTAAAGCTATATGTTCCTTCAGCTCCTGTGTCTCTTTGCTGTTTGCATCAGCTATTTGACTTTGCTGGGGTGCAACCAGTGCACTGTCCTTATATGCCTATGTTGGTGCACTGTCTTCACCGTTCAACTCAAATTCATGAGCCTTTAGTTGTGACATTAGAGTTAAGGTATCAGTGGTTGTAAGATTTGTTGTCCCTCTGATTACTGATGCAATGATCTTTCATCTTTCATGTTGACCTCTCAAGGTCTTCTGGCACACTTTTTTATGTGGATATGTGTGTCCAAGTTGTTGTAGTTCATTGATGATGCTTGAGAATCTATTGTCCACTTGATCGATGGTTTCACCAGTCTTCATTTTGAATTTTTCAAATTTATGTTTTGCAACAGACAATTTGTTTTCATTGACTGCTTCTGATCCTTCATTGATCAGTGCCAATTTGTCCCACATCTCATTTTCTGTTTTGCAATCTTTGATCCTCATTAACATGTTACTGTCCAGAGTCTTCAAAGTCATGTCTTTTGCAACAAAATCGTGATTTGCTCTTCTCATGTCATCCTTGGTTCAATATTTCTTGAATTTATCTATTGCTTTTCCTTGATCTGCTCCTTTGGCTACCACAGTTGTAATCTCGATTGGGCCATCATTAATTACATCCAGCATCTCCTCATGAGTTGCTGCAAGATGAGACAACATTCTTATTTTGTATTCATCAAAATTATTAACATTGAATACAGGTACCTTTGACATGAAATTTGAGGAATCCGTAAATACAAATAAGAGATATATATATATACATATACATATATATATATATATATATATATATATATATATATATATATATATATATATATATATATATATATATATATATAGATATATATATATATATATATGTGTGTGTGTGTGTGTGGTTCGTTATGGCTACTGCGGGGAAATCTTATGCTCAAGTGGTGCAAACAAGCTCTTCATCATCTCCGGTGGATAATTTTATGCCAGAAATTGCTTTGTATAAAGGGGAAATTGCAATTCGCTTCTCTCAGGAACAAATCGACTCTCTGGCCTCTCTATTTCAGTTTGATTTAATTGGTAAGTTCCCTCAAGGTAAACCTAATTTGGATGCTATAAAGCGATTCTTAGAAGTTCAGAACTATGCTGAGCAATATACGGTGGGTGTGTTGGATTCTAAGCATGTTCTGATCAATTTTTCTGGTGAAAAGGATTTTATAAGACTCTACTCTCGCAGTCAATGGTTTGTCACCAGTAAACCTATGCGTATTCTCAAGTGGACACCAGACTTTCATGTTGATGTCGAATCCTCAATCGTCCCAGCCTGGATTCTTCTGCCAAAATATCCTGCTCATTTGATGAAAGTTGAGGCCTTAAAAGGAATAATTTCGAGTTTTGGGAAGCTTTTGCGTGTAGATGCTTCCACTGCTGCTCTTAAACGGCCTTCGACAGCACGTGTTCAAATTGAAGTTGATCTTCTTAAGCCTGTTCCTCGTCGATTCTGGATACAACAAGGGGATTCCTCTGGTTTTTGGCAGTTTGTTGAACTGGAGTCCGAATTACCACATTACTGCTCTTATTGTTGCCATATAGGACATCTGGAAGAACACTGCAGGCTTAAACACCCACAGCTGTATCAGCAATAGCCCCAAGGCCCTTCATCGCAACAGCAACAAAATCAAGAGCAGGGGATTCATAAGAGTAACCTAAATGGTCCCCCACTGCAGGTTTGGAGACAGAAACAGCAAGTTATAGCAGTTCCAGACTTGAACCAGCAGCCTACACCGGATATTCCTGACCTTAATCAACAGCCTAGACCTCAACAGCCTATACAAGAAATTGGCCAGAAAACTGTGCAGGAAACTGGAACCTCCTCTTTAACTCCCACCCAACAAGCTGCACTACAAGATGATGTTAGAGCCTTCAGGGAAGATCACACACAACAACTACATCCTCAAAACAAGGAATGTGCTCTTGATGATGGCAATATTTTGGCTATGAGAGAGGATGCTACTGGGCAAGAAAATGTAACCGATAGTGATGAGCCTTTATATGATATCCAGACTAAGCATGCTCAAATAGAGAGTTTGAAAGCAGCTTCTGAGGAAATTACAAAGAGATTTCATAAAACAGTCAGTTTGGAACATGGAAAATCTATAATGCCTGATAATGATGGTTTCCAGATTGTACATCCCAGAAGAAGAAGAAGAAAAAATTATGCAGCTACAAAGCCAAATGTTACTACCAGATCTTCAGCTCTTAAAAATAACCACCCACCATGATGAACTGCCTTTTCTGGAATATAAGGGGCCTCAAGGGTAAAGCATCCCTTAGAAGGCTCAGAAAATTAATAAAACTTCATAAAATTTCCTTACTCTCTATTTCAGAACCTATGCTTTCTTCAACTTTTCTTGATAGTTATAAGGTCAAGCTTGGCTTCTCAAATTGTATTGATGCTCCTCAGGATAAATTGTGGGTTTTCTGGTCGTATTCTACAAATGTTGATGTGATTAACAGCTTTGAGCAGGCTGTTACTCTTAAGTTCCATGGTAGTCATCCTTTTTTGGTCTCATGTGTGTATGGCAAATGTACCAGGGCTCTTAGAACTATCCTTTGGTCCAACTTAGAATCCATGGATTCTCTCCACTTGCCATGGATGATTGGTGGGGATTTCAATGCTATTCGTAGCTTGGAGGAATATCATGGCCCCTCTCAACCTAATGTAGGATCTATGCAAGACTTCAATGAGTGGATTGCTCACACTGGTTTACAAGAGCTCCCTGCTATTGGCTCTCTTTTTACCTGGGTAGGCCGGAGACTGTTGGAGAGATTTTGCATCATTAAAACAAAAGAAAATTTATAAACCCTAACTACCATGCAAAACTAACTCCTAACCGGCCGAATACCGGTAATTGATAGTAGAGCGAAGTGAGTAGGGGTCGATCCACAGGGAATTGGGATGTTGAATCTAATTTCACTAATTCCTTTCAATTGTTACTTAGGAAAAACGAATAAACGAAAGAACAAATAAAATAAACGAAAGAGCAATTAAAATAAATCTAACCTACGAAATAAAATAACACAACCTAAACTAAACTAAAGATACATGGGATCAAACAGTGCACAAACCAGGTGATTTCAATCCTAGTTCATCTCATGATTTTAATTCAAATTGTGGTTTCACCTTTACACGAGATACAAATCCCTAATTCCTTAGTGAATTTAATCTCAAGCTATGGATTCCTAATTCCTTAGTGAGTCCAATTTATCAATCTCTCATCTTCCGAATGTCGAGATCGATTTACCAAACAAAACTCGGTGTAGATTCAGGTTAACTCTCATATTTTAGAATCTAACAACCTAGATAATTAACCAATTAATTTGTCACGAATTAACGATTAAAGATCCTATCTTTCTATGGTGATCTAGCGTTTACGCAACTCTCGTATTGTAAAACATCAATAGCAAACTGATCTCTCGATCTAATTCACATCATAGCATCAAAATCATAGAACGATACAAAATAAATTAAAGATCATAAAAAACGAATAAGGACTGAATAAATTAAATAAATAAACTCACGTAGAACATGATTGAATCCATGAATCGAAAACGGAAGAAAAACGACATCCTAATCTAACCCCGGATCACCCGAGCACAAGGCTCGGGTGACCGGCCTTGGAACTCCCAGAACGCTGCTGCTGCTGTGAAGTTACCGCTGAATAATTGTTTTGTAATATTATGGGATTAGGGTATTGCATGCGCATATATATAAATAGTATAAGGCGGCTGCGGCTGAAATTAAATCCTTATTTAATTAGGATTTATGTAAGTCGGCTGAATATTATGGATTTAGGAATGAAACTTCTAAAATTCATATCTTGAGTTGTAGACCTCCAAAAATTATGATCCGAATGTCATAAAAAAGCTCTCGGAAAACTCTACAACTTTCATTAAGGACTCTTCTTCAGAAAACGCCTTTTTGATTAGCCCGTCATATTACGAGTCGCTTTCGGGATTTTCCCAAGCTTTATTTCATCTTCATCCTCTTGTATCTCTTTCTTTCCACTTTAATCTTCAATCAAACATCATTTAGACCTCTTCCATTCCACATTTGTGCACCTAAAAGATGACAAAACCGAGCAAAACGTAAAACCATACAAAATAGATAATAAAACCACGATATTTACTCGATTTTGCATTTTAACTATTCAAAACGTCATTTGCTCAATTAATCGATTATAAGCTCGAATTCTACGAAAAACATCCATATATGGGGAATATTGATATAAAATATATCCTTATAAAACACTACAAATTGACCCTTAACAACTCCCCCACACTTATCTTTTGCTCGTCCCGAGCAAAGCAAAACAAAGTCAAGCTCGAGACAAATAAACATCCATACAAATATGAAGTATATTCAATAACTT
Source organism: Gentiana dahurica var. dahurica (assembly GCA_024500145.1). Taxonomy (NCBI): domain Eukaryota; kingdom Viridiplantae; phylum Streptophyta; class Magnoliopsida; order Gentianales; family Gentianaceae; genus Gentiana; species Gentiana dahurica. Next base: position 38,216,005 of record CM044902.1, on the reverse strand, counting down.
AGAAGTTCACCCGTGTAGTGTGTGCATAGCCATAATAAACTTCCACTAAGTTCCACAATTTGAAAGTTATTCAAACCAAAACTAGCCCGGTTTCCCATCTAAGTTAGAAATATTCAAAAATTATAACATGCACTTTACAAAACATACATATCCCAAAAAGAAATAGTAGAGAATATCTAAAACATTTCTGACAGACTCAGAGGATAATCCCTACAACATATCCTTCAGTTTATACTGGGTATAAGATTAACGATAACTAAGTCCTTACTTATTCATAATAATAAATTTCAATATTTTCACTTTTTCACACTTTTCTAACACACATCAGAATAAGCTTTTGCCCTCATAGCAGAATAGGACATTCCAAGATAATCCCCTACCTTACTCCAATCATAAGGCAGCTATAAACTGACTGTCGTGAGCTTTTGGTCATCATAGTGGAATAGGACATACGTGGTACACCCTACCTCACCCAAATCATAAACCAGCTTCCGACACACACAATTACAATTATGTTTACTTAGAGATTTCTGGCTGGCAGTGGAAAAGATTATTTTCTAGTAGCACGGACCACTGAGCATAACACCTCAAGTAAACAATTTATTACTATTGCAAAGACTTAATCACGTTTCACTTATCACATTCAAACTTACAGATATTCACAATATGTCATACTTTAATCCTAGAATACAAACTACTAAACTTTTCAAGAATTGTACATAAGCAAAGAAACATGCTATAATCATCAAAAATCTCCAACTAAAATGGGTAGGCTTTCAACATTTAGCTCATCATTTACTATGGCATGTGAAAAAGAGTGTCGTGAAACAACTAAAATTACTAAATATACAGAATATAGCAAAAATGATATAAACTCAAGCAAAGATATGCCTTTGTCTACTCGGGATATAACAAAAATTTGAAAATTAAGCACTTTTCATAGAAATACTAAAAATATGAGCAAACGAAAGTAGACACATAAATCATCTATCCCTTCCCCCACACTTAGATTGCAACTTGTCCTCAAGTTATACAGAAATAATAAATTAGAGAACTTAGTGATTGGATGCTGGCAATTCGGAGGAACCAACAAGAACCAGGATTGCTTGCATAGCTCAGTAGACTGTGGAGCATCACAGACAACTGAATACATCTTTAAAGTGCACAATAGCTATAGAAAGTATCCTGCAGACTTGATTAGTGCAAAAAGAGTCTTCGGGAAAAAAGAAAAGATTACATATATAAAGCACATGAAGAAAAGGATCATAGAGATTTTTCAACTTAAGCTCAACTAAAGATTGAATACTATACATGAAATACTACAAAGTCGTAGGCTAGGTGCAACTATATGAAAATATACTACAATGCAATCTACATGATATGCAATCCTAAAAATAAAATAAATAAAAAAATAAGTTCTGACAGGCTCAGGCTGAGCAAGTTGACCCCTGACAACTCTACAGTGACTACGGCCTATGCAGAAACTAAAATAAAAACGAGGTAGTATTACGGAAACAGACAGTTAACTACACTCAAGAAAAATAAAAGAAAAATAGAAAAATAATGCAACTAGATGACATGCAGCTAAATGATATGCATCTAAGTGATATGCAAAAATAAAAGAAAATAAAAGGAAGAAAACTAGCCCACTCATTTGCAACACGACATATATATAATAAACGTCTACCAAATAATGACAGGTTACGATAAACGACATTGATGTTCATTACATGCAATGTAGACGCGCTTTAAGACTCATTGAAGGTGATAGCATTATGGAAACCAACAGTTAGCTATACTAAACAGATATAACTCATAAGCCAAAGATGGTAGCATTACGGAAAACCGACAGTAGCTACCCATATGAGTCACAAGAATAACAAGAAAGCACATAGGTCTCAAAGCTTAAAAGATTCATCACAGCGGTATGTAGCATACGGAAACCGACATTAGCTACTAAATAACAATAAGACCAGTTATAGCGTACGAGAACCGACAGTGACTATAACTTGCATAGATGAATCATGCATATAAAAATTAATCAGTTATTTAACATGGATCGGTAGATGGAAAGATGTAAACATGCAAGTTCAGATCATCTACGTAAAAACAATTAGCCACAGAAGCTCAAATTAAAGTATCCATATCAAATAAAGCATTAAAAATCAGGTTAAGAGGAATTCTGGAACCTGGACATGCGTTCAACAAAGCAGACGGGCGTTCACCTGGATTTTTAGCCCTGGACGCTCGTTCGACAAGTCAAACGGGCGTTCACCTGCAAATTATGAACTGGACGGGTGTTCACTTACCTGAACGCTTGTCCAAACAACGACTTTGCAACAGAAACGCAAAAAAAAAACACAGCAAACCCTAACTAATCATCATCAACACACATACAACAGCCGCATATAAATTTTAGCACAGAGCACACAAGGTTAAGATTAGATTATACTTCACGTTTCACGAATCGAGTAAAAAACTTTTTGCACATTCTTAACCCAACGGTCATCGAAACATGGCAAAAATAAAAACTCTCGATTTGTTAAACGCTACTTTTATTGTAATAAAATAAAAACAAATAAAACGTAACAAAATAGAAAAATTAACGAAAGAAGATTCAACAAAACACCAATTCCCCGGCAACGGCGCCACTTTTGTTGGAGAGATTTTGCATCATTAAAACAAAAGAAAATTTATAAACCCTAACTACCATGCAAAACTAACTCCTAACCGGCCGAATACCGGGTAATTGATAGTAGAGCGAAGTGAGTAAGGGGTCGATCCACAGGGAATTGGGATGTTGAATCTAATTTCACTAATTCCTTTCAATTGTTACTTAGGAAAAACGAATAAACGAAAGAACAAATAAAATAAATGAAAGAGCAATTAAAATAAATCTAACCTACGAAATAAAATTACACAACCTAAACTAAACTAAAGATGCATGGGATCAAACAGTGCACAAACCAAGTGATTTCAATCCTAGTTCATCTCATGATTTTAATTCAAATTGTGGTTTCACCTTTACACGAGATACAAATCCCTAATTCCTTAGTGAATTTAATCTCAAGCTATGGATTCCTAATTCCTTAGTGAGTCCAATTTATCAATCTCTCATCTTCCGAATGTTGAGATCGATTTACCAAACAAAACTCGGTGTAGATTCAGGTTAACTCTCGTATTTTAGAATCTAACAACCTAGATAATTAACTAATTAATTTGTCATGAATTTACGGTTAAAGATCCTATCTTTCTATGGTGATCTAGCGTTTACGCAACTCTCGTATTGTAAAACATCAATAGCAAACTGATCTCTCGATCTAATTCACATCATAGCATCAAAATCATAGAACGATACAAAATAAATTAAAGATCATAAAAAACGAATAAGGACTGAATAAATTAAATAAATAAACTCACGTAGTTTGGTACATGATTGAATCCATGAATCGAAAACGGAAGAAAAACGACATCCTAATCTAACCCCGGATCACCCGAGCACAAGGCTCGGGTGACCGGCCTTGGAACTCCCAGAACGCTGCTGCTGCTGTGAAGTTACCGCTGAATAATTGTTTTCTAATATTATGGGATTAGGGTATTGCATGCGCATATATATAAATAGTATAAGGCGGCTGCGGCTGAAATTAAATGCTTATTTAATTAGGATTTATGTATGTCGGCTGAATATTATGGATTTAGGAATGAAACTTCTAAAATTCATATCTTGAGTTGTAGACCTCCAAAAATTATGATCCGAATGTCATAAAAAAGCTCTCGGAAAACTCTACAACTTTCATTAAGGACTCTTCTTCAGAAAACGCCTTTTTGATTAGCCCGTCGTATTACGAGTCGTTTTCGGGATTTTCCCAAGCTTTATTTCATCTTCATCCTCTTGTATCTCTTTCTTTCCACTTTAATATTCAATCAAACATCATTTAGACCTCTTCCATTCCACATTTGTGCACCTAAAAGATGACAAAACCGAGCAAAACGTAAAACCATACAAAATAGATAATAAAACCACGATATTTACTCGATTTTGCATTTTAACTATTCAAAACGTCATTTGCTCAATTAATCGATTATAAGCTCGAATTCTACGAAAAACATCCATATATGGGGAATATTGATATAAAATATATCCTTATAAAACACTACAAATTGACCCTTAACAGAGACACAATGGTTATGTGCAGGAAAAGTTGGATAGACTACTCTTCAATTCTCTCTGGCTTAATGCTGGTCATAATGGTCAAGTGTATATTCTGAATAGAGCCGGGTCTGATCATGCTCCCATTCTCTATGCTCAATCGGATCAAATCAGAGGTCCAACTTCATTCAAGTTTTAAAATATGTGGACTCTTCATAAGGACTTCCAGCAAGTTGTCAAAAATAGTTGGGATCAACATTGTCTTGTAGTGGATGGTATGACAGACCTGGTATTTAAACTTAAAAGGCTCAAAAAAGATCTCAAAACTTGGAATAAGAATACTTTTGGGGATATCAATCAAAGGGTCAAGGATAGTGAAGATGAGATCAGACACCTTGAAAATATTTATGACCAATCTCCAACTGGTGATAACAGGGAGGCTCTCTCTAAAGCCACAGCTCAATATAACCTGTATCTTGCTCAACAGGAGGAATTTTGGAGACAGAAAACTAGATTTAAATGGTTCAAGGAAGGTGATAAAAACACAACTTTCTTTCATGCCACTGCCAAAGAGAAAATTAGGCGGCTTCCAATTCATAACCTCCAAGATACTTCTATAGCAACCTTTTCAGGGGTGATTTTTGTGTGGATAATCAGGCCATACAGGACCTCCTCCATTTCATCCCCACTATCCTCACTGAAGACCATAATACCTCTCTTATCAAACAAGTCTCTATGGAGGAAGTTAAGAAAGCAGTTTTTGATCTTGATCCTAGTAGTGCAGCTGGTATGGATGGCTTCACAGGGTCTTTCTATAGAGCATGTTGGGACATAATTGCTGTTGATGTTCATGAAGCTGTAAAGCACTTTTTCTTGGGTGGTTATATTCCTCAAGCTATTGGGGCCACTGTGATTACTCTGATCCCCAAAAGGGAGGCCCCAAAAACTTTTGCTGATTTCAGGCCCATTGCCCTTAGTACTTTTGCTAACAAAATCTTTACCAAGATTATCTGCACCAGATTACATTTGGTCCTTCCTCTCCTTATCTCAGTTGAGCAATCTGCTTTTTGGAAAGGTAAGGATATTGCTGATAATGTCCTTTTTGTTCAAGAGTTGGTTCAGTTTGTGCATAGAAAAGCCAGAGGTCACAATATCATTTTTAAGTTTGATGTTACTAAAGCCTTTGACAGAGTGTCCTGGCCTTTTCTCAAAGCTCTTCTACTTAAATTTGGCTTTTCTGAGGCTTTTGTTAAACTCATTATGAATAATCTTACCTTCAGCTGGTTTTCTGTTCTCATTAATGGCACCCCTGCTGGTTTATTTCAGAACACTAGGGGTATTAAGCAAGGAGATCCAATTTCCCCCTACCTGTTCATTCTGGTTTCTGAAGCCCTTACTAGGGGCCTTAAACATATTTTCCACACTCATGTTGAACATTATGTTGTCCCTAGAGGTTTCATTCCAATCACCCACTATATGTATGCTGATGATCTCATTGTCTTTGCTAGGGCCACTAAGAAATCTCTCAAAAATCTTTTTACTTTTCTACACCACTATGAGCTAGCTTCAGGCCAACACATAAATGCAAATAAAAGATCTTTTTTCATATCAAAGCATGAAAATTCTCTTACTGTTGACATGGTCAAGACTGTTACTGGTATGAAAAAAGACTCTTTTCCATTTACTTACCTTGGGTGTCCTATCTATGTGGGTAGACCTAAGCATTGTTACTTTATCCCCCTTATTCAAAAACTTGAGCATAAGCTTCAAGGTTGGTATGCCAGATTTCTCTCCACTGGGGGTAGACTTATCCTCATTAAACATGTGTTGTCTTCTATTCCTATACACATCCTTGCTGCTCTTAAAATGCCTGCCACTGTGTTCAACAGAATAGAACATATCCTTTCCCATTTTCTTTGGTTAGACACTGAAAAATCTAAGAGGCATATCTGGAGATGTTGGGAGGAAGTTTGCTTTCCCACCAATGAAAATGGGCTATGAACTAGAAATCTGAAAGTTCTTCAGCAAGCTTTCTCTTGCAAGCTTTGGTGGAAGCTGAGACGAGGTCAAGTTCTTTGGGCCAGCACTATCATGAGAGGCAGCTACCCTCTTTACAAATTATATGCCTGGAAGATTCTTAGTCTTGTACAAGAAATTGCTGATGAATGCATGCATTATGTTGGTCATAATAAGTGGATATAGTCTCCAACTTCCAATGGCAACTTCACTATTAAATCTGCTTATGGTATTCTCAGGAAAAGGAGACAGTCTCTTCATGATTTAAAAGAAATCTGGAAGCCCTACATACCTGGTAAGATATCTTTCTTTATATGGAGACTGAGAAATGGTTTACTTCCTTTTGCAAATCAGCTTCAAAAATTTGGCATACATGGGCCTTTTAAATGCTTATTTTGTAATAATGAAGAAACTATTGACCATGTCTTTTGGCACTGCACTAAAGCTCAACAAATATGGGGGCACTTTCAGACCTTATTTCATTGGGGGCACCATCATTGTGACAGTCTGCAGCAAGCCATGAGCATCTGGCTCCATCCTGATAACCAGGGTGCCTTGAATACTGTGTTACCTCTTATTCCTATTTTTATATGCTGGGAGCTTTGGAAAGCCAGGAACAAAACTCTTTATGAAGATGTGACAGTCACTGGGGCCACTATTATCTTTGCTATCCTTGACAATCTGAGGCTTTCTTGTTCTTCTCTTAAGTTGACTAGAAGATCAGTACATGACGATCTTCTTATCCAGCATGGCCTAATCCATAGTTTTGTCTCCAAGCCAGTCTTACAGCATATACCGGTGAAGTGGCAGTTCCCTGAGTTTAATGGTTATAAAATGAATTTGGATGGCTCAGCTCTAGGTAATCCAGGCATTGTAGGAGGTGGTTTCATTATCAGAAATCACCATGGGCATGTTCTTGTTGCTGGTTATGAAGCTTATGGTGTCAATACAAACATGATGGCAGAAATTCAAGCTCTGCTTTCTGGTATCCATCAGTGTATCCAACTCAACCTCCAGAATGTCCTTTTGGAAACAGATTCTCAAATTCTAGTTAACATGGTTATGGGCACAACTCAAGCTCCTTGGAAATATGAACTTGAAATTGAGCAAATCAAACATCTCATTGCAGAGCATCACTACCAGCTTCAGCATATCTTCAGAGAAGCTAAATTCCCTGCAGATTGCCTTGCAAAAAAGGCTAGTACTACTCAAAGCTCTTATATGTGTGCAGGTCATCAACTTGAGGGAGACATTGGCTTTCTCATCAACCGGGATGTCCTTCAACTACCTATTATCAGAACAAGAGCAAGATGATAAACCATGGCAATATCTATTTGGAAGCACCCTTCATAACTTTGAAGGGTGCAAACAGGTGGTATTTATCTTTGTCCAATCATCCTTGCTGGTTTATCATTGTTTTTTGCTTCTCTTTGCTCCTGGGAATCTCTACTTTTTGCAGGAATGGCTATTTTCATGCCCTCACTGTTGAGACTTCCTATCCTGGCATCCAAAACTGGGAAGCACCCTTCATTGATGTGAAGGGTGCAAACAGGTCGTACCCCTATTTTCTTGTTCCTTGGTTGTATACACTGTTTTGGGTGCTGCATCATCCTCAACATCTTTGCAGGAGTGATCATTTTGACATGAGGGGAAAAATCAGATGGATGTGGATTATTGCTTGGACAGTTGCACCCTAGTTTGGAGCTGCTGTAGGAAGAGATACTGTTCTGGCTGTAGAATTTCCTTTATTCCTTCTTGTAGTTGTAAATGTCATACACTCTTGAGATCTTTATTTTTCCAACACATGGGAGACCATACTCTTTCCTTAGCACCCGGATTTTCCCTCCCTGGGTTTGCCGGACTAAGGTTTTGAGGAGGTGGTGAACATGTGTTGATGACGTTATTTTTTTGGGAGCTTTGTCAGGAGATGACACTTGTAAAACATCGGTTTATTTTAATAAAAATCTGAGTTTTACAAAACAAAAAAAATATATATATATATATATATATATATATATATATATATATATCTGTGTGTGTGTGTGTGTGTGTGTATGTATAGAAAGCACAAATTTGAAAACTACTTTGAAAATATATGATCTCCTTGTAACCAGAAATTAGATCTAAACAGGTTCAGATACTAGGAACACTGCTCCGATACCAATTGTTGGTCCCAGAGAAGGGTAAAACTATAGTCAGAGGGGGGTGAATGACTATAGTGGAGTTTCAAAAACTTTTCTTGTATTTAAAAGCTTTTGGGAAGCGGATAAGTCCCTGCTTAATATTTTGTTTCAAAGTAGTTTATGCAATCACAGATATATGATATGGTATAAGCAATTAAATAAATGCAGTAAGGTAAATTGCTGAAAGTAAATTGACACAAAGGTTTATAGTGGTTCAGGGTGGTGTAATCCCTTAATCCACTCTTCTCCTGTGATGATTTGAGGAATTTCACTATTGTTTTCACAGATACAATAGCCTGATTGTCCTTGTCTACACAAGCTTCACAATCTTCAAGACTATCACTCCCTGACTTCACCAGCTACAGTGACTCGGTCTATTTCACTGCTCCTGAGGAACAAATGCTTTAGCAGCTATCACAAATACAACTCATTCTCAGATGGCTCTGATTCAGTTGCTTGATTAAAGTGAATTGGATTCACAATTTTGTTGATCAATCCCAATGCTTGCTTTGCACTTGAAGTTCTGATTCCTAAGAGTTGATCTCTAGATATTACGTTTTAGTACAGATGCAGGCTTTTCACTTTGACAGAGTTTCTGCTTGTAAATTATCAAACTTAATCGTTCTCTTATGTGTATATCCTTGTCTGTCAATGCCTTCTATTTATAGCCTTGATAATCCTTGATTTGAATTTCCGTCCGTTGGCTATTTTAATGAGGGGAATAATTCTTGATTTTATTCTTGATTCCCCCTTAATTATATTCTCCTTGATTTCAATGATCGGATTTTTCTTCAAACGTTTATCAGAAAATCCGTCCTTGATTGATCCTCAATTGATTGTGCATTTAATGCTTGATCCTCTGTATTTTCTTCATAATTCAAAATCTGATCAAGTAAGGTTTACTTGGCCGTTCTCTGATCAGTTATGTGACTGTCTGACTTTTCCGTTTAGATCTTCCTTCACTGCTTTGTCTTCACTCAGCCGATAGTCAGTTCACTTTGCCGATTCACAATTTCCTTCATTCTTTTAGGTTCAGGAGAATCTTTGTACTTCACTGATCCTTGATTTGTGTGAGATTAGTGTACACCATATTTAAACATCAAGTTTCATCACTTGGAAAGTAACTTAGATTTATCCAAGTTCATCACAGACTTCCTTGGTTATAAGTTAGACCATAATGTCTTCATGCTTCTCTGCTGGTACTTCGTTGGGTTCACTCTGCCGAAAATCTGTTTTCACTCACCCTTCCAACCAACTTGTACAATACTTGTCTGACTCAACTTATACAACATGTCAAACTGTAAGTAAAGATTTATACAGAGAATTCTAACATATTTCAGGCTTGCTATAATAGCTAGTATGGCTATCATCAAAACATAATAAAATGTTCCTAACACTGACACCGAAGAGAAGTTAGTTGAGACATTCATAGAAGATCCATCAATTACAAACAATGAAGAAAATGATGAAATACTACCGATAAGCTTTGGAGGAAATGATCATGGTGAAAGTGATGAAGAAATCATACTTTTTGGAACTAATCCGATGAGTAACACCGTTGGATCAAACAAAGGCAAGCAGATAATGGAGCTGTAGCTGAGAATTTATCGATCAAACATCATGAGGTAGATGCTTCCACATCCAACTATCACACTGCCATGAACAATCGTAGAAATACAGACATCAACGAAAACTTGGACATAATCATAAAATAATTAGAGGAAATTAAAAAGAATTATGAGAATGTCAAAAAGGAAAAGGAATTGCTGAAAGCTGAAGTTCTAAGATTGAATGCTGAGATCAATTCTATCAAGGCTAACAATGGAACCAAGAAGAATTGCTCAATTGATGAAGTAACAGAAGTAATAAACATCACAAAATCATCAGTTGATCCAATTCCCAGTGTTCAGTTCAAACAGGAAAACCATTTGGAGACAAAACAAGTTTGGGGTTTGACAATCAACAGAAATCTAAATTCAGACCTAGTTCAGTTGCACCTAAGTTTGTGGCTGCACAAAGTTCAAGAACTCAGAAAACTGATAAAATTGTTAGAACTAACAAAAACTCAGCACAGCCTCGAACAAAAACTGACAAAACTGTAAAATCAGTCAGTGGCAATTCACAAACTGACAGATTCTACAGAAAAATTCAGAAGGCTGAAAAAGGCAGAACCGATCAGAGATCGATTAAGAGAACATCAAGTCATATTCATCAAAGAATGTCAATCATTCATGGAATAATAGACTCAGGGGGAAAGGAAGACTCTTTCCTACTGATGAAGACTAGAATGCACCTATAATCACTAAAAGATCATATCTGTTTCACAAAATGGATGAACAAAAGACTGTTAGACCAAAACAACAAAAATTTGTTAAAACTGACTTTACTCAATCAAAATGTCAAGAAAGGCATACAAGTAAGGGTAAAATCGACAAATCATCAAAGAATCCAAAAACTAATCGAAAAGGACCCAAACAGATTTGGGTACCAAAAATTTCTCAATTTGTTTTGCAGGAGAAAATATTTTCAACTCGATTTTGGAACTACAACTGACTCAAGTTTTGGATAAGATCAAAGGTAGACCATTACAGTTGCAGATACACTATATCTATTGCATTTACTGATACAAGCTACGGATGACAGAAAAGATACGACCTACATTACTCTCAACCGTCCATCTTCTCCACTCACCATCTTTTTGCAATCTCAACACCAAATGTGACTTATGACAAGACGTCTTAAAATGAACTCAAAACCTTCTAACTGTTTCATCTACCACCTATAAATACCCTCGTATTTTCCACATCAATTCTTTACAATCAGTTTTTGCATAATCCTACACTTGAACCACTCTTCTATCTCAAAATATTTCTAAACCCATTTCAATATTCAAAAATCATGACTTAAACCAGAGTAGAACCTGGAATGATCATCTCACTCGATCAATATGTCGTGAGATATACAGATCAGACACTAGCCCAGAAAATCGCAGAGAAAATCTGAAAAATCAAAGGACTGGAGCAAGTGTTCAACATCAATCTGAAGAGTGTATGTCTGGAAAGTATCGGCGATTTCTATGAGTTTGGGAGTAGGAGCATAGAAGATGAAAGGATTTTTACCTACTCCACCAATGTTAATGAGAAATAAGTCAAGGTCACTGAGGACCTTATTGCAGATATCTTTGGCTTTGAGAAATCTGGATATACCTCAGTCTTGGAAGTGACTAAAGAACAAAGGGAAAAGTTGTGGAAAATCATCGCTGTTAAAGAAGACTCAAATATGTTGTTATCTGGAAGTACATGACTTCTCAAACTGGAATTCAATTTTCTGACCAAGATGCTTGCAAATTGTATAATTGGAAATGCAGGCAATTTCAGCAATCCTTTCAGCGCCAAGATAGACTTGCTATATGTTATCTGGTTTGAAGAGGATTTCAATTGGCAGAGGTACATTTTGGACCAAATGATAGCAAAATCTTCTGATTTGCCCAAGAAGAAAACTGATGAGAAGAAAGGAAGATTCTATCATAAGAAGACCCTTGATTTATTGGCTCAAAGGATCATTGACCACTTTGGTATTGCAAGAAGAAGGGTAACTACAATTGTTGATGGCAAAATTGCAGCTAAAGAAGAAAAATCTTGAAAGAGGAAAGCTGAAGGTTCTGAAATTGAACCTAAAAGAAAAGAAAGAGATCATCTAAGAAAATGACCATGGCTGAAGCATTGGAAGATCTTGAGTGACTAAAGGAGAAAAATAGAAAGTTGGAAGCTTCTGTCAAAGCAAAGGTTGACAAAGCTACGTAGAAAGTTATGGAGCCGTCACCAGCAAAATCTGCTACCTCAGTTGCTGAAAGTCAAGAAAAGAAACCCAGAACAGAGGAAACCCCCACAAAACCAGTCATCACTGAAAGAGAAACTGATGTTGAAGAAGAAGTAGTTCCAGCACTGCCAGTAGCTGACACTCAAAGGGAACAAACCCTGAGAACTGAATTCGATGATGAAGAAACTGGCAGTGAAGAAGAGCTGATTGGATTAGAAGTATTGACCATGCTCAATTTAATTGCTATGTCTAGATCAACACCGCAAAAAACAGCATCTAGACTTGAGTACAAAGAGTCGATCAAAGAATTGAAAGCTTCTCAGTCACAAGAAAAAGAAGTTGTTGAAGTAGAATTTGCACCAGTACAAGTCATCACTCTGGATGAACTTGTAAACAAAGAAGAAGTTGAAGAAGAATTAAGCTGATGATAATGAAAAGGGAAAGGAACCAGTCGTTGAACTGGAATCTGTTGCTGAACCAAGTGGGCTACAGGAAACTGAGTTAAAAGAGAACCCTGAACAAACTACTGAACTTATAGCAGAAGTCAGAGCAGAAAATGGAGTTGTTACTGAAGAAAAACAGGAAAATGAGTAAGTTACCTCTGTTGGATCGTATATGCGCAATATATATCCTAGAGGGGGGTGAATAGGATATTACGGCTTTTTAAAATTTTATTAAGCCTTTTGGAGTTTAAATTAAGTAACCTAATATTGATAATAAACTAGGCAGAAGATCTAGCTAAAATCAACGTGTATAGGTTAATGTTCTTGTGATCAAATATTGATTAAAGATTTTAACAGATTAAAACCTAATCAATTAGCATGCAGAGTTTATAAGTGTGTTTCTAATTTGATTCCAAATCACATATACTGATTTTAATAGTTGTTTAAACTATCATACAGTCCTATGTGTCAATATCAAACACACATCCACAGATTTCACTATATGCTTTTCTGTTACAGATTACACCAGATTTTCAGAGCTAAAAATAAAATACAACATGATTAAGTTTGTTCTAACTTATTGAGCTTTCAGATCACACTGTAGTGTATGAATCCCAAACACAATAGGGACACAGTCACAGGGATTCAAACACAGTTCTGTTTCTGAAATTCAATACAATAGAACGGATACAACATTTACATACTTTTCTAACAGAGTTCTATAATTCTACACACAGAGAAAAATAGCAACTAGAAAGCAAAAGTAACACGTGAACTTACTGATATGAACACACAGTTCAGGATGTGAGATGACTGGTGCCAGAAACAAGCTTTAGTGCAATCCTAAAGCTCAAGCTGGATCCCCAGAGAAATCACCATAGCCCAGTCTCAACCCAGATTACTCAAATAAATCTGAATCAAGACATAGTCTTACAACTCAGAATAAATGTAAACTGAGGAGTAAGACTAGTAAACAATATTCGTAGATACAAGGAAATTTTTAGAAATATGAAAATGTTTGATCAGCTTGGTTGCTTGATCAGTTTAGTGTCACTAAGAATATATAGGCAAGTAAATGGTAGATACATTTACTTGTTTAATTTCAAAAATTTAAGTGCAATGAATGATTATGGAAAAAATTGCCATTGAGTTGAAAATTAAGTATAGTTGTTGTATTCAAAAAGACTGTTGAGTTATTTAAGATAGAAAACCTTTTCGGATGCAGGCAGTCAACATTGATACAATAAAATATCATAAATAAACAGCATAGAAAAGACCAACAGTTTTATTGACTCAATTTACTTATTTCAAAAATCTAAAAAAATACAGCAACATATTTATTTATTTCTGATATTTATATACATCAATATATATCTATATATATACAAGTATTACACAGAAGATGATTTTATCAAAGTATATAGAAAGAAGAGAATTCTCAGTGTGTCAGTAGAAAGTGTATGGATGTGTTATGAATATAAAAGTAGGTTCATACCACATCAATCCGAAGGCACATGCAACCCGAAATATGCTTCATCTTGGCTATATTCTGAAATCATAGCAGATAAGCATAGAGTACATCATTTCATAAGATCAATACTCAATATTTGAGTCATAAATCACAAAATTTCATCAAATCTTTAACCGATTGGGACATGCAAGTGATGCAAGTGCTTAGTGAATCATCAATCAGTATTTAAACTAAACTACAAACACAACACACAACCTGATTTCATCAACCTAGAGTGATCAAATAAACACATTGATTCATCTTTAACTATCATATCCATATGATATACAGATTGGACCGTCAATAGAAGACAAGCTGACGCTATTTCATCAAGAAGATAAACAGACTAGTGAACCAAAGTAAATTAGACTCAGAAATATTAATCTAAGAAATTTGACATAGAGCTAGTGACAGTTAAGTTTAAAAGCAGTTACAAATGACTCATTAATTAGATCTAGATAATCCATAAAAAGTCTGTTTTCGTCATAACACTTTAATTAAATGCCTCATCTTTGATTTTGGACTCAAATCGGCATAGTTCTCACACAGAAATTTGATTTCATCAATCAGTGAACAGTGACTCAAAAACGAAAATGCATCGGACCTTAATCGATCTAGGATTATCAGTCAAAATATGATTTTATCAAAAAGATAATCTTGACACATGAATCGAAATGAATAAATGACCTAGACTCATCAATCCAAAGACTTGGGTCATAAATCGAGACTCGATTTCACCAAGTACATATTCGAAAAGCTTATCAGAGAGAGACAGAAAATTTGCTATACTGCCTGAGTTATTCATTCAGAGTTCTTGAACCTTTTTCAGAGGCTAGAAGTGGCCGGACCTTCACCGGAGTAGAAAAGATATGTCTTTTCTTTTAATCGAAACTCAATCAGAAGATCTGAAGCTTAATTCATCCTTCATCAGAGAACAAGGGTTTCACATGTTCTTTTCTGTTAGGTGAAGAAATGGAAATGGTAAGTGCAAAATTGAAGCAGTTCAATGTGTGAGGGGCGAAATGGATATATTGAAGCAAGGATTTGGACAATAGTTTGAGAAAACAAGAAGAGATTTGTCTAAAGATGAAGGAGAGGCGTTGAGAGGAAAAGAAATGGAGAAGAGGGACGGCTGCTATTTTTCTTGTCTGAAAGGTATTTTAGGGTAAGAATGAATTTATATGGGTAGGGTAATGGTTTATGTTTATTATTGTTATTATTTTTTCTTTGTTTTATCAAAGAAGTAGATAAATATGAGGGGGGGCGGATTTTATGTGCAGAGCAAAAGGAATTGCTGGGCCGAGTTCCAGTTACTTTATTTTAAGATGAGCCCAATTTTTTATTGCATTAAACAACACCATATCATATAAAATGGTGATGAAAAAATAATATATCATACAAACATGTAATTTTAATCATTTATGGTGTGTATTTCATGGTACCTGCAAAAAATAAAAATGTCGTTGTAAGTCATGCGACTTCTTGGAAGGGTTAGTCATAGATAATAAATATGGCACATAATATAAGGTACTGTTAAATTAATCAAACCACATACGGAATATTGTGGGCACAACAATATCCCAACAATTCTCCCCCTTTTGATTAATTTTACAAAATACCTACGCTCTCCCTAAATTGCAGCTCCCCCCTACATATATACATCTCTCCTCCTTATTTTGAAAAAGGAATAAAAAGAAGGGTCTAAAGAGGAACCATACATAGGTCACTATGCAGCTTTTCGAACAAAGCCTGGGGTAGAGGCTATATGAAAATGTCAGCGACTTGCTGCATAGTAGGCACAAACTCTATAGATATCTTACCATTGGTCACATGGTCTCGTATAAAGTGATAACGGATATCTATATTTTTGGCATGAGAGTGCAATACCGGATTGCGGGACAAGTCTATGGCACTAGTGCTGTCACAGTAGACTGTCACACAAGGTATAGTAATACCAAAATCAGCAAGCTGCTGTTTGATTCACAAAAGCTGGGCACAACAATTACTTAAAGCAACATACTCGGCCTCAGTGGTGCTCAAAGCAACGCTAGGCTGTTTCTTGGAGAACCACGAGACAAGTCTATTGCCCAAGAACTGGCACGTGCCACTAGTGCTTTTGCGTTCCACACGACAACCTCCATAGTCGGCATCACTATATGCAAGTATTGTGAATGGTGTAGATGTGGCATAAAATAGACTCAAAGTGGGGGTGTGCCTAAGATAGCGAAAAATTTGTTTGACTGCTCCAAAGTGTGACATCTTAGGGTTTGCTTGGAATCGTGCACATAGACAAAAGTCAAACATAATGTCGGGTCGGGAAGCAGTCAAATAGAGTAGGGAGCCTATCATGGATCTATAAAGGTGTTGGTCAAATGGTTGGCCATCTTTATCCATAGTCAGCCTGACAGATGAGGTCATAGGCGTGCTTGCAGGCTTAAGTGTGTCAAACTTGAATTTTGTGAGTATGTCTTTAATGTATTTGGTTTGACTAAATTGTGTTCTTGAGGGAGTTTGTTTGATTTGTAGACCAAGGAAGAAAGTGAGCTCTCCCATAGCCAAAATCTCAAAGTTAGACTTCATCAAAGTCTCAAACTCAGTGCATAGGTCGGGATTGGTGGAGCCAAAAATGTTATCATCTACATATACCTGAGAAATCAGGATATCTGAACCAGATTTCTTAATGAATAGAGTATTATCTACTCTACCCCTAGAGAAACCATGTTCCAGTAACATAGATGATAGCCGGTCATACCAGGCTCGGGGGGCTTGTTTCAAGCCATAAAGTGCCTTCTTGAGTCGGTAAACATGATCTCGGTGAAGTGTATCCTTAAAACCCGGAGGTTGGCGAACATACACTTCTTCCTTGACAAGGCCGTTCAAAAAAGCACTCTTAACGTCCATTTGGAATAGCTTTAGGTCAAAAGCGAAGGCAAACGCTATAAGTAGGCGAATGGCTTCAAGCCGAGTGACTGGAGCAAAGGTCTTATCGTAGTCGATGCCTTCATCTTGGCAATACCCTTGTGCC
The DNA here is from genome assembly GCA_024500145.1 of Gentiana dahurica var. dahurica. Classification (NCBI taxonomy): domain Eukaryota; kingdom Viridiplantae; phylum Streptophyta; class Magnoliopsida; order Gentianales; family Gentianaceae; genus Gentiana; species Gentiana dahurica. Next base: position 38,198,859 of record CM044902.1, on the reverse strand, counting down.
ACCAGTCGGGCCTTATTCCGAACGACTATCCCGTTTTCATCCATTTTATTCCTAAAGACCCATCTCGTTCCTATAGTGTGTGTCTTGGGAGGTAAAGGGACTAGTTCCCATACATCATTTCTTTCGAATTGATGTAACTCCTCTTGCATGGCTATCACCCAATCCGTGTCTACTAGTGCTTCTTTTATATTTTTAGGTTCAATTAAAGATACTAAAGCAGTAAAAGGAGGGGGAAGTGTGGGCCGACGAGTGGATACACCAGCAGTGGGATCTCCAATGATAAGATCTGGAGTGTGATCACGATCCCATGTGCGTTGTCGTGAGGAAGGAGGTTGCTCATTTTGTTCAGTATGTTGTTCACCATGGGGTTCACCATTTGCTAAGGTTTCGTCACCCATGGGTCTGTTTTCAGCAATAGGAGCCTCAGGAGTAGGAGTTTCAGGAATCTCCGGGCTTACTTCATTTGTGGCCGGAGGAAGAAACTCAAACTCAGAATAATCTACAAGCTTAGCCTTTTCTAATAATTCTTTAATTCCTTCCACATTAATACACGCATTAGTCATGGAATATGATTCATTAAATGAGACATGTATGGACTCACAAACGCGTGGTGAAACCGAATCATAACATTTGTATGCCCATGAGGTTTCCGAATAACCCACGAATATGCATTCGTTGGACTTAGATGCAAATTTATCCAAGTTTCCCTTATCGTTTAAGACAAAACATTTTGACCTGAAAACATGGAAATAGTTTATTTTGGGTGGTCGGTTCCTAAGAATCTCCTAGGGAGTCTTGTGCAAAGTCTTTCGAATAGATAATCTGTTAATATTATAACATGCACAAGAGACCGCTTCGGCCCATAGGAAATGAGGCACATTGAACTCGTTTAGCATCGTTCGTGCCGACTCCTGGAGAGAGTGATTTTTACGCTCAACAACCACGTTTTGTTATGGATTTCTAGGAGCATAAAACTCATGTCGAACACCGGAGTATTCACAAAACTCAATGAGTTCTGCATCAATGAATTCTCCGCCTCTATCGCTCGGACAGTCACAACCGATATATCAAAATTATTTTGTAATAGCTTCACCAGAGTTTCAATGACGTAGCACTGTCACTCTTGTGAGTCAAGAACAGAACCCATGTGTATCAGGAGTAATCATCTACAACTACGAGGGCATACGAATTCCCTCCAAGGTTTCAAACACGACTTGGGCCAAACAGATCGATATGCAAGAGTTCAAGTGTGTGTGTAGTGGTGATGTCTTGTTTGGATTTGAAAGAAGTCTTTGTTTGTTTGCCTTTGATGCAAGGCTCACAAAACTTGAAGTCTTTCAAGTCAAACTTTGGTAGTCCATGAATTAGATTTTGGCTAACCAATTTCTACATGGTAGAGATACCAACGTGTCCTAGGCGTCGATGCCAGAGATTAACATTGTCATTCTTAGAGACAAGACAAGATATTGGACGATCCAGAAGCTTATCAAGTTCGATCGTATATATGTAGTCCTCACGATGACCGGACAAAAGAAGCTTACCAGACATATCCTTTATCTTGCATGTCTTTTTGTCGAATGTAATCTCTAGATCGGAATCACTAAGTTGGGAGATGCTTAAAAGATTATGAGTTAAATTGTTGACAAAATACACGTTGTTTATGATGAGCGATTCAGGGTTACCAATTGATCCTTCACCAAGGATCTTTCCTTTGGAGCTATCACCAAAAGTGACAGAGCCTCCTTGGGATTTGGGTTTGTACGTTCGAAAGAGTGTGAAGTTTCCGGTCATGTGCCTAGAACAACCGCTGTCTAGCACCCATTTATTAGGATTCTTCATGGTCTTAGTTTAGGGCAATCCTACAACCAAAGAGTAGTTGAGGTCTCCTTTAGTCTTTTGGGTCCTTAAGGGTTAGTATTGGTGGAAACCTTTCTCACCCATACTTGTTTGACTTTGGGTACCCATATCTTCTTAATCTTGGGTTTATGTGCAGGTCTAGATCTATAGAAACTAGAGGGCTGATCATAAAAGCCAAAATAAGACCTATATGGATAGTGGGGCTAGTCATAGTGATATTGTGGTTGAAAATTATTATGTGAATTATAAGACACTCGTGGTTTAACAAAAGTGTAGTTGGGTGCTTGATGTATCCTATAATCATGGTGCATACGTAGAGCATAGTTTGTTTGGCGAGAGGTAGTCTGTCGAGTTGGACTCCTTGAGTACCTCTGGTCATACTTGTATGCGTGTTTGGGTGCTTTTGTGTGTTGTTTATAAAAACATTTGGGGGAAGGGGGTCTGATGTTCTTTAAGGCAATTGACCTTGGTTCCAAGATCTTTTCTTTGAGCTTCAAGTCCTTGAGAAGAGTCTCCTTGTAGGAAGTCTTATACCCACTGACTATTGGCCCTTTCTCTAACCCTTGAATGGTTTTCTTGAGTGTAATAGACTCAGTTTTAAGGGAAGCATTTTCCAACTCAAGATCTTGGTACTTCAGCTCAAGTGCACTTAAAAAATTAATCAGTTGGAGGATTTGATCCTCATTTCGCAAAATAATATCTTGTAGGTGTTCATTTTTTCTTTTAACATTTATGTTTTCAATAGCCAATTTTTCATTTAATTCATACAGTTCATCATTTGTGTAGGATGGATTCGATAAAATCTCATCCGTGTCATTAGTGGTCTGAGAGTATGCCATAAGAGCAACATTTGCCTTCTCACTCTTTTCAGAGTCTGATTCAGCAGCGCCGTTGTCTGAACTATCGGACCAAGCGGCTAAAGCAGGTTTTACTTTCTTTTTATTATCAAAATTAGGTTTGGATTTCTTTTCAGATTTAGACTTACGATTCGGACATTCATTGGCAATATGCCCCTTTTGCTGACATTCGTAGCAACGGACATCGGAATCCCTTTTGGCTTTGCCTTTTTGGGGTTTAGGTTCAAATTTCGAACCCTTATTATACTTCAAAAATTTCTTGAAGTTGCGAACCATAAGTGTGTGATATTCATTTTCACTCTCACTTTCGGTAGTCTCAAGTTCGATGGGCTGGGACTTGGCCTTGAGTGCCACTCCCTTAGTCTCAGGCTTCGTTTGCTTGCGAGAGGATAGCATGCTCTCATGCACAAGCAAAGAACCAATCAGTTCATCCTTTTTGAGTGTGTTCAGATCCTTAGCCTATTGTATAGCCGTAACCATGGCGTCCCATTCTTGGGGCAGGCTTCTAAGGATCTTTTGCACAATCTTTTTGGATTTAAAGGTTTTACCTAGTGCAGAAAGTGTAGTGATAATATCAGTGAATCTAGTATCCATGTCACTGATTGTCTCGTTTGAACCCATCCTAAATGATTCATATGCAAACATGAGTTGGTTAATTTTATTATCCTTAACTTGATTATTACCCTCATGACACGTTTCTAAATGATCCCATATTTCCTTAGCAGTCTTACAGTCTAAGACATATTTTCCCTCATGTGGACTTAAAGCATTAACAAGGATAGCGGTGCCTTAGAGTTGAGGGTCATCTTTCGATAGTCCTCATCATCTAATTCTTCTCTTTCCTTCTTAACTAGCACTAACACACCATCATCTCTACCTTCCTTAGTAGGGACAAAGGGTCCATCCACTATAATGAACCCTAGTCGGATGTCCATTGCCACTACATGGAGTTGCATAGCCCTCTTCCACTAAATATACCCGGTACCATCAAAGTAGGGAGGTCTTACCAATGATAAGCCCTCACGTGGTGGTGCCTGGTTATAGTTCATAGAAGCCATTTAATTAATTCTAGGCGTTGAATGATAATAAGATGCAGTACAATGCACTTAACACTAATATAGTGATACAATGCAGATTACAATGCAGCTGGACGGATTCAAATAAGATGTGACAGAAATCTCAGATTCGATATTCGTGTTGCAAGTGGTGTGTGAGTAGTGTTAGTACTTAAACGTTTGTAGAAAATAAAAACATGGTCAGCAACGATTTACTGAATCTAAAATTCAGTCAAAGCGAGACATAACAGTTTTACTTTTGAAAACTTAAAGCACAGATACAACACATGTAGGTATAAAAGATCAGTAAGCAGTACAGGCAGCAGCTATATCATAAATACAGAACAGATATGCAGCTATTTTAGCAGGTTATCACACAAGCAGATTTTAGCAGATAGCACAGAATACACATCAGCAATCAGATTCAGCAAATAACAGGAACAATGCTGAATACCAGAATTTGATTCACAAGAAACCAAGCTCTGATACCACTTGTTGGATCATATATGCGCAATATATATCCTAGAGGGGGTGAATAGGATATTACGGCTTTTTAAAATTTTACTAAGCCTTTTGGAGTTTAAATTAATTAACCTAATATTGATAATAAACTAAGCGGAAGATCTAGCTTAAATCAACGTGTATAGGTTAATGTTCTTGTGATCAAATATTGATTAAAGATTTTAACAGATTAAAACCTAATCAATTAGCATGCAGAGTTTATAAGTGTGTTTCTAATTTGACTCCAAATCACATATACTGATTTTAATAGTTGTTTAAACTATCATACAGTCCTATGTGTCAATATCAAACACACATCCACAGATTTCACTATATGCTTTTCTATTACAGATTACACCAGATTTTCAGAGCTGAAAATAAAATAGAAGATGATTAAGTTTGTTCTAACTTATTGAGCTTTCAGATCACACTGTAGTGTATGAATCCCAAACACAACAGTGACACAGTCACAGGGATTCAAACACAGTTCTGTTTCTGAAATTCAATACAATAGACCTGATACAACCTTTACTTACTTTTCTAACAGAGTTCTATAATTCTACACACAGAGAAAAATAGCAACTAGAAAGCAAAAGTAACACGTGAACTTACTGATATGAACACACAGTTTAGGATGTGAGATGATTGGTGCCAGAAACAAGCTTTAGTGCAATCCTAAAGGTCAACCTGGATCCCCAAAGAAATCACCACAGCCCAGTCTCAACCCAGATTACTCAGATAAATCTGAATCAAGACACAGTCTTACAACACAGAATAGATATAAACTGAGGAGTAAGACTAGTAAACAATTTTCGTAGCTACAAGGAAATTTTTAGTAAATATGAAAATGTTTGATGAGCTTGGTTTCTTGATCCGTTTAGTGTCACTAAGAATATATAGGCAAGTAAATGGTAGATACATTTACTTGTTCAATTTCGAAAATTTAAGTGCAATGAATGATTATGGAAAAGATTGCCATTGAGTTGAAAATTAAGTATAGTTGATGTATTCAAAAAGACTGTTGAGTTATTTAAGATAGAAAACCTTTTCGGATGCAGGCAGTCAACATTGATACAATAAACTATCATAAATACACAGCATAGAAAAGACAAACAGTTTTATTGACTCAATTTACTTATTTCAAAAATCTAAAAAAATACAGCAACATATTTATTTATTTCTGATATTTATATACATCAATATATATCTATATATATACAAGTATTACACAGAAGATGATTTTATCAAAGTATATAGAAAGTAGAGAATTCTCAGTGTGGCAGTAGAAAGTGTATGGATGTGTTATGAATATAGAAGTAGGTTCATACCACATCAAATCCGAAGGCACAAGCAACCCGAAATATGCTTCATCTCGGATATATTCTGAAATCATATCAGATAAGCATAGAGTACATCATTTCATAAGATCAATACTCAAGATTTGAGTCATAAATCACAAGATTCCATCAAATCTTTAACCGATTTGGACATGCAAGTGATGCAAGTGCTTAGTGAATCATCAATCAGGATTTAAACTAAACTACAAACACAACACACAACTTGATTTCATCAACCTAGAGTGATCAAATAAACACATTGATTCATCTTTAACTATCATATCCATGTGATATACAGATTGGACCGTCAATAGAAGACAAGCTGACGCTATTTCATCAAGAAGATAAACAGACTAGTGAACCAAAACAAATTAGACTCAAATATATTAATCTAAGAAATTTGACATAGAGCTAGTGACAGTTAAGTTTAAAAGCAGTTACAAATGACTCATTAATCAGAGCTGGATAATCCATAAAAAGTCTGATTTCGTCATAACACTTTAATTAAATGCCTCATCTTTGATTTTGGACTCAAATCGGCATAGTTCTTACACAGAAATTTGATTTCATCAATCACTGAATAGTGACTCAAAAACAAAAATGCATCAAACCTCAATCGAGCTAGGATTATCAGTCAAAATATGATTTTATCAAAAAGATAATCTTGACACATGAATCGAAATGAATAAATGACCTAGACTCATCAATCCAAAGAATTGGGTCATAAATCGAGACTCGATTTCACCAAGTACAGATTCGAAAATCTTATCAGAGAGAGACAGAAAATTTTCTATACTGCCTGAGTTATTCATTCAGAGTTCTTGAACCTTTTTCAGAGGCTAGAAGTGGCCGGACCTTCACCGGAGCAGAAAAAATGTGACCTTTCTTTTAACCGAAACTCAATCAGATAATCTGAAGCTTAATTCATCCTTCATCAGGGTGCAAGGGTTTCACATGTTCTTTTCTGTTAGGTGAAGAAATGGAAATGGTAAGTGCAAAATTGAAGCAGTTCAAAGTGTGAGGGGAGAAATAGATATATTGAAGCAAGGATTTGGACAATAGTTTGAGAAAACAATAAGAGATTTGTCTGAAGATGAAGGAGAGGCATTGAGAGGAAAAGAAATGAAGAAGAGGGGCGGCTGCTATTTTTCTTGTCTGAAAGGGATTTTAGGGTAAGAATGAATTTATATGGGTAGGGTAATGGTTTATGTTTATTATTGTTATTTTTTTTTTTTATCAAAGAAGTAGATAAATAGGAGGGGGGCCGGATTTTATGTGCAGAGCAAAAGGAATTGCTGGGCCGAGTTCCAGTTATTTTATTTAAATGAGCCCAATTTTTTATTGTATTATACAACACCATATCATATAAAATGGTGATGAAAAAATAATATATCATACACACATGTAGTTTTAATCATCTTTGGTGTGTATTTCATGGTACCTACAAAAAATAAAAATGCCGTTGTAAGTCATACGACTTCTTGGCAGGGTTAGTCACAGATAATAAATATGGCACATAATATAAGGTACTGTAAAATTAATCAAACCACATACGGATTATTGTGGGCACAACAATATCCCGACAACCTCAATCCCAGAAATTGAAGCTGAATCATCCGTCATCCCAGTTGTTGCTAAGGAAGAAGCCAGCAAAACTGAAGCTGAGAGAGTTGAGACCCTAGCTGAATCCAGTCCGGAGATTCCTAGAGAATCTGAAGAAATCACAACCCAGCTTGATCCATCTGTCGACATTGGGAAACTCATTGAAGCTTATCAACATTGGAAGCTCAGCTCCATCCTAAATCAATGAAGTCAATTAGAGGAAATAGAAAGCACTGAGAAATGGGTTTATGATCTATTCAATATCACTCATATGTCTTAACTATTCAAATCTGAAGAATTTCTTATCACGGGTTATTGCTTGATAAGAAACAGATTTTGGGAGAAATGTACTGAAGAAGGAGATGTCAAGTCTAAAAAGAATGAAAAGGATGACAATGATGATTCATATGGAGATCCTGATTTATGGAAAGGAATTCTCGCCTCACTTCAACAAAAGAAAGCAAGAAAGATGTTGCTGAGAGTTCTGATGAAGAAATCTCATAAGGAAGTAGTGGTGATTCAGACTCTGATACTCAGTCTGAATCAGAAAATGAAGAGAAATAAGGATATCAGTCTCTGACTGACAGAGATGTACTTGAAATAGCGAAAGCTGAAGCTGACCAAGCCAAAGCTGACCTTGATAAAGGAGAAAATGTTGATAAATCACCAGTAAGGGAAACTGATTCAGCTGAAGAAAGAAGGAAGACAGAGGACTTCAAAGATAAACTGAATCAAATCGTTTTTTCTCCTCTCAAAGAAATAAAGACAGCTGAGGTTGTTGCAAACATATCTCATATTGTAGATAAGAAAGCACCTGGAGCTAAAAAAGGTAAAACTGAAGAAAAGAAAGCTGAAACTAGAAAGGAAGCACCAACACAAGCTGAGATCATAAAATACTATTTTAATGAGCTAGTGAGGATTCAGAAAGATGATCTAAGTGTTTTTGGAAGAGTGTTACAGTCCATGGAGGAAAACAATGATGAAATAATCAACATGGAAAAGAGATTGGACAGTGTCAAACAGGACTGCCACAACACTTTGATCGAAATTCAAAAAACAACCATTGAAACAGACGCAAGGAAAATTGAGACACAAATTGGAAGGCATTCTCAACAATGTGGTTGACAGATTTTTTCTGCTGGAGAATGCAATGAAAGACTCAGTGGTTGCACAGATTATATTGGCATCAAATCAGCAGCACCTGAATTCTTATATCAGGAGCTTAATCAATAAAGATGATGTCACTAAGGGGGAATGTCTGGTCCTTTTAAAAGGCAATTCAGCTGATATGCCACAAGTTCTTGAAAGCATAGATGAGAAACTGGTTGAACTGAAGAAAGCCAGAGGAGACATGACTGATAAAGAAATGGAGCTGATCGCAAAATTCTCAGAACCAACGGAGAAAAGACTTGGTTTGGATTCAAGAACTTTTAGCATGCTGAGAAAAGTCTCTAAGGTTTGTTCCTTTGATTCACAGTTACACAATATTTTTAGAGTGCTACCCACAAAAGAAGGTGAATCAAAGGAACAAACCTTAGAGACTTTTCTCAGCATGCAAAAAGTTCTTGTGCATTACTGGCACAAACTGAGCAAATGGGAGAAAAATGGTACTCTAGATAAGGCCTCAGATAAAGTTGAAAAGAGTGATCCTGAATATGTTCAAGAATTACTGAAAAAATCCACAAGCGAAAGATTAAAGAGGATTGTGTTCATATTTTCAGTATTGTTCAAGAGCAAGTTTTTCAACAAGCAAGACATGACCAATTAATGGAATATATGGGCAAACATCCATGGAATTGAGAGTACTTCAACGAATGCTGCTATGAGAGAGCTTGCTGAGACTTATGATAACAAGACAAGTGAAGCTGACCAAAGGAAAAGAAAAGAAGCTGGAAATTAATTTCTTTTATGTATTGTATTCTAATACGTTGTAACTCAGTTCTTCAATAAAATCTCAGTTTCTCAGTTCTTTGTGTTTAGAAATTTAATTTTGTCTTTATCTTTTTGCATTGCTTATAAGGAGGGTATTCACATCATCAAAAAGGGGGAAATTGTTGGAAAAAAAAATTATGTTTTGATGATGATTCATCAGTTATTTTAATTATTGTTTATAACCCCATTGATGAAGTGTCATAACTAGTTGTTATAGTGCAAAGCAAAAAGATGTCTAGAAATCAATGTATAGGATTTATTAGAGTCTGATATTTGTATAAGTAAATCAGACAAGCACTGTAATAGTTCTAGGGTCAAAACTGATAAAATGTGAAACGGACTTGATGACTTTTAAAAAACTGAGTTTACAATTGGAGATAAATCAGTTTGGAAAACTGACTCAGAGCACACTGACAGAAACTGAAGAAGGTAAGTTCGCTGAGGAACACACACTCAGTTGACTTATCTATAAATGAAGAACTGAGGGAAATAGACTCAGTTCTAGAAGATTGAAGAACTGGGGGTTCAAACTCAGTTATGAAAATTAAAGCCGAGACTGTAAAGTTAGAATTCAGGAAAGTCTGTGATGGCCTGAACTGACTTTATGGATCTTGTATGAAGACATAAGATACATAAGGACAATGATATCTTAGCTGATGTATGAATTATGGTGTACTCTGATTAAGCCAACAATGATCAGATGAAAAATAGAGTACTGGGATTTTGAAGGAGAGTAAAAACTCAGTTAATGCTCTTAAGCTGAAAACTGACTAAATCATGAAAGACCAGTTTTCATGCTAAGGTTAAGAAAAACTGAAGGAAGATCTGACCGTTATAAAACAAGCAATTTTATTGGATAAACATAAATTTCAAAAAGGACACTGACATTCATCAGCATAAGCAGGACCACCAACGGATATAAGGATTCAAATTCAAACGTTCAAATTCATCTAACCGTTGGAGATATCACTATAAATAGATCACTTCTACATCAAGAAGAAGTGCGAAGTTCTAAGAATTAAGATATCAAGAAAGATTTTAGAAAGGGGGAAACTGAATTAAAAGAACTCCTACTGAATACTTTATTGCATGATCAAGAAATTCTCAAGTGTTCTCTAAACATTCAAAGAAGTATCAAGATCAAACACTTGAAGAAAAACAGAGCCTAAGCAAATCATATACATTCAGAAGAAGAAGCTCAAATCGCAAGTTGAATCATAATTATTGATTCAAGTCTCCACTTTGATTTTATCAAAGGTTTAGACAGTGAAACACCAAGAAGGTGTGAAGGATAGTTGAGTTGCAATCAGGAAGACTGTGTTTGTGAAGATCTGGTTAAGAGGCAATCCAACCCTTCAAGGACCAGTGGAGCAAGCTTAGTTTAAATAGCAATCCCACTAGTTGAAAACTGAAGCTGGAAGATTGTGAAGCTAGGAATTAGTGAAGGACATCAGTGTTTAAATTTACTTTGTCTCTTATAACTGTAAACCTCAAGAACATAGTGAATTTGGCCTCTTACATCACAGGGGAAGAGAGGACTGACAAGATTACACCACCTGAAACCTCTATAATTTCTCTCTCATTTATTTATGTATTTTATGCATCTATTTACTGCATCAAAGTTTATATTGCACCTAATCATAGACTTAGCAAACATAAGAAACTGAGTCAGTACAGCATCGCATTTTTAACTAAACAAACTAATAACTCAAGTTTTATAAAAAGGCTTAATTTAACCCGCTGCCGGTTAACTCAGTTAGGCATAAGTCAGTCTTGACCTATACTCAGCTAAGTTAGCTTAACTCCGCACAAGTTTAAAGCTGAACTCAATCTGGATTAAGATTCAGTTATTGAGATTTTTGGTGACAAGTTTTTCACCCCCTCTAAACTTATGTCAGCCTTTTCAAGGGACCAACAATGGTATCGGAGCAGTTCTTTCTTTTGGAGGTGATCTAAAGTTGTTACTGCTTCGTTTGTTTAGCTTGGATAAATGGGATTCAGTTATTTCCAGTTGATTTTCAAATATTTAATTGTTTTCAAAGTCTTTCAAAATTGCATCATGGAATCACATAATCACTTTAAAAAATGCTTAGTTGTTCATTTTTTAGATTTGATAAATACAAAAGTAAACTACACGCTTTTGTTGCTGACACCCAAGAGAAGTTAGTTAAGACATTCATAGAAGATCCATCCATTACAAACAATGAAGAAAATGCTGAAGTACTACCGATAAGCTTTGGAGGAAATGATCATGGTGAAAGTGATGAAGAAATCATACTTTTTGGAACTAATCCAATGACTAACACTGCTGGATCAAATGAGTAACACTGCTGGATCACACTGCTATGAACAATCGTAGAAATAAAGACTTCAATGACAACTTGGACATACTCATAAAAGAATTATAGGAAATTCAAAAGAATTATGAGAATGTCAAAAAGGAAAAGGAATTGTTGAAAGCTGAAGTTCTAAGATTGAATGCTGAGATCAATTCTATCAAGGCTAACAATGGAACCAAGGAGAATTGCTCAACTGATGAAGTAACAGAAGTAATAAACATCACAGAATCATCAGTTGATCCAATTCCCAGTGTTCAGTTCAAACCAGGAAAACCATTTGGAGACAGAACGGGTTTAGGGTTTGACGATCAAAAGAAATCTTAGTTCAGACCTAGTTCAGCTGCACAAAAGTTAGGAACTCAGAAAAATGATAAAATTGTTAGAACTGACAAAAATCAGCACAGCCTCGAACAAAAACTGACAAAACTGTAAAATCAGTCAGTGGCAATTCACAAACTGACAGATTCTATAGAAAAACTCAGAAGGCTGAAAAGGGGCAGAACTGATCAGAGATCAGTTAAAAGAACATTCAAGTCATTTTCATCAAAGAATGTCAATCATTCATAGAATGATAGATTCAGGAGGAAAGGAAGACTCTTTCCTACTGATGAAGACTGGAATGCACCTATAATCACTAAAAGATCATATCAGTTTCACAAAATGGATGAACAAAAGACTGTAAGACCAAAACAACAATTTTTTGTGAAAACTGACTTTACTCAGTCAAAATGTCAAGAAAGATATACAAGTAAGGCTAAAATCGACAAATCATCAAAAAAAATCCAAAAAACTATCAAAAAGGACCCAAACAAATTTGGGTACCAAAAATTTCTCAATTTGTTTTGCAGGATGTTGGTCCCTTGAAAAGGCTTTGATTAAGTTTAGAGGGGGGGTGAATAAACTTAACACTTAAAACTTTGGAATTAACAAATTCTGCAACTTCAGCAGTCTGCTGATGCTTCAGTAGTCTGCTGATACTTCAGTAGCCTGCTGATAAACAGTAGTCTACTGATAGTTAAGTTTGCTGAATTTGTGCAGCGGAATAATATCAAAATTAAGCCTTGATACTTGTTGTTAAATATGATACTAAGTATTAGATACTCAGTAGTGCAAGTGTGTGATTTCAGTTGCTCGATTCAGTAGGTTGATGTGTAAAGTAAACTAAGTGCAGAATGTAAATGCTGAAAGTAAGTAGGCAGATTTTATAGTGGTTCCAGGTGGGTTAATCCTGTCAGTCCACTCTTCTCCTGTGATGTTGGAGGAAATTCACTAGAGATCTTTGATGTAGTTGTTACAAAGATTCCTAAGTTGCTTGTCCTTCACCAAAAACTATGGCTTCACAAACTGAAAACTGGGAACAGGTAGGATTGCTGCTCCTGAGTCTTCCACTGGTCCTTGAAGGGTAGGATTGCCTCTTCACCAGCTCCACCACAAACAACAGTCTTTCACACAACTGTGCTTCACTGTCTTCAGCAGGTTCTTTATAAAATAAAGATTGAATCAAATAAATGATTCAGTTGCAGTAGCTTGATTAGGATGATATAATCAGCAGCTTGCAGTCTTCAAGTGTGTATGCTTGATGTAGCTTGAATGTAGAATACACTTGAAGAACTTCTCTGGATCAGTAGCTTTAAGTTCAGTAAGTTCAGCAGGGTGTTTTTCAGCTCAGAATAATATCTCTTCAAAGTTTATTAATTTTTCATCATCTTGTTTCTGAGTTTAAAGTCCTCTATTTATAGGCAAGAATGCATGTGACTTGTATTTGAAATTCAAATGTAACCGTTCCTTGTTTTTGTCCCATCTGATTTGCATTCTGTCACTATTCATAGGACTGAGACTGTCAAAATTGTCCACCCTTTGACTTGTATCCATTGGATAATAATCTGAATCATCCCAACGTCTGTTTAATCTCAGCCCTTGATTTGTTTGATAAGTCAGAGGTAGTTGGCTGTCATTTCAATGTAATCTTCCAATGTAATCTTGAATTAATCGAGATATATTTTATTAGCAGGTTCATAAGTCTGCTATGATACATGTCAGTCTGCTGAACTGCAATTTGCTGTGTATAAAATACAATGCAGCTGACTTCTTTTATCTAAATTTTATTTGTGAAGTTAGATTACACCTTTTTGAATTATAACCAAGTTCCAAACATCATCCAACTTATGGAACTTAGACCTTGTACACAAGGTATATGTAATCAGTTTAGGTCATCACAGACTTGCCTAAATTCTGATTCCATATCCTTGACTTTAATTACAAAGTTTGATCCCTTAGCCTTCTGTAACTGAGTTTGAGCCCTCAGCCTTCAGTCTTCAGTCTTCAGCAGGTTCCTGACTAGTCTACTGACCTAACTACCCTACTGACATTGACCAGTCTGCTGATGAAGCTCAGCTGACCATTACAGTGCTTGTTTGATAAAACCTATTTATGAATCAAACTCTAATAAACGTATACATTTGATCTAGACATCTTTTTGCCTTTGCACTATAACAGCTAGTCTGGCGCTCATCATCAAAACTAAGAAATAAGTCCAACAATTTCCCCCTTTTTGGTGATGATGCCAATACCCTCACCTAACAGCAAAGTAAAAATATATAAAACAAAAACAGAACAAATTCATTCATCTTTCATTATAATCATTTGTTCAAAGATATTACAGTCTAGAATCAGCAAAAACATAATACATTTAAAGTATGCTGATCTACTGTTTCCTTTCCCTTTCTTGTCTGGCTTTCTCTATTTGTTCTTGATATTCTCTGATTTCTCTAACCATATCTCTCATCCAATCATTCTCAATCAGAGAGAAGTCAATATGTGGATTTACTTGTTTCCACCAATGCCATGCTTCAGGTAGAGTAAGGGAAATTTGACTTACCCTGAAGCCTAACCTCATATATACTTCTTTAAATTCATTCACTGAATCCTTTGCCTTTGTGGTAGGTATACCTATGCCACTTCTACCACCTCTGTGTTTGGCCCTCATGGATTTGATTCTTGCTTCCCAAAATTTAAGTCCCAAAAATGAGTTCAGACCTTCATGAAATCCCTTGTCATGATAGGGTCTATGTCTGTTATTGTATACCTTCTTGTATTGTTGGAGAAGCTCATCAGTGAGTGGAAGTCTGCCAGGTGCTGGTTGTCTGAAAGCATTTGTATCAGCTTCCCATCTCTTCTTTGCAAAAATTCTGGCAGCTTCTTTTGCTTCTGCTGTTGCCTCTTCCCCCTTATTGACATCATCAACAAACCGGGACAGCAGGCCATGCACACTTTCCTGTGTGATAACTAGGTTGTTCAGTTGTCCTTCAATGATTTCGGTCCTAGTATCAATTGTTGGGATCCTTTCTTGCATTGTTTGCTCCAGCAGGGTCATCCTCTCAGTAAGTTTAGGATCAGGCACAGCAGTTTGTTGTGCAGCAGCAGGCTCAGCAGGTCTAGGGGTTTCAGTAAGCTTGTCAAGTTTTTTATGAATGGATGTAAATTGATCTTTCAAAAACTTTTCCTTCAAAGTATTTCCTTGCTTGATTCCCCTCACATCTAGCATCATATTATTGACAGCATTTTGAGTAGATGTGAAGTTTGAAGCAACTGTATCAGTAGATTGACTGTTCTCATTCACCATTTTCATCAGTTCTTCAAATCTCTCTTCCTGTCTATCCAGTTGAGTTCTTAACTGTTGCATATCATGCCTTACTGTCCTTAACTCATTCAAAACTTCTACTGGTACCTCTCCAGTCATTCTTCCACCAGTAGCTTCATCAGCAGGCTCCTCAACATTGTATTGTGGCCTCTGATTGCTCACAACCATTGCCCAACTCCTATCTAATCCAGCAGGATTAGGTCCTTGATATTCTTCCAAGATAGGATCAAGGGCTGGTTCTTCAAAAATGGGTACAAATGCCTGTGGGGGATAAACATTAACATCTTCTTCTTCAGGCATTTGGAACTCTTCATCACTAAAGTCATAGTCCAGCAGCTGCTCATCCACATTAACAGCAGTCTGCTGACCATCTTTTCCTTCAGTGGTCTTGTCTCCAGTAGGCTCCACTACAGCAGCCTCTTCAACAACATGGGTTTCCTCCAAACCCAAAACTAGTTCCAACCTTTGTCCAGGTGCTGTTTGTAACTCAGCAGCCTGTACCTCATGTTCCACCTTGTGTCCAGGTGCTGTTTGTAACTCAGCAACCTGTACCTCCTCTTCAGCTCTTTGTGGATTGAATATAGCCTCATTATCCACTTGGAATCCTTCAGCATGACCAATCTTATTCAGGATAATGGCAGTTTTAGTAAGGATGCCCTCAAAATCAAATCCATCTTGATATTCAATAGATTCCTCTGAGCTGGCACTAGGTTCACTGAAATCAGTAACCTTCTCTTCATCCAAATCCTCACTCTGTTCAGCTTCAGTTTGTGCAGTAGGCTCTACAACATGGAATGTATTTGGTTCATCAGCTAGCCTACTAGCACTAAAATTGATTCCATCATTGATCAATGCTTCCAGATCATCCATGGTGAGATCCTGCAGATCCTCATCCATCTCTCCAGTCTGATGGCCCTCAGCAGACTTACCAGTATCAGTGGACTGTTGTACAGGTGGTTCTTTCAACATTGCAGTCCCACTGGTTCCTCCTGGTCCAGAGGGAAAATCTCCTCTAGAATCTGATGATGAGGATGAGTCATCATTGCCATCTCTTGGATTCCTAAACTTGATACCCTCCTCTTTCTGTTGTTCATCAAATAAGTCCATTAATCTGGATTGCAGCAAAGTGGTATCAACTAGGTCCAACAAATTTTCTACTCCCAACTTGTTAAAAGCCCATTCTTCAAAGTCTGTCATAGGTTCAACAGCTGGCTTTTGTCTCTTGTAGAAGCCAAACTTCCACTGGAAGTAATCAGCCACCAGCAGGAGTTTTGGATCAACATGCCCTTCTTTCCTCTTCTTCTCATGTTTTTCATAGGGCAAGAATGATCCTTTGGGAGCTCTTTCAGTACCTTGTTGACCTCCAAAGGTCTCAACAACTAGATTCATGGTTTCTTCTGTTAGTAATATCATCCGCAGCGGAAACGATTTAAGGATCTAGATCTATACAATATACGTAATAAAACAACTAGATCTATTCTACAAGGGGGTTGTAGATCATACCTCTTGGATCTCTAAATCCAAGTTGAAGAACCGCAAGAGAAAGATTGCAAGAAGATGTGAAGAGCACCACGATCTTCCGTACGTGTGATCCAAGCAATTCCCGGTGGAAGGAATTCTCGACTCGAACCCCTCCGATATGCTACCCGGAAAAATCTCCAAGATTTTCCCCAAAACCCCTTGGCCGAATTTTTCCTCTTCTTTCTCTAAGAAAGTCGAAATTATGTGTGTGTTAAGGCTTGGGAGAACTCTCTTTATATAGGAGAGTAATCATTGTCCTCCAAGGATTAAATAATTAAGAGATAATTATTACATTGATCCTTTTTCCAAATAAAAGATAAATAAAATAATTATCCCAAACAAATTAGGATAAATCATATTATTATCTAATATTTCATGAATTATCATTTAACAAATAAAAGATAAATCACACATTAAATAATTATCCAAGAAAAACCAATTTTCCAATAATTAAATAATAACACAAAATGCATGCGCACCTTTCTTTCAAAGTAAGGTCCACGCACCTTTTTAATATATTTGACCAAAAAAAGGTCAACACACCAATTTGGGCCGAGTCCACGAAAAATGTCTTTTCCGTGTATTTAATTATTTAGCCCAACTATTTTAATAGTCCACTAAACAATTAATTCACATATCGTTTTAATAAAGTCCAACAAGAACTAAATTAATATTATTAGGATTCGACGTCCGAGAATAGCTATGCTATATTAGGAGGCACGTCGGGGACCATGGACTAATAATCAGCGGCTCCGATAAATCAAATAAATAATTATAGAATAATTATATTCGATAAATCAATCACAGGAATATGCCACCATAATCCCGTGACTGCACTCCTCCGATTATAAAATTATATTTATCTCCTCACGAGAATAATAATAAGCGTCCATTGATATAATCATTACATATGGATTAATCCTCCATAGACTGTTCATTCTAAATCGGGAAGTTACCGTTAACCCTTTCTAGAACCTCTTATCCTTATTTACCATTAACCCCTAGTGATCAATTAATTCATACAACTCACTGGTAGCTAATCAGTGTAATATGAACTCGCGCGATCGATCGCTTTCTAGGATTAACAAATAAGGGAACTGTCAATCTACTTCCATAAATGGAAGGAATGGATTCCGTATCTGTGATAACACAGACTACTCACTCAATCCAGTACAATGCCAAGATGGGGTAATTCAGACCACAGACTCGGTGTAATCCTTAACCGTCAAGTCAAACTTCATACTGATTCAAGCAGTTGACTGTGATCACCTCAGGATTAAGATATATCCATAAATATGATCATCCATTGATTCGATAAGACTTCTCGATTACGGAATTATATCGTGAACTCTAATCAAATCGGTCCAAATCTATATGATATATCTATCATATATGAATGCCCCATTAGGTTCTCTTAACCGAAAGTCCGGATAAGACAATCACACCTATTGTGTTCTAGGCGCATTAATAGCACGTTAAAGGAGAGACCCGATACTCTCGATTAACTTCACTACGGGCTAATTGTATTTTAAGTACATCTTCACTAACTCAATCCTCCCGTATATATCCCATACACTGAGTTAAGTGATTACATAAACGATATACTTTAGGGTTTTCTGTAGTGTAAATACTATTGTCACATCGGTGAATATGAGAATAATAAATATGAATAATAACATCATTTCATTTATTAAATAAAACAATTACAAAATTGTCTTTCGGGCATTACACCTAACAATCTCCCACTTGCACGAAAGCATGTGATTAATTGTTTTAGAGCACACCCTATTATTTAAAACTACAACAAACTACATCTCCCACTTGCTCTAAAGCAATGGATACTCATCCCGTATTTTAGTACCCACAAAACTTATCATAACCATTTCAGATTCCAAAGTACACTCCGAGTATGCCGTCGTAGGATAGGTCAGTGACTCGGGGAGCACCTATATCTGAATGTCATGGGTCTTAATGATCAGTCAGGTTGTCGGCTCGAGGCGATCCGTAGAATCGAAACGTCGCCGGTCCATCTAATCATGTGGTACTTTCCCAATATGCTCTTGAACTCAAGTGATTTCGGAAATCCTTATAAGCTACCCCTTCATCGTTTGCACAATGATGTGGTATCGGCTTTCCAAATCTGGAATCACTCCCAGAACTGAAAAGGAAATCCTGAGGCTATATCGCCTCTCTAGCTACTACAAAAGCCGCTAATCACCCAACTAGTTAAAGTCGAGTTGGCATTGCTGGATTCCTCCAGGCAATAGCTTCAACACAAGAGTAAACACTGAGACCGAGATCGACTTAACGATCATCCTTAATCTGACACAAAGTCAGAACCAGTGTATTCTCACATATCCAAGTTCACATTTGAATATGCCCGCATATTATTCCTCGTTCTCTCAAGATACTAAAGGACATACTAAACTTGCTTCGTTAACCGCCGAATCTAAGATTCGATCAAAATTGACGTTCAATAACCTGACCATCTCTTGTCACAAAGAGAATCCATCCCATTTCTCTTGATCCGAAGATTTAGAGAGTCATTCCCGAGGCATAGGGTAGAACTTCCTCGTTGAATGTTGCATACACAGATGCATCATCTTAACCAATAAGATGGATGGGAAACCAGTGACTGATTCTAATGAATTCGACCGAATCAAACTCTTTAGAATGTTGTCCAAAACTCTGTTGTAGAGAATTGTGGCATTGTCAGATTCTGACTTCAGATAACACACCCATGTTGTTGCCAATTGGTGCAGTGTCATCCTATACAAACACTAATATATATGTATATATTCACTACTGTACTAAAATTGATAACCAGTCAACAAAAGACCTATCAATAGTCTGGTCAATGCCACATATTTTAGAAATAGGTGACTTCTAATGACCAAGAGGTTTGCTTCTTATCCCCAAAGGACAAAAGGCTGGATAGTCATCCTGTCATAAGTTCATAAGGCAATACCCTTCTGTTCCGAATGAATCCAGACTCCGTTTGTTTGGCAAGAAAAGTCTCAGGGAATCACCCCTATTTTCTGCTTTTGAACGAAATCATGCAATACTAAGTGGTAAGAGAGTCTGATTAACTCTCTACGTCTTAGGGAATTACCCCTAGACCACTCAAGCTTTGCTCTGAAAGATAAACTTTCCTATTCATTCTACTATTTTCTGTGTAGATCCAATTACTCCCACTGGGCCTGAGACACTCAGGTGGTTCTACAAGAGTATGAACAGCTCTGGAGTACCAAACTCCATTCACAGGGTTATGGCTTGTAAACCAACCTCTATTATCAGAATCCTATACAGCTCACAAAAGAGCCATAGGTCATCGATCGATCTTGTGGACCATTAAGTCCGCAGAACCCATAATGGGTAATGGATAAACCATACTCCCACTATTTTCTTGGTGGATCGAAATTCTGATTTAGTTCTGTAGTATTTAGTGTCATCACCAACAACCAATGTTGGATGTGGTTTGATCTAATCAGTAAGTAACTACCTTGAGTAACCGTACTCTAAGGTTCAAGGTTTGTTGTTCATAGACTCTATCAGGAAGGATGCAATAGCATAACTGTCCCTTCCTGATATCAAGAATCTGATAACGAACCTTTTTCTCAATTCTTCAAGATATATCACGATTTGGTCACTGACCGAACGTGTATGCGAAATTCCCAGTCCTACTATCAAGAATCATGTGCTAAATGCTTATATTGACGGAATTTGGGTGAACCGAATCCACTCATTATCCGTTAATTCCAAAGCACATTCTAGGTAGACTTCTCGGTTCTACACTTCAATGTAAACCGTTATTTCACTTCCAATATTTTTATTGAGTTAAGCAGTGTATTGTGGCACATCTACAACTATGTAAAGGCAATTCAATGGTTTCTTCCTTAGTGAAAAACATTTCACTATGAGGCAGGCCGAGCATCAGTCCCTAGGACTATGTGATGGCCCATTTCTGAGTATAGAATACTCCATCTCCGACAAAAAACAGAGACACCTTTGAATATTTTGGATAAACTTACCGGAGTGTTTGAGTAGTTGTCAGACTAGAAGTCGCTACTCATAAGCTCCCACTAGCTTGTATCTTTCATAAGACCCCGAAGGTCATCATGAACAAGCGGTGTTACTTCTTTATAACCATTTTCCTTTCCCGATTGAGAGGAAGCTTAGTCATTGAACCTTTGAGACAATATAACCCGACTGGGATAAAGGAATCACCCTGAGCCAGTCTTCAGGTCTTGTCTTTTAGGGACTATTCACTAACTATGGGATATGAAGAAGCGTTTATCTAAATATAGAGACCAATTGCTTTTAATAGTTCTTAAGATGTGTTTTATATACTTATTTCAGCAGTTGTAAGTGGTTTTGACTTTATCAAACAAAAGTCCGAGTCTTGGATTCGTACTACAAATGGTATATTCACTTCCTATACGACAAACAAATTATCGAATAGAAGGTAAATCCATTCGTTCCAACGAATCTTAAACCGAAAATAAATTTTCCGCGATATCCAAGGATTGAATCCGAGATTCATTTCCTTATATCACTCCCACTATTTTGCTAAAATTACTGCCCGTTGTCTAGTCTATTAATCGTTAAATGCACTGCTGCCTTGTTCTTCCAAAGAACTTAGCTCAAGAAAATCGCCAAGGATTCATAGGTTGGTGATCCGAAATCACTATCCTTATCCTATGATTTTCAGTTTATTAAATTTCGGTTTAGCCTTAAAATCAACTCAGTTTTAGATGACTAACACTTTTAAACATACTTTCCCATTCTTGACTTTCCGTAAATGAAAACAGTTTTGAACTAGCAGTTCGTGTGAGTAGATACTACTCCTGAACCGTGGGATGTCTATTTCGAGTGTTACTTGTCCGGACTTCTCGGATTTTCTAATATACCAGAAAAATAACAAATCATAACATTAAAGCTCCCACTAGTTTATCGGTTCCAAATACCGTCTAACCGGCAATGCTTTATTTTATGATTTTCCAATTTTTCAATTTGAAAATCTCTCGTGTAAACACTTACACAGTTCTAATGTTTCCAGAAAAAATACAAATCATAAAACTCCCACTAGTTCATCGATTCCAAATATCGTCTAACTAGCAACAGTTCATTTTTCCGTTTTTTCAATTAGAACGGTTACGTGTGTAGTCACTACACACTGAAAATTCACTAGAAGAATTTCAAAGTCCGAAATCACCTTTGATCAAACTAAGTTTGTCTCTCGTTTGACACGAATGACACTAGTGACATACCTATATGTCACTCTGGTTTTTAAAAGGCTTAAGAGAAAATATCTCTTTCGAAAAATAATTGCATTATCGATTAACTAGTTCAACGTCCTAGTTACTTTCCACTTTTTAACGAAGTCAATACTAGTCAATTATAAATTGTAAGCAATTTAGTAAGGGATAATGCTGTAAATAAAATGACATAAATTAATTCAAGTTTAACACTACTATATTTTATTTTAGGAATTGTAAACTAAAATTAAGTCTACTCTACCATTCCAAGGTTTTAACCTCGCATCTCAGTGCCGCCTTAGGGTAGGTCAAAGAGATGACGGTTAAATCGAGACAATCTCATCAATGAATAACTTGTGAGAATCGAACATCCCACGAGAATCGAACATCCCTTTATTCATTGACTACCTTCCTTTTTAAGCCTAGGTATTACCAAAATACCCATGATGAGTGTGACCTACTATATCGGATCTCTTAGGTACGCCCCGAGTGTGCCGTCTTAGGATAGGTCAGTGACCCGACGAGTACCCAGAAATCCTATCCTTTCGGAGACCAAGCCATGAATGTTGATAGGTGAACACCATCCTTAGGGGGGACGAAATCAAAGCGCCTCGAGGCGTCACCCTTCTCTCACTTACTTGTATCTATAGTAGAGGCCGTGGGGTTGGCTGTCGCCTCCCCCGCTCCCACTCAATATTTTGGAAGTGGTGGTAGGTTAACTAACCACGTCTTTTTGATGTTAACATAAAAGCACATCAAATCAAGGATTCCGAATGGTGTCGGTAACGTAGGCAAGCCTACCCGTCCTATTCGTTGGAACATATGTGACAATCGGACGAAATCGGGTCAAGAGAGCCCTATTGAGATTAGAAGGAATCACCCCTCCGCTCTCGGTTTGGCTTAGTCTTGCCGGACCCCCGTGCATACATCACACTAGGAGGGTTAAGTCGTTTGAGCGAAGCTCAGTTGACCACCCAACCTAAAGGCGAACCGTTTTTATCCAAGATTTATTGTTCTTTTACCATCATTCAATCTCGTAGACACTACGAATTGAAAACGTGATCTCGTTTCAGCTTTAAGGCGGTTCACCAAGAACACACACCGAAAGGCTAACGATTTCATAACCCGTCCTCCGATCTTTAATTAGTTACTAAATTTATTAATTACCACGTATTAATTAAATTTCAACTAATTACACGAGTTTGTATACATGCCTATTTTAATTACCAAAATTAAAATTCTACATGTATGCATGGAGTGGATTTATGATATGATGCATGTCATGGCAATTCCGATTTTATATCTATTTTATGATCAAACACATAAAAAATAAAATTGCGGAAAATTTAAACACCGAGATGGATTGTTGGTACCCCCGTATCTAATCTATTCTAGGAAAAATAAATTACAATCTTGTTGTCTTCGAGTCTTGATCTTCGAATCTTGAACTCGAACCGCTGGATCACGAACCACGAAAACCCGAAAAGGAGAAAAGGCCTTTTAATTAAATAAATCCAATTTATTATAATTAATCCATTTTTTTTTAATACGGCTGTAAAAAAAAAAATTCCAGATTTTTTTTTTATTTTTTATTTTAATGTTATGCGGCTGTTACATTTAAATTATTTTCCAAAATAAAGTTTTTTTTTTTTCTTTTCTGCCAAACGGCAATATATAAATTAAAAAAAAATTAGGTCAACAAAAGTAACATGCAGCCGCATGCAAAAAACCCTAGCCGCATGGATTTTTTTTTTTTTTCTAAACAGGGCTTAGAAAAAGCGTCGCTATAAGCCCTGTAGCAGTTTTTAATAAAATTTTATCCGTTTCTCCTCGTTCATACCTTGGGTTTCGTCTTGATCTTCAATTTTTCAGCAAGATCTTCATCTTTTCCAGCCCGGATAATCAAAATTACAATAAAAGATGCTACTTTTACATATAAATTTCGAAAATTTGATATAAATAAAATACAATTCCTATGCTCAATTGTTACTAAACAAAGGAGCTACAATAGATTTAACGAGTAAACAGTACCAACCCCAATCCATCTCTTCAACCAAGACATTCATAATCATAAAAAAAACAAAAAAAATTTCGGCCCCCTTTTTTAAAAAACAATTGGGACAAAAATAAATCTACATGTTTTACCACTCCTAGATCTAATATTTTATACGTATAAATATAGATCACCTTGGCGACTGATACCACTGTTAGTAATATCATCCGCAGCGGAAACGATTTAAGGATCTAGATCTATACAATATACGTAATAAAACAACTAGATCTATTCTACAAGGGGGTTGTAGATCATACCTCTTGGATCTCTAAATCCAAGTTGAAGAACCGCAAGAGAAAGATTGCAAGAAGATGTGAAGAGCACCACGATCTTCCGTACGTGTGATCCAAGCAATTCCCGGTGGAAGGAATTCTCGACTCGAACCCCTCCGATATGCTACCCGGAAAAATCTCCAAGATTTTCCCCAAAACCCCTTGGCCGAATTTTTCCTCTTCTTTCTCTAAGAAAGTCGAAATTATGTGTGTGTTAAGGCTTGGGAGAACTCTCTTTATATAGGAGAGTAATCCTTGTCCTCCAAGGATTAAATAATTGAGAGATAATTATTACATTGATCCTTTTTCCAAATAAAAGATAAATAAAATAATTATCCCAAACAAATTAGGATAAATCATATTATTATCTAATATTTCATGAATTATCATTTAACAAATAAAAGATAAATCACACATTAAATAATTATCCAAGAAAAACCAATTTTCCAATAATTAAATAATAACACAAAATATGCGCACCTTTTTTCTTTTGAAAGGTCCATGCGCACCTTCTATATATTTGACCAATGAGGTCAAAAAATCAACACACTATTTTTGGGCCGAGTCCACGAAAAATGTCTTTTCCGTGTATTTTAATTATTTAACCCAACTAATTTAATAGTCCACTAAACAATTAATTCACATATCATTTTAATAAAGTCCAACAAGAACTAAATTAATATTATTAGGATTCGACGTCCGAGAATAGCTATGCTATATTAGGAGGCACGTCGGGGACCATGGACTAATAATCAGCGGCTTCGATAAATCAAATAAATAATTATAGAATAATTATATTCGATAAATCAATCACAGGAATATGCCACCATAATCCCGTGACCGCACTCCTCCAATTATAAAATTATATTTATCTCCTCACGAGAATAATAATAAGCGTCCATTGATATAATCATTACATATGGATTAATCCTCCATAGACTGCTCATTCTAAATCGGGAAGTTACCGTTAACCCTTTTTAGAACCTCTTATCCTTATTTACCATTAACCCCTAGTGATCAATTAATTCATACAACTCACCGGTAGCTAATCAATGTAATATGAACTCGTACGATCGATCAGTTTCTAGGATTAACAAATAAGGAAACTGTCTATCTACTTCCATAAATGGAAGGAATGGATTCCGTATCCGTGATAACACAGACTACTCACTCAATCCAGGACAATGCCAAGATGGGGTAATTCAGATCACAGACTCAGTGTAATCCTTAACCGTCAAGTCAAACCTCATACTGATTCAAGCAGTTGACTGTGATCACCTCAGGATTAAGATATATCCACAAATATGATCATCGATTGACTTGATAAGACTTCTTGATTACGGAATTATGTCGTGAATTCTAATCAAATCGGTCCAACCCTATATGATATATCTATCATATATAAATGCCCCACTAGGTTCTCTTAACCGAAAGTCTGGATAAGACAATCACACATATTGTGTTCTAGGTGCATTAATAGCATGTTAAAGGAGAGACCCGATACTCTCGATTAACTTCACTACGGGCTAATTGTATTTTAAGTACATCTTCACTAACTCAATCCTCATGTGTATATACCATACACTGAGTTAAGTGATTACATAAACGATATACTTAGGGTTTTCTGTAGTGTAAATACTATTGTCACATCGGTGAATATGAGAATAATAAATATGAATAATAACATCATTTCATTTATTAAATAAAACAATTACAAAATTGTATTTCGGGCATTACACCTAACATCTTCAACAGATGTTCCAAAGTCAGTAGGTTGCTGAGGTTGTATATTTGTGCAAACTACTTCCATCTGTACAACACTTGGTTCCCCCTGACTTACATGCTCATCAGCAGGGTTAACAGCAGACTGCTCTTCCCTCTGAGTTCTTGCAACATTTGCAGGGTCTTCAACCAATTCTTCAACTACCACAGCAGGTTCAGGTTCAGTGGTTTGTTGTGGGTCTTCAGTAGATACTACAGCAGGCTCAGGGTCAGTAGACTGCTGTATATCTCCAACAGATTGTTCAACAACAACCTGTGCAGCTTCAGTAGATTGAACAGTTTCTACAGCAGGCTCTGGTGCAGTAGACTGCTGTGATTCTCCAACAGATTGCTCAACAGCAACCTGTTCACTGTCAGTAGGCTTAACAACCTCTTCTGGTGAGGAGTCAGTAATTTCCACAGGCTTGTTGATAGTTAAGGGCTCAGCCACAATAGCCTCTTCTTCCTCTTCTACTGATGCTTCTTCTTGGACTCTTTGTGCCTCCAAGTTTTTCAATTCTTTCCCCTTTCCATGTTTCTTTTTGTGGGTGATTTCTTTCATCCTCTTGGAAAGTGGCTCATCATCTTTTTCAACCACAGTAGACTTCCTCTTTCTACTGGCTTCTTTCTGTTGTTCCTTCAAGATTTCAACAACAGTTTTTCTTGCAGCTATTGCAGGGTCAGTAACTTCAATTTCAGCTGGACCCTCAGCAGACTCAGTAGTCTGTGCTATTTGCCTTCTAGTTCTTTTAGGCTTAAACAGTTCAGTGATCTTTCTTGTTTCTGCAGCCTTTTTTTTCTCAGCAGCTTTCTTTGGTGCAGCAGGTTTAGAAAATTTCTTAACAGTTTGCTTGACCTGCTCACCACCAACATCACCATCATCTCCATCACTAGCATCATCAACAGCCTCATCAGCAACATCTTCATCATCATCCAGACCAGGAATAGCATAATCAATTTCCTTCTTGTATCTGGATTGATTAATATTTTCAGCTTCAATATCAGGAACCTTCAAATGATTCAGCAGGGTCTGAACCATTAATCCTAAGGGTAAGGCCTTGGATTTCTTCTTTCCTTCTCTTGCAACCTTCTTCATGTAATGAACAAAGTATCCTGCCCAATCAAATTTCAAACTTCTGCAGATAATCATCATCAGCTCTATCTTGGGTCCTGACAGAGTATCCATACTTCCAACCAGTCCCAATATGTTCTTTGCAATGAGCTTGCTCAGCAGGTTGTAGTCCAGTCCTTCCACATATGCAACATTTTTTATTGTAAGTCCATTTCTCACAAGTGTGCCATATCCTCTTGTATATCCAGGTGTATTCTTGTTGCCAAAATTCACCCTTGGACCATCTTTTGCCACAAAGTTTGACAAACAGTGCTTATTCTTTGTCATATGTCTGGAACATCCACTGTCAAAGTACCAGACACCCTACAAAACAAAGTTAATGCATTTTAGGTACCCAAACCTGTTTGGGTCCATAATGGTCAGTGGTAAGCATGACCCTTGGTAAGTTACCATAAGGTCTTCTCCTGAAAGTGTCATACTTTGGTTCATACATGTATTCCACACATCCATAGGTTCTAACAGTAGGTTGTGTAGGATTCACATATGTTTTCTGGCCTTTTGGTTTATAATGTTGTTTAAAGTGACTTTTGTTGTTAGAAGCATTAGTATAACCATTATGTTGCTGTCTGTTTGAAACAGCCCTATAGTATGGAGTCTGCTGAGGTCCCTGCTGAGGCCTTTTATAAGTCCCCTGCTGAGTCCTTTGCTGATTCCATTGCTTAGGTTTTACCCTAGCAGCATGGTTATACTTGTTGTTTCTAACAGCAGGTACAGGAATATTCCAATCATCATCAGTAGGGAACAGTCTACCATTCCCCCTGAGATAAGTATCCCTTGAATGATTGACATTTTTAGGTTTAGGATTCTTATCCTTGGAATATTTCTGTTTCTTACCCTTTTGTGGTCCAGCAGACTTGGCAGCAGGTCTGTTATCAGCAGGCTTAGAAGGCACAGCAGTCCTATTTTTGGATTCATTCTTTTTGTTAGGAGCTGTTGACTTCTTTGACTTCTGATTTAGCTTCCTTGAAGTGTTTCAGTAGGTTTTACTGCCTCAGCAACCTTACTTGGAGTTGGATCTTGTGCAGGTATAAACTTAGGACCAATTCTGGTACTAGGTTCAGTAACTTTACTGGATCCACTCTTTTTGGATTGTTGAGTTCCAAATCCAAGCCCTGTTCTATCACCATAAGGCTTTCCAGATTTGTATGCAGTAGAGGAACAAGATGGTTCAGCAGATTCAGAGGCTACTGAATGATCAGCATGCTTATGCTGATTCTGTCCAACATCTTTTTCTTTACCTTTGAGAACCCTTAATTTAGCTTTCAATCTTCCAACTTCCAATTCAAGAGCTTCTTTTTCAGCCTTCACAATCTTATAACCAGATTGTATTATCCTCAGTTGATTAAGGATGGCATCCAAAGTCTCATTGTTGTCAGAATTTCTGGGATTTGAACCACAAGTTGATTCACAATCACTTCCAGCAGGAGTGTTTATAGATACAGTATTGTATACCTCCTCAGTTTCATCCATATTAGTCATCAAAGCATAATCTTCCATCTCAGCAACCAATGCTGTGTCATTTGATTCATTTCCCTTTTCAGATTCCACTTCATACCCTGATTCATCTTCAGCAACCATAGCCTTCTTGCCATGTCTTCTTTGTTGACTCTTGGTCTTCAGTAGGTCTGGACAATCAGGTCTAAAGTGTCCAGGCTTCTTGCAGTTGAAGCAAAGATAATCAGGTTCCTTACTTTGTTTTAACTCAGGACAGTCAGGTTTGAAGTGTCCTGGTTTCTTGCAATGAAAGCACAGATAGTCATTGTCTTTCTTTGATTCTTCTTTCTTTCTTTCAGTAGGCCTCTTTGTGAAATTTCTTGAAGGGGCCTTTCCAGTCTTCATCATCCTGATTTTCTTGCTCAGTAGGGCAATCTGCTCTTGCATCTCATCCAGCAGATCATCTTGTCCTCCTGATGTTTCTTCTTGATGTGAAGCAGCCAATGCAGTGGTCTTTGGCTCTTCTTTTTCAGTCTCAGGTACAAGCTTTTTGCTAAATTCATAAGCCTTGAGATCTGAAAACAACTTGAAGGTGTCTTCTTCATGCAACTTTCTCATTTCTTCTATTGCAGTCACCTTCATTTTCCAAACATCTTTTGCAGGTAATGCTTCCAAGATTTTGGTGTTTATTTCTTCTTTTGAATAACTTACACTCAGCAGGGTAAGTTCATCCAGGATAGCATTAAACCTTGATTCCATTTGCTCAATGGTTTCATTAGGTAGCATCTTGAACTTTTGAAACCTCTTTTTGACCACACTTATCTTATTCTTCTTTATTGCATCAGTGCCTTCACAGATCAACTGTATCTTGTCCCAAAGTTCCTTTACAGTTTTGCAATCTTTAACCTTCATGTACATATTGCTATCCAAGGTTCTATAAATGATATCAATAGCAATGTTGTTGAGGTTTGCTCTCTTTCTATCTTCTGCATTCCATTCTCTTTTTGGTTTTGGAATGTACTCAGTTGTATCACCCACTGTCACTGCCTTGGTAATCTCCAGTGGTCCATCAGTTAGTACATCCATCATCTCATCATGAGTTGCAGCAAGGTATGCCTGCATTCGACGTTTATACTCATCAAATCTATCAAGAGAACACATCAGCATTGTTCTAGCATACTGGGTGTTATCCATGATGCAAGTCTTTGAAAATAAGTAACTTGAAAAAGTTTCAAAGTATTTTCACAAGCACAACAAGTAGGATTACTTCAGAACAGAAGCACTGCACCGATACCAATTGTTGGTCCCTTGAAAAGGCTTTGGTTAAGTTTAGAGGGGGGGTGAATAAACTTAACACTTAAAACTTTGGAGTTAACAAATTCTGCAACTTCAGCAGTCTGCTGAAGCTTCAGTAGTCTGCTGATACTTCAGTAGCCTGCTGATAAACAGTAGTCTACTGATAGTTAAGTTTGCTGAATTTGTGCAGCGGAATAATATCAAAATTAAGCCTTGATACTTGTTGTTAAATATGATACTAAGTATTAGATACTCAGTAGTGCAAGTGTGTGATTTCAGTTGCTAGATTTAGTAGGTTGATGTGTAAAATAAACTAAGTGCAGAATGTAAATGCTGAAAGTAAGTAGGCAGATTTTATAGTGGTTCCAGGTGGTGTAATCCTGTCAGTCCACTCTTCTCCTATGATGTTGGAGGAAATTCACTAGAGATCTTTGATGTAGCTTTTACAAAGATTCCTAAGTTGCTTGTCCTTCACCAATAACTATGGCTTCACAAACTGAAAACTGGGAACAGGTAGGATTGCTGCTCCTGAGTCTTCCACTGGTCCTTGAAGGGTAGGATTGCCTCTTCACCAGCTCCACCACAAACAACAGTCTTTCACACCCAACAGATGCTTCACTGTCTTCAGCAGGTTCTTTATAAAATAAAGATTGAATCAAATAAATGATTCAGTTGCAGCAACTTGATTAGGATGATATAATCAGCAGCTTGCAGACTTCAAGTGTGTATGCTTGATGTAGCTTGAATGTAGAATACACTTGAAGAATTTCTCTGGATCAGTAGCTTTAAGTTCAGTAAGTTCAGCAGGGTGTTTTTCAGCTCAGTAATATCTCTTCAAAGTTTGTTAATTTTCATCATCTTGTTTCTGAGTTGAAAGTCCTCTATTTATAGGCAGGAATGCATGTGACTTGTATTTGAAATTCAAATGTGACCGTTCCTTGTTTTTGTCCCATCTGATTTGCATTCTGTCACTATTCATAGGACTGACACTGTCAGAATTCCTTTTTGACAGTGCAGTCTGTCCACCCTTTGACTTATATCCATTGGATAATAATCTGAATCATCCCAACGTCTGTTTAATCTCAGCCCTTGATTTGTTTGATAAGTCAGAGGTAGTTGGCTGTCATTTTCAATGTAATCTTCCAATGTAATCTTGAATTAACCGAGGTATTTCATCAGCAGGTTCATCAGTCTGCTGTGATACATGTCAGTCTGCTGAACTCCAATTTGCTGTGTATAAAATACAATGCAGCTGACTTCTTTTATCTAACTTTTATTTGTGAAGTTAGATTACACCTTTTTGAATTATAACCAAGTTCCAAACATCATCCAACTTATGGAACTTAGACCTTGTACACAAGGTATATGTAATCAGTTTAGGTCATCACAGACTTGCCTAAATTCTGATTCCATATCCTTGACTTTAATTACTAAGTTTGATCCCTTAGCCTTCTGTAACTGAGTTTGAGCCCTCAGCCTTCAGTCTTCAGCAGGTTCCTGACTAGTCTACTGACCTAACTACCCTACTGACATTGACCAGTCTGCTGATAAAGCTCAGCTGACCATTACAGTGCTTGTTTGATCAAACCTATTTATGAATCAAACTCTAATAAACCTATACATTTGATCTAGACATCTTTTTGCCTTTGCACTATAACAACTAGTCTGGCGCTCATCATCAAAACTAAGAAATAAGTCCAACACAGGAGAAAATCAAAAGCTGACAAAACTGAGAACCTGTAATTCTCAAAACTGAGTCATATATTTAACTGGATTTTGGAACTACAACTGACTCAAGTTTTGGATAAGATCAAAGCTAGACCTTTACAGCCAGAGATACACCATATCTACTGCATTTACTTATACAAGCTACGGATGATAGAAAAGTTACGACATATATTAATCTCAACCATCCATCTTCTCCACTCACCATCTTTTTGCGATCTCAATGTCAGATGTGACTTATGACAAGATGTCTTAAAACGCACTCAAAAAAGATGTTATCTGACCAATTTATAGCACAACCTTCTGATTTGCCTAAGAAGAAAGCTGGTGAGAAGAAAGAAAGATTCTATTATAAGAAGACCCTTGCTTTTTGGCCTCAAAGGATCATTGACCACTTTGGTATTGCATGAAGAAGGGAAACTGCAATTGTTGATGGCAAAATTACAGGTAAAGAAGAAAAATCTGGAAAGAGGAAAGCTAAATGTTCTAAAACTGAACCTAAAAAGAAAAGAAAGAGATCATCTAAGAAAATGACCACAGCTGAAGCATTGTAAGATCTTGAGAGTCTAAAGAAGAAAAAGAGAAAGCTGGAGGCTTCAGTCAAAGCAAGGTTGACAAAGCTGCTGAGAAAGTTATGGAGCCTTCACCAGCAAAATCTGCTACCTCAGCTGCTGAAAGTCAAGCAAAGAAACCCATAACTGAGGAAAACCCCACAAAACCAGTCATCACTGAAGGAGAAGCTGTTGTTGAAGAAAAAGTAGTTACATCACTTCCAGTAGCTGACACTCAGGAGGAACAAACCCTGAGAACTAAATTCAATGATGAAGAAACTGATAGTGAAGGAGAGCTGATTGGATCAGAAGTATTGACCATGCTCAATTTAATTGCTAAGTCTATATCAACATCACAAAAATCAGCATCTAGACTTGAGTACGAAGAGTCGATCAAAGAATTGGAAGCTTCTCGGTCGCAAGAAAATGAAGTTGTTGAAGTAGAATCTGCACCAGTACAAGTCATCACTCTAGATGAACTTGTTAACAAAGAAGAAGTCAAAGAAGAAGGTGATGATAATGAAAAGGGAAAGGAACCAGTTGCTGAACTGGAATCTGTGATGAACCAAGTGGGCTACAGGAAACTGAGTTAAAAGAGAACCCTAAACAAATAACTTATAGTTTAATTGAGCAAAAAAGTTGTTATTGAAGAAAAATCGAGCAAGTTAACTAGTTAGAAATCAATCATGTCATTTATTCTTTAAGAAACAAGATTAGAGTTGAGACTCTACAATCCAATCATTCCTAGAGAAATAAGAAATTTGATCCATCTACATTGGGAAACTCATTGAAAGTAGAAGACTTGATGCTTATCAACATTGGAAGCTCAGCTCAATCCCAAATCAAAGAAGTCAATTAGGGGAAATAGAAAAGCACTGAGCAATGGGTTTTTGATCTATTCAATATCACTCATCTGTCCCAACTATTCAAATCTAAAGAATTTCTTAGCACGGGTTATTTCTTGATAAGAAACAGATACTAGGAGAAACATACAGAAGAAAGAGATGTCAAGTCTAAAAAGGATGATAGTGATGACGATGATGATTCACAGGGAGATCATGATTTACAGAAAGGAATTCTCGCCTCAATTCAACAAAAGTAAGCAAGAAAAGATGTTGTTGAGGGGGAAATAAAGAGTCTTATATCAGGAGCTTAATCAATAAAGATGATGTCACTAAGGGGGAAAGTTTGGACCTTTTAAAAGTCAATACAGCTGATATGCCACAAGTTCTTGAAAGCATAGATAAGAAACTGGTTGAACTGAAGAAAGTCAGAGGAGACATGACTGATGAAGAAATGGAGCTGATTGCAAAATTCTCAGAACCAACTAAGAAATGACTTGGTTTGGATTCACAGTTATACAATATTTTTAGAGAGTTACACACAAAAGAAGGTGAATCAAGGGAACATACCTTAGAGACTTTTCTCAGCATGCAAAAAGTTCTTGTGCAGTACTGGCACAAACTGAGCAAATGGGAGAAAAATGGTACTCTAGATAAGGCCTAAGATAAAGTTGAAAAGACTGATCTTGAATATGTTCAAGAATTACTAAAACAGCCACAAGCGAAAGATTAAGGAGGATTGTGTTTGTATTTTCAGTATTGTTCAAGAGCACGTTTTTCAACAAGCAAGACATGACCGATTCATGGAATATATGGGCAAACATCCATGGAATTGAGAGTACTTCAATGAATGCTGCTATAAGAGAGCTTGCTGAGACATATGATAACAAGACAAGTGAAGCTGACCAAGGGAAAAGAAAAGAACCTAGAAATTAATTCATTTTCATGTACTGTATTCTAATACGTTGTAACTTGGTTCTTCAATAAAATCTCAGTTTCTCAGTTCTCTGTGTTTTTTATTTTAATTTTGACTTTATTTTATTGCATTGCTTTTAAGGAGGGTATTGACATCATTAAAAAGGGGGAAATTGTAGGAATTAAAATTTATGTTTTGATGATGATTCATCAGTTATTTTAATTATTGTTTTTAACCCCATTGATGAAGTGTCATAACTAGCTGTTATAGTGCAAAACAAAAAGATGTCTAGGAATCAATGTATAGGATTTATTAGAGTCTGGTGTTTGTATAAGTAAATCAGACAAGCACTGTAATAGTTCTAGGGTCAGAACAGAGAAAACGAGAAACTGACTTGATGAATTTAAAAGAACTGAGTTTACAACTGGAGATAAATCAGTTTGGAAAACTGACTCATAGCACTCTGACAGAAATTGAAGAAGGTAAGTTCGCTGAGGGACACAGACTCAGTTGACTTATATATAAAAGAAGAACTGAGGGACACAGCCTCAGTTGTAGAAGATTGAAGAACTGAGGGTTCAAACTCAGTTATGATGAATAAAGCCGAGATTGTAAAGTTAGAATTCAGGAAAGTCTGTGTGGCATGAACTGACTTTATGGATCTTGTATAAAGACCTAAGATACATAAGAACAATGATATCTTAGCTGATGTATGAATTATGGTGTACTCTGATTAAACCAACAATGATCAGATAAAAAATAGAGTACTGAGATTTTGAAGGAGAGTAAAAACTCAGCTAATGCTCTTAAGCTGAAAACTGACTAAATCATGAAAGACCGGTTTTCATGCTGAGGTTAAGAACAACTGAAGGAAGATCTGGCCGTTATAAAACAAGCAATTTTATTGGATACACAAAAATGTCAGAAAGGACACTGACATTCATCAGAATAAGCAGGACCACCAAAGGATATAAGGATTCAAATTCAAACATTCAAATTCATCGAACCGTTGGAGATATCACTATAAATAGATCACTTCTACATCAAGAAGATGTGCGGATTTCTACGACTTAAGATATCAAGAAGATTTTAGAAAGGGGGAAAGTGAATTAAAAGAACTCCTGCTGAATACTTTATTGACAGATCAAGAAATTCTCAAGTGTTCTCTACACATTCAAAGAAGTATCAAGATCAAACACTTGAAGAAAAACAGAGCCTAAGCATATCATATACATTCAGAAGAAGAAGCTCAAATCACAAGTTGAATCATAATTATTGATTCAAGTCTCAACTTTGATTTTATCAAAGGTTTTACATAGTGAAACACTAAGAAGGTGTGGAAGACAGTTGAGCTGTAGTCAGGAAGACTGTGTTTGTGAAGAGATGGTGAAGAGACAATCCAACCCTTCAAGGACCAGTGGAGCAAGCTTTGTTTAAACAGCAATCCCACATGTTGAAGACTGAAGCTGGAAGATTGTGAAGCTAGGGATTAGTGAAGGACAATCAGTGTTTAAATTTACTTTGTGTCTTGTAACTGTAAACCTCAAAAACATAGTGAATTTGGCATCCTACATCACAGGGGAAGAGAGGACTGAAAGGATTACTGTTGGATCGTAAATGCGCAATATATATCCTAGAGGGGGTGAATGGGATATTACGGCTTTTTAATTTTAATTAGCCACTTTAGAGTTTCCAAATTAATTAACCTATTATTGATAATAAACTAGGTGGAAGATCTAGCTAAGATCAATGTGTATAGGTTAATGTTCTTGTTATCAATTCGATTAAGGAATTTAACGAGTTAAAATCTATCAATTTAGCATGCAGCAATTTAAGTGTGTTTCTAATTTGATTCCAAATGACATAAACTGATTTTAATAGTTGTTTAGACTATCATAGTCTTATGTGTCAATATTATCTACACATCCACATATTTCACTATATTCAATTTACAGATTACAATTGATCTTTAATACTGAAAGTAAGATACAAGATGGATAAACTTGTTCTAACTTATTGAGCTTTTTCAGATCACACTATAGTGTGTGAATCCTGATTTCCACAGGGATATAATCTGATTTCAAAATAACAGAACACAATACAACCTTCGCTTTTCTTTTTCTAACCAAGTTCTAAAAATCAAGCACACAGAGAAAATTAGCAACTTGAAAGCAAAAAGTAAATGCGAGAACTTACTGATATGAACACAAAGTTTAGGTTGTGAGAAGAACTGGTGCCAGAGACAAGCCTTGGTGTAAGCCCAAAGCATAAGCTGGATTCCCATATGATTTCAACACAACCCAGTTTCAATTCAGATTACTCAGATAAATCTGAATCTAAACACGAACATACAACTCAGATTCAAGATAAACTTAGAAGTAAGAACACTTAAACAATTTCATACATACAAGGGAATTTTTAGTAAATAATAAAATGTTTGATCAGCTTGTTGCTCATTTATCGAGAATTTATAGGCAAATCAATGGTAAAGCATTGAACCACTTTGAAAACATAATATGCTATGAATGAGGTTATTCAAAGGTCTATTAGTTTTAAAAATAATAATAAGTGTTCGATTCTAAAAAGACTTTTGAAAATATTTGAGAAACCCTTTGAGATCTAGAAACAACACAAGTAGTAAATGCATTGAATACTTTTCTTGACTTATTTTCTTAGTATTTCGAGTTAATAAAAATAAATCAAATTTGTTTATTTTAATAGTATATATATATATATATATATATATATATATATATATATATATATATATATATATTGAGTGTGTTGGAAAGGTGTCCTAAACCCAATCGGGTTGGACCAGATCCGACCGGGTCGGGTCATTTACAGTCTATTTAGTTCATGTAATAACTTTATTATGATTAATAAAAGCACTTATGTTATTATATATTGTTTGTCTTCATATTATTTGTTGTATATATATAGTAACGTCCTTAGTATCAATCTGTGATAGAGAAACCATGATAGTGATTATGGTTGATGAGATCTCTAATCACTATAACAAGGTTGGTACTTAAATGTCTCTAGTCTTATATATTATCAAATGGGACATTGATAGTATAATCAGACTAGCACGTATTGGATGTCTTCTATCTTTTAGAAGATAGGGATAGATCTCGTCTATCGAAGTGTAGGGACACTTGGATTGTACGTGGACGTGTATTAGAGAATGCGTACGTTAGACTGACCCACTTACATTAAGTGTCACACTATGTGGCGGTTGTGTAATTATCCTTTTGACCGGAGTCTTCATGGCATCACGGTGTGGATTGTCATGCTTTGACACTATTGAGATTTCTCCTAACCACGGGGCGATCATGCGGTAGTGATTGGGTATGATATTGAAGCATGCGGAGTATACATGATTGGTCATCCGGGAATCGCGTATCCTATGATTGGGATCGAATATCCGAAATGGCCTTCTTATAAGGAATGTCTAGCTCTCGAGAATCTTTGCAAAGTGGGAGTAAATGTGTTATCCCGAGAGAGCATGATATCCAGATTATAAGATACGATCGTCAATGTATTGACACTCGAGATACGATCGTATGGATATTATTACAGCGATAGGATTGTAAGTTACACGGTAACTGCTTCACATGAAAGGTAGTAGTCATTGCTTTTGACTCTTCCGATGATTGGGGTCACGGTGTGTTGCTAGACGCTATCCCGTGATCGTTAGGCATGAAGGGCATTTTAGTAATTTGCACTTTGTGTCTACGGCCAACATATTCGGAAGCCTATCGGGTCACACACATATGAACATCGAGTCGGATTAAAATGCGGTTATAGTTGATAACCAAATAAGGAAAATTTATCTCTAGACTATAAAGGTTATAGTGGTAAATTAATATGGTGGTATTTATTTATTATGAATAAATAAAATACAAGATATTAATTATATATAAATTATGTTAATTAAAGAATATTCCGGAAGCCAATTAATTGGCATATGGGGCGCCACAATTGAGTGTATGAGATACACTTGGATTGTGCACTTTAATTAATAAGATTGCCATAATATTAATATAAGATATTAATTGATTTTGGGAAAATAGATTTATGGTAATAAGATAATTATACTCAATATAAGATATTGGCAAAAATAAATTATAATTAAAGAGATAAATCAATCTAGAAGATTTTTTTTATTTTATTGGAAAAAGGTTTTCTTCTCCTCCACACCATATGGGGTGCCCCAACCACTATATATAGGAGGTGGGTGTCAAGCTCTTTTATACATCACGATTGCAAGAGCTCATAGTTCTTGTGTAAAATAGAGAGCAATCCATAGTGAGTTTGTGAGGGAAGAAAAGGTCCGGTCTAGCAGCCGGAGTTTTTCCGATAGCAATCCAAGGAGGATTCCGGCAAGGGGTTCGTGTGGATTAGCGATAGAGGCCGGACGCGTGGACGGCTTGCGCATTGAACTACTCTCCGTTGGCGGTCAAAGCGACGATCTTATAGATCATCTGAGGTATAACCGTCAAACTACTTAACGTGTTTATTGCATTAAACGAAGAACGATCTAGAAAAGGAAATAAAATTTTAAATTCCGCTGCGTTAAACTAGTGATTTCCTAACAGTGGTATCGGAGCCAGACTTCGAGCTTAAGCAATAAGCATAAATTAATTGCGTAGTATTTAATCGATAGATGCAAGATTTAAATCACGAAACGTTAAAACAAAAAACAAAAACAAAAAAAATTTAGGGTTCCTGGGGGGTCGGCCGACTGGCGGCGGCGGTGGCCCTAGGGCTGCCGTCTGTCAGCTGTCCTCTTCCAATGGGGGAGATCGACCCTTTTCATTTTGTGATATTTATTGTGCATAGATATCTCGTTTGTTTAGTTGTGTCGTATGGCCAACCAATGGTTCAAATAGTATGGACCATTGGGAAACCATATGGCACATTGGCCTTTCCAAATTTTGATTTGGAATAGGCCTAGGCCTAGGCCACTTCCAAAAATTTGATTTTGGAAAGTGGTCAGGCCTAAACCAAAACTATTTGGCATTTCCAAATATTTGATTTGGAATGGGCCTAGGCCCTTTCCAAATATTTGATTTGGAATAGGCCTAGGTCTAGGCCACTTCCAAAATTTTGATTTTGGAAAGTGGCCAGGCCTAAACTAAAATTAGTTGGCCTTTCCAAATATTTGATTTGGAATAGTCCTAGGCCCTTTTCAAATATTTGATTTGTAAAAGGCCTAGGCCTAGGTCACTTCCAAAATTTTGATTTTGGAATGTGGCCAGGCCTAAGCTAAATTTAGTTTTGGAAAGAAAACAAATAGGAGACTTTATAATTTTAATTTTATTTTGAATAGTTCAAATTTAATTGAAATTAAAATTGATTTAAAATTAAATGTTAATTTTAATTTTCTATTCAGTCATATAATTATTTAAAATTTATTTAATTATTTGATGTGATAAAATAAAGACGCATGAGTAGTTAAAAAAATTAGAATTTGATCTTTTTCGTAAGATAAAAATTGTATGGATTAGATGTGTAGATATAATGTGATTATATGGACCCCGATTGATCATGGACTCGACCAATACGATAGATGAGAATGTTTTCTTTATGTTGGATTTTGAAAAAAAAAATTGTCCTAGGCCGTTATGAAGAACGTGACCTAGTTTACTTTTTGCATTTATCCCATTCCCGTGAGTCCCCCCCCCCCCCGGTGTGCGGCGGGTGTATTTATTAGATAAATTATAATGCAACAAGAATGGAGCAAGAAGTTGAAGACCAAGGAGAAATAAAGAACACATTGGCGTACAGCAATAAAGATCCTATTGGCGGTTGCAGATACCCTTAGTTTGTGACCCGCGGTTTCGTCAGTTTGTATTCGAAACCGCACCTAGGAAAAGTTCATGATCATACCGGTTATTTTATGCGCGGAATGTTGTGTATGTTTTACTTTATATGATATCGTAGTAATATGCACATAGTAGATGAGACCATAATTAAACCAAATTAATTAAGTGAATTAATTTAAAATTATTCCCACGCCAAAAATCGAGCCAAAATTGTCTCCCGATATTATAATGACGGTGAAGAGCCTTTGTTCGGATCCAACTGATCGACCACCGTCGGGAGTTGACCTACCACGGGTATATCGTTATTATCGAGATATGATCGTCACGAGATCTCATGAATATCGGGTTATGACTCGACTAAAGTCTTTCGGTGATTGGCCACCGTCAGGGCCGTCTGACTTTAGAGACAAGGGGTTGATTACCACATAGAGATGCGGACTGTCAAAGAGTTGACTAGTCAACCACTGGGAGTCGCATATGATGCGACTGGTAGGAGTACCTACTTTTCGAAATTGCC
Source organism: Gentiana dahurica var. dahurica (assembly GCA_024500145.1). Taxonomy (NCBI): domain Eukaryota; kingdom Viridiplantae; phylum Streptophyta; class Magnoliopsida; order Gentianales; family Gentianaceae; genus Gentiana; species Gentiana dahurica. The sequence continues at coordinate 38,158,630 of CM044902.1, read as the reverse complement.
GAGATTGATCGACCACCGTCGGGGATTAAGGTGATTAGATTGGATCCCAGCCACTAAAGAATTAATTAAATTCTTGAAAGCCAATTGGGAATAGTTGGCTAGTGGGAGTAAAACCTTAGGAAAATTTTAAGTGCAAATTTAGGGTTTTACATACATGAATTTTACTTATTCTATCTTTATTTATTGTTGTAGAAAATGTCAAACAAATTGAACCTTCATTTTATCATCGAAAACAAGCTTGACGAAACTAATTTTCTCGATTGGGAAAGGTACCTCAAAATCGTTTTGAGGCACGAGAAAATTGGCTATGTCTTGGACGAGGCCCTACCAGAAAAGCCTGCTGAGGGTTCGGCTGCAGATGCTGTCGAGAAGTATAACAAGCATTGTTCTGACAGTACTGATGCTACATGTATCATGCTTGCTTCTATGACACCTGAACTACAGAAACAGCATGAGTCTATGGACGCCTACTCTATCATGGTCCACCTAAAGGAACTCTATGCTTCTCAGTCTCGCACTGAGAGGTATGAGGTCTCAAAGGCCCTGTTTAGTTGTAAGATGGCATCTGGGACTGCTGTTGGGTCACACGTGCTTAAAATGATCGGGTATATAGAGAGGCTTGGGAAGCTGGGCCACAAGTTGGAACGAGAGTTGAGTATTGACTTGATTCTGCAATCTCTACCTGATTCATTCTCGCAGTTTGTGATGAACTATCACATGAACAAGATAGATTGCTCCCTAGCGGAGTTATTGAACATGTTGAAAACTGCTGAGGGCACTGTGGGGAAGGGAAAGCAAGTGTTGCTGGTCACTTCAAGCAAGGGCAAGGCAAAAACCCAGAAGAAGTCCAAGAAGGCGAAGGCTGCACCTAAGCCAACGCCTAAGATAGCAAAAGACAAATCCAAGGATGCTTGCTTCCATTGCGGTGAGACCGGACATTGGAGGAGAAACTGCAAAGGCTTCTTGAGTACCAAGAAGAAGCATTCTGATGCTTCGACTTCAGGTATATTTATGATTGAGATCAACATTACTTCTTCTAAGTCTAACCACTGGGTATTAGATACTGGTTGTGGTTCTCATATTTGTACGAATATGCAGGCACTAAGAAGAACTAGAGATCTGAAGAAAGGAGAGGTGGACCTACGCGTTGGGAATGGAGCAAGTGTTGCTGCACTAGCCGTAGGAGTTTATTTTCTTTCATTGCCCAGTGGGCTAGTACTAGAACTCAATAACTGTTATTTTGTTCCTGCTCTTACGAAGAGCATTATTTCTATTTCTGCATTAGATGTTGATGGTTTTTCATTTACGTTTGAGAATAAATGTTGTTCTTTTTCACGTGATGGAATCTTTTATGGTACTGGCATACTTAGCAATGGTCTCTACATATTAGATATGAATGTTGGCGTACTTAATATAAATAACAAGAAAGCCAAAACAAATGACTTGAATGAATCCTACTTATGGCATTGTAGACTTGGCCATATAAATAAGAATCGCATTTCCAAACTCCATAAAGATGGAATGTTGGATCAATTCGATTACGAATCGTTTGATACATACGAAGCTTGTTTACTTGGCAAGATGACAAAGTCACCTTTTAGTGGCAAAGGGATAAGATCCAATGAATTGCTTGAGCTCATACATACTGATGTATGTGGCCCAATGTCAATTCAAGCCAAAGGAGGATACTCTTATTTTATCACTTTCACTGATGACCATTCTCGCTATGGTTATATATACTTAATGAAGTATAAGTCTGAAGCCTTTGAAAAGTTCAAGGAATTCAGAAGTGAAGTGGAGAAACAACTAGGTAAAGAAATCAAAACGCTTCGATCCGATCGAGGTGGAGAATACCTAGATGGAGAGTTTCAAGACTATTTGAAGGAGAATGGGATTCTACCTGAATGGACCCCTCCAGGTACGCCTCAAATGAATGGCATATCTGAGAGGAGGAACCGTACTTTGTTAGACATGGTACGATCCATGATGAGCTACGCAGTTCTTCCAAAATCGTTTTGGGGTATGCTCTAGAAACCGCATCCTATACACTGAACCGAGTTCCATCAATGACGGTTGAGTCCACTCCTTATGAAGTGTTCAAAGGGAAGAAACAAACACTAGGTTACATGAAACCTTGGGGATGTCCCGTTTATGTGAAACGGACCATGCCTGACAAATTGGAACCTAGATCTGACAAATGTCTATTTGTGGGTTATCCTAGGTAAACCAAAGGGTACCAATTTTACCACCCTGAGGAACAAAAGGTGTTTGTTGCCAGGACTGGCCACTTTCTGGAGAAAGAGTTTATTCTGGATAGGGTCAGTGGGAGTAAAATTGATCTTGAAGAAATTCGAGAACCACTTAAGGACAACAGTCCGTTGATGGAAGTAGAGGATACACCACATACAAATGTGGCGCCACCCTCTACCGTAGACACACTAGCACCTTGAAGATCCACCAGGGAACGCCGTGAACCCGAAAGGTACACTGGCGTGTATCTCATGGAAGATGAGGACCCTAGAACTTATGAGGAAGTGCTATTAAGGCATGACAAAGAGAAATGGCTGGAAGCCATGAATTCTGAAATGGAATCCATGAAAGACAACCAAGTTTGGAACTTAGTTGATCCACCTAAGGGAATAGTTCCCATAGGGTGCAAATGGGTCTTTAAGAGAAAGACCGACATGGATGGTAACGTGACTACCTACAAGGCTAGGTTAGTGGCAAAAGGTTATAAGCAAAGACAAGGAGTTGACTATGACGAGACATTCTCGCCTGTTGCCATGTTAAAATCCATTAGAATTTTGCTCGCTATTGCAGCATACCATGATTACAAAATCTGGCAGATGGATGTGAAAACAGCTTTCCTTAATGGGAACCTGTCTGAGGAAGTGTATATGACACAGCCTAAGGGTTTCACAACCAATGACGCCAGGATGGTGTGTAAACTGCAAAGGTCCATTTATGGATTAAAGCAAGCTTCTCAGAGTTGGAATCTTCGCTTTGATGAGATAATCAAACAGTTTGATTTCATCAAGAACGAAGATGAGCCCTGTGTTTACAAGAAGGTTAGTGGGAGTGCCATTGTGTTCTTAGTGCTTTATGTAGATGACATACTGCTCATAGGGAATGATGTGCCTTTGTTACAATCAGTCAAAGCTTGGTTATCCAAGAACTTCTCAATGAAGGACTTGGGTGATGCAGCCTATATTCTAGGAATAAAGATCTATAGAGATAGATCTAAAAAGTTGCTTGATCTATCGCAATCCACCTATATAGACAAGATGCTGAAGAGATTCAGCATGGAGCAGTCCAAGAAAGGATTGCTTCCCATGTCATATGGGGTCTACCTGTCGAAGGGAATGAGTCCTACGACAGAGAAGGAAAGGGCACAAATGAGTAAAGTCCCTTATGCTTCGGCAATCGGGTCTATCATGTATGCCATGTTATGCACAAGACCAGATGTCTCCTACCCTCTTAGTATGAATAGTAGGTACCAGTCCAATCCAGGTGATGGTCACTGGATTGCTGTCAAGAATATCCTCAAGTACTTGAGACGTACTAGGGGTATGTTCTTGGTTTTCGGGAATGATGATTTAGTATTACGAGGTTACACAGATGCCAGTTTCCAAACTGACAAGGATGACTTTAAGTCACAATCTGGATTTGTTTTCACGCTTAATGGCGCAGCAGTGAGCTGGAAGAGTTCCAAGCAGGAGACTACTGCGGACTCTACAACGGAAGCCGAATACATAGCAGCCTCGGAGGCGGCGAAGGAAGCAGTTTGGATGAAGAAGTTCATTACTGAACTTGGTGTGGTTCCCTCTATTGAAGGTCCAGTGCCTCTGTACTTTGATAATAATGGAGCGATATCTCAGTCAAAGGAACCAAGGTCTCATCAGAAATCCAAACATGTGCTACGGCGCTATCACTTGATAAGAGAGATAGTAGATAGAAGAGATGTAAAGATAGAGAAAGTCCACACGGATGATAACATAGCTGATCCGTTAACCAAGGCATTGTCTCAAGCTAAGCATGAGAAACATGTTCACTTGCACGGGCTTAGGCATATGGGTGATTGGCTTTAGGCCAAGTGGGAGATTGTTGGAAAGGTGTCCTAAACCCAATTGGGTTGGACCGGATCCGACCGGGTCGGGTCATTTACAGTCTGTTTAGTTAATGTAATAACTTTATTATGATTAATAAAAGCACTTATGTTATTATATATTGTTTGTCTTCATATTATTTGTTGTATATATATATAGTAATGTCCCTAGTATCAATCTGTGATAGAGAAACCATGATAGTGATTATGGTTGATGAGATCTCTAATCACTATAACAAGGTTGGTACTTAAATGTCTCTAGTCTTATATATTATCAAATGGGACATTGATAGTATAATCAGACTAGCACGCATTGGATGTCTTCTATCTTTTAGAAGATAGGGATAGATGTCGTCAATCGAAGTGTAGGGACACTTGGACTGTACGTGGACGTGTATTAGAGAATGCGTACGTTAGACTGACCAACTTACATTAAGTGTCACACTATGTGGCGGTTGTGTAATTATCCTTTTGACCGGAGTCTTCATGGCATCACGGTGTGGATTGTCATGCTTTGACACTATTGAGATTTCTCCTAACCACGGGGCGATCATGCGGTAGTGATTGGGTATGATATTGAAGCATGCGGAGTATACATGATTGGTCATCCAGGAATCGGGTATCCTATGATTGGGATCGAATATCCGAAATGGCCTTCTTATAAGGAATGTCTTGCTCTCGAGAATCTTTGCAAAGTGGGAGTAAGTGTGTTATTCCGAGAGAGCATGATATCCAGATTATAAGATACGATCGTTAATGTATTGACACTCAAGATACGATCGTATGGATATTATTACAGCGATAGGATTGTAAGTTACACGGTAACTGCTTCACATGAAAGGTAGTAGTCATTGCTTTTGACTCTTCCAATGATTGGGGGTCACGGTGTTTTGCTAGACGCTATCCCGTGATCGTTAGGCATGAAGGGTATTTTAGTAATTTGCACTTTGTGTCTACGGCCAACATATTCGGAAGCCTATCGGGTCACACACATATGAACATCGAGTCGGATTAAAATGCGGTTATAGTTGATAACCAAATAAGGAAAGTTTATCTCTAGACTATAAAGGTTATAGTGGTAAATTAATATGGTGGTATTTATTTATTATGAATAAATAAAATACAAGATATTAATTATATATAAATTATGTTAATTAAAGAATATTCCGGAAGCCAATTAATTGGCATATGGGGCGCCACAATTGAGTGTATGAGATACACTTGGATTGTGCGCTTTAATTAATAAGATTTTCATAATATTAATATAAGATATTAATTGATTTTGGAAAAATAGATTTATGGTAATAAGATAATTATAATCAATATAAGATATTGGCAAAAATAAATTATAATTAAAGAGATAAATCAATCTAGAAGATTTTCTTTATTTTATTGGAAAAATGTTTTCTTCTCCTCCACACCATATGGGGCGCCCCAACCACTATATATAAGAGGTTGGTGTCAAGCTCTTTTGTACATCACGATTGCAAGAGCTCATAGTTCTTGTGTAAAATAGAGAGCAATCCATAGTGAGTTTGTGAGGGAAGAAAAGGTCCGGTCTAGCAGCCGGAGTTTTTCCGATAGCAATCCAAGGATGATTCCGGCAAGGGGTTCGTGTGGATTAGTGATAGAGGCCGGACGCATGGACGGCTTGCGCATTGAACTACTCTCCGTTGGCGGTCAAAGCGATGATCTTATAGATCATCTGAGGTATAACCGTCAAACTACTTAACATGTTTATTGCATTAAACAAAGAACGATCTAGAAAGGGAAATCAAATTTTAAATTCCGCTGCGTTAAACTAGTGATTTCCTAACAGAGTGTGCATTCCAGAACAAGAAATTTACAGAGACACTTAGTATAAAAATATATATAAAAATATATATATAAATGCAGAGAATTCACACTGTGGCGGTTAGGAGAGTATGAGTGTGTCATAAATATAGATGTAGGTTCATAACACACTAAATCTGAAGGCACATGTAACTCGAAGATGCTTCATCTCGGCTATATTCTAAAATCATAGCAGATAAGCATAGAGTACATCATTTCATAAGATCAATACTCAAGATTTGAGTCATAAATTACAAGATTTTATCAAATCTTTAACCGAATTGGACATGTAAGTGATGCAAATGCTATTGAATCATTAATCAGGATTTTTTACATCAAATATAGCACATAACCTGATTTCATCAGTCTAATGTCCCAGAGTGATCAAGTAAACATATTGATTCGTTTTTAACTGTCATATACATATGATATTCAGATTTAAACAGTCAATAGAAGACAAACTGACACTGTTTTAACAAAAGGATAACCCAGATATATGTACAAAAGTAAATCTGACCCAAAATATTAACTTAAAAAGATATAACACAAAACTAGTGACAATCAAAACATAGATGACTCATTAATCAGAGCTGGATAACCAGAAGAAGTCTGATTTCATCATAACACTTAAATTAAATGCCTCATCTTTGATTATAGACTCAAATCACCATTGTACTCACAGAAATTTGATTTTATCAATCAGTGAACGGTGACTTTTATATCAAAAGTGCATCGAACTGGAATCATTAATCAAAACATAATTTCACCATGAACATTGACTAAAAGAGAAAGGATAGAGTCTTAGCTACATGACCCAGATTATCCATGATCTGGACCTTACCTGATGGACATAATCGCCTTATATGGAGCAAGTTACAGGACCTTTAATTGAAGAGGAAAAGATAAAGCTTTCCTTTTTCTTTTAATCACTGATTCATCACCATTCAGCCTTAGAGGGGTTTATTATGACAGATTTCATAGAGGAACAATAGTTCTTATTCAGCCAAATGAAGGAGAGAAGAGTTGGGCACATAATCGAACCATTTTGTGTGAGAAAAGTGTTAGCTTTGAGATAGGGGTTAGGACATGGAAGTCTAAGAAAATAAGGGGAGAGGGTTGTATGAAAATGAAAGAGATGCGGCTGCAACTTGTCTGAAAGAGGGATTGGGTTATTTTAGGGTTACATGTATATTTATATGGTAGGGAAATAATTCTATTTGTATAGGAGGATGGTAAATGGACGGGTTTTGGACTGAGGCTGAATATTTTATGGGCTTATAATGCAAATAGAGGATGGACCATGTAAATGGCGGAAGCTGAGCCCAATTCTGCCATTTATATATATTATCCATCATAGTGTCACACCATATCATATAAAATGTGATGATAAAAATATATCATACACATACGTAGTTTTAATCATTTATGGTGTGTATTTCATGGTACCTGCAAAAATAAAAATGCCATTGTAAGTCATACGAATTCTTGGAAGGGTTAGTCACAGATAATAAATATGGCATATAATATAGGGTAAAATTAATCAAACCATATATGGATTATTGTGGGCACAACAATATCCCAACAATTCTCCTCATTTTCATTAATTTTACAAAATACCTACGCTCCCCCTGAATTGCAGCTCCCCCAACATATATACATCTCTCCCCCTTATTTTGAAAAAGGAATCAAAAGAACGGTCTAAAGAGGAACCATATATAGGTCACTACGTAGCTTTTTGAACAAAGCCTGGGGTAGAGGCTTCGTGAAAATGTCAGCGACTTGCTGCATAGTAGCCACAAACACTATAGATATCATACCATTGGTCACATGGACTCGTATAAAGTGATAATGGATATCGATACGTTTGGCACAAGAGTGCAATACCGGATTGTGGGACAAGTCTATGGCACTAGTGCTGTCACAGTAGATCGTCATGCAAGGTATAGTAATACCGAAATCAGCAAGCTGTTGTTTGATCCACAAAAGTTGGGCACAATAATTACTTAAAGCAACATACTCAGCCTCAGTGGTGCTCAAAGCAATGGTAGGCTGCTTCTTGGAGAACCACGAGACGAGTCTATTGCCCAAGAACTGGCACGTGCCACTAGTGCTTTTGTGTTCCACACGGCAACCTCCATAGTCGGCATCACTATATACGAGTAGTGTGAATGGTGTAGATGTGGCATAAAATAGACTCAGTGTGGGGGTGTGCCTAAGATAGTGAAATATTTGTTTGACTGCACCAAAGTGTGACATCTTAGGGTTTGCTTGGAATCCTGCACATAGACAAACGGAAAACATAATATCGGGTCGGGAAGCAGTCAAATAAAGTATGGAGCCTATCATGGATCTATAAAGGTGTTGGTCAAAAGGTTGGCCATCTTCATCCGTAGTTAGCCTGACTAGATGAGGTCATAGGCGTGCTTGCAGGCTTAAGTGTGTCAAACTTGAATTTAGTGAGCATGTCTTTAATGTATTTGGTTTGACTAACATGTGTTCCTGAGGGAGTTTGTTTGATTTGTAGACCAATGAAGAAAGTGAGCTCTCCCATAGCCGACATCTCAAAGTTAGACTTCATCAAAGTCTCAAACTTGATGCATAGGTCAGGATTGGTGGAGCCAAAAATGATATCATCTACATATACCTGAACAATCAGGATATCTGAACCAGATTTCTTAATGAATAGAGTATTATCTACTCTACCCCTAGAGAAACCATGTTCTAGTAACATAGATGATAGCTGGTCGTACCAAGCTCGGGGGTCTTGCTTCAAGCCATAAAGTGCCTTCTTGAGATGATAGACATGATCTCGGTGAAGTATATCCTCAAAATCCGGAGGTTGGTGAACATACACTTCCTCCTTCATAAGACCATTCAAATATGCACTCTTACCGTCCATCTGGAATAACTTTAGGTCAAAAGCAGATGCAAATGCTATAAGTAGGCAAATGGCTTCAAGCCGAGCGACTAGAGCAAAGGTTTCATCATAGTCGATGCCTTCCTCTTGACAATACCCTTGTGCCACCAGTCGGGCCTTATTCCGAACAACTACCCCGCTTTCATCCATTTTATTCCTAAAGACCCATATGGTTCCTATAGTGTGTGTCTTGGGAGGTAAAGGGACTAATTCGCATACATCATTTCTTTCGAATTGATGTAACTCCTCTTGCATGGCTATCACCCAATCCGTGTCTCCTAGTGCTTCTTTGTTATTTTAGGTTCAATTAAAGATACTAAAGCAGTAAAAGGAGGGGAAAGTGTGGACCGTCGACTGGATACACCAGCAGTGGGATCTCAAATGAATCTGAAGTATGAGCTCTATCCCAAGTGCGTTGTCGGGTAGGAGCAGGCTGCTCATTGTGTTCAGTATGTTGTTCACCATGGGGTTCACAATTTGCTAAGGTTTCATCACCCATGGGTCTGTTTTCAGCAATAGGAGCCTCAGGAGTAGGAGTTTCAGGAATCTCCGGGCTTACTTCATTTGGGGTCGGAGGAAGAAACTCAAACTCGGAACAATCTGTAAGCTTAGCCTTTTCTAATAATTCTTTAATTCCTTCCACATTAATACACGCATTAGCCATGGAATTTGATTCGTTAAATGAGACATGTATGGACTCACAAACGCGTCGAAAAACCGGATCACAACATCAATATGCCCGTGAGGTTTCAGAATAACCCACGAATATGCATTCGGTGGACTTAGATGCGAATTTATCCAAGTTTCCCTTATCGTTTAGGACAAAACATTTTGACCCGAAAACTTGGAAATAGTTTATTTTGGGTGGTCAGTTCCTAAGAATCTCGTAGGGAGACTTGTGCAAAGTCTTTCGAATAGATAATCTGTTAATATTATAACAGGCACAAGAAACCGCTTCGGCCTATAGGAAACGAGGAACATTGAACTCGTTTAGCATCGTTCGTGCCGACTCCTAGATAGAGCGATTTTACGCTCAACAACTCCGTTTTGTTGTGGAGTTCTAGGAGCATAAAACTCATGTCGAATACCGGAGTATTCACAAAACTCAATGAGTTCTGCATCAATGAATTCTCTGCCTCTATCGCTCCAGACAGTCACAACCGATATATCAAAAGTATTCTGTAATTGCTTTACTAGAGTTTCAAATGACGTAGCAGTGTCACTCTTGTGGGTCAAGAATAGAACCCATGTGTATCGGGAGTAATCATCTACAACTACGAGGGCATACGACTTCCCTCCAAGGCTTCGAACACGACTTGGGCCAAACAGATCGATATGTAGGAGTTCAAGTGTGCGTGTAGTGGTGATGTCTTGTTTGGATTTGAAAGAAGTCTTTGTTTGTTTTCCTTTGATGCAAGGCTCACAAAACTTTAAGTCTTTCAAGTCAAACTTTGGTAGTCCACGAATTAGATTTTGGCTAACCAATTTCTGCATGGTGGAGATACTAATGTGTCCTAGGCGTCTGTCGAGGATATAGTTCAACAAGTCAAATAATTATCTTATTGTATTCTAAATATTTTAGTATTTATCTCTAACGGCTTTTTCTCTAAGTTTATTAAGCCTATATATATTGTACTCTTCTGAAAATATTCAATCAATGAAATATGATATTATAAATTACAATATGGTATCAGAGCATGTCAATTTTCCTCTCCCTCGTGTTACGCCAATGCTCCTAAACCCTACCCTTCTTCATTCTTGATCTGCCTCTTTCCGTTCAAAAAAAAAGAAATGAAAAAGAAAAACCAGCACCGTCTTCTTCCTCCAGTCTCAAATTCTCAATGCCCCAGCAATCTTCTCTTCTTCGATTCTAACCTTGCTATCACATATCCTGATTTGCGTTCTACATCAAAAAAAAATTAAAGAGAAACAATCATCAGCAAATCTCCAGCAACTCAACCTTTCTCCGGCACTCTTCTTTTCTGCCGCACCTGTTCTTTCCGGCGTCCAGAAAATCAGCAAATCCCCGATTCGCTTTACAACTCCGATTTGATTCGCGAGAAATTTTAAAGGGCCAAGAAAGGATAATTTTCTATATTTTTATTTGCAGCGGCGTTAATCTTGAAGTAATTGGTGTATGGGATTAGTCATTGTCACCGGGGGTTGCCCATAGGATATTAAGCTGCACAACTTTCTTTTCTGAAGCCTCGTGGATTTTCGTAGGGAAATTATATTGAAGAAATAGCCGATTTGACTATACTTATTTGTTTTGCCTTGGTGAAGAACAAAAAAAAAGAAGAAGAAGAAAAATATCTAGACACATATTGCTTCTCCGACTTGGTGCACAGTTTTCCTCTTTTTCGAGAACGGGGGCGCAGTCAAGGATTCGGTCCTTCCCACACTTTCTATTCCGGACAAAATCGTGGTGCTATGAACCTGTCTTGCCAAATTTGCTTTCAAGTCGGCAATGTTGCTCCCTCGTGCCCCTTCCGCTACGACCATTCTCAGTCGCCGCCCCCTCTGAAAACACCACAGGCATACGTCGCCTCTCACTCCACTCATCCCGGATCTGATTGGATTGCGGATACTGGTGCCACTCATCATCTCACTCATGATCGTCGCAATCTCACCCTATCATCTGCACCCTATGCCGGGCCCGACAAAGTACATGTAGGCGACGGTACAGGTTTACCTATTACTCTTTATGGCTCTTCCTCTATACATTCCCCCTCCCAATCGTTTCATTTATCTAATATTCTTGTTACGCCTTCCATCACTAGAAACCTCTTATCCGTACATAAATTTGCTTCGGATAATTCTGTGTACTTTGAATTTCATGGGTATTGAACGTCAGTTTAATACCAAACTAAAATCCATCCAAACTGATTGGGGTGGTGAGTACCGGCGCGTTTCCACTCTTCTTACCTCTCTTGGAATCCGGCATCGCCTTTCTTGTCCCCACACACACGAACAAGTTGGTGCCATTGAACGCCGCCACCGCCAAATTGTTGAAGTTGGCCTCTCCCTTCTTGCCCAATCTAATCTTCCGCTTCCCTATTGGGAGGACGCCTTTATCACTGCCACTTATATTATCAACCGGCTTCCCACCCAAGTTCTTCATGATAAATCTCCCTACGAAATGGTCCACCATCGGCCTCCTGACTATACTTTTCTTCGAGTCTTTGGGTGTGTGTGCTGGCCCTATCTCCGTCCCTACAACCACCACAAGACTGATTTCCGATCCAAAACTTGCATCTTCCTCGGATATAGTCCTTCTCACCATGGTTATAAATGTCTCGACCTTGCCTCTGGCCGTCTCTATATTGCTCGCCACGTTGTTTTCAATGAATCTGTCTTCCCTTATACGCCATCTCCCTCTAAACCCATGCTTGATAATCTCACTGTACCACTGCCTATCTTTCTACCAACACCTCCACAAAATCCACTTCCCATGCCGGCCCCTTCCAACCCGGCACCACCCCTTGTGGCTCCTCCTCCCGAGCCCTCGCCACCCACTTCTCCTGTGTCCAGATCAGCCTCGGCCTCCCCAGATTCATCTCCTGCTCAATCTGCTCCCACTCATACAATGATTACTCAAACCAAAACCAATTCTCTTAAACCTATCTCTCGGCCTGACTTTATCCGCTATCCGCTTCCTAAAGCTCTTGTTGCTTCTACCGACTCCATGGACCCTACTTCCTATACCGAAGCTTCCAAACACCCGAATTGGCGTAATGCTATGAGAGAAAAAATTGACGTGTTGTTGCGCAATCATACCTGGGATCTTGTGCCTCCGCATCCTCGTATGAATATTGTTGGAAATAAAGCACTAAGCATCATGCCGATGGTCGTTTTGAGCGTCACAAAGCTCGCCTTGTGGCCAAGGGTTTTCATCAAGCCAAAGGAGTTGATTTCACTGACACATTTAGTCCGGTAGTTAAACCGGTCACTATTCATCTTCTTCTGTCTCTTGCCGTTTCGCAGGGTTGGTCTCTTCGCCAAGTGGATATTCAGAATGCTCTCCTACATGGACATTTATCTGAACCCGTCTATATGCAGCAGCCCCAGGGATTCGTTCACCCTGATTATCCAGATTATGTATGCCGTCTTCGCTGTAGCCTTTATGGCCTTCGTCAGGCTCCCCGTGCATGGTTCTCTCGCTTCACCGATGTCTTGACTCAGTTTGGTTTTGTCGGTTCCAAAGCCGACACCTCTTTATATATTTATTCTCGTGATGGTGCTCGTGTTTATATTCTTATTTATGTGGATGATATTATTATTACTGGCTCGTCGTCTTCACTTGTTGAGCAGGTTATCTCTTATCTTGGTCGGCACTTTCCGGTTAAAGACCTTGGTTCTCTGTCCTATTTTCTTGGCATTGAGGTGCTTCCTACCTCCGATGGTCTATTTCTCACTCAACGCAAGTATATCTTTCAACTTCTACAGCGTGCCTCTCTGGATAAGGCCAAGCCTTGTCAGACACCTATGTCGGCCACAACCCGTCTTACACTTGACGACGGCCCTCCCTGCGCCGATCCGTCGCTTTACCGCACTATTGTTGGTGGTCTACAGTATCTCAGTTTCACTCGCCCTGATATTGCGTTCGCAGTCCACAAGGTTAGTAAGTATATGCATTCGCCTACCGAAGCTCACTGGGTTGCCGTTAAACGTATTCTTCGGTATCTTAAGCATACTATCTCCGATGGTCTCTTCTTCTCTCGCCGGTCCCCTATTTCGCTCCTGGCTTATTCTAATTCTGATTGGGCCGCTGACACCGATAATCGCCGTTCTGTTGGGGCATATTGTGTCTTTCTTGGTGATAATCTCATTAGTTGGCGTAGTAAGCAACACTTGACGGTTTCTAAGAGTAGCACTGAGGCCGAGTACAAGACTCTTTCCAACACCGCTGCCGAACTCCAGTGGCTTTGCAGTCTTCTTCATGAGATGCAGGTTCCATTGTCTTCTCCGCCAACTCTTTGGTGTGATAATATTTGCGCCACCTATCTTGCTCACAATCCGGTGTTTCAAGCCCGCACGAAGCACATAGAGATCGACTTCCACCATTTTCGCAAATTAGTTGCCGCTCGCAAACTTTGCATCTCATTTATCTCATCAAAGGATCAGTTAGCCGATGTCCTTACCAAACCGCTGGCTCAGCCTCGTTTTGCCAGTTTAAAGTCCAATCTCCGTGTTCAGCCACTTCCCACGGGATTGCGGGGGCGTGTCGAGGATATAGTTCAACAAGTCAAATAATTATCTTATTGTATTCTAAATATTTTAGTATTTATCTCTAACGGCTTGTTCTCTAAGTTAATTAAGACTGTATATATATTGTACTCTTCTAAAAATATTCAATCAATGAAATATGATATTATAAATTACAATAGCGTTGATGCCAGAGATTAACATTTTCATTCTCAAAGAAAAGACAAGATATTGGACAATCCGGAAGCTTATCAAGTTCGATCATATATATATTGTCCTCACGATGACCGGACAAAAGAAGCTTACCAGACATAGCTTTTAACTAGAGGGCTGATCATAAAAGCCAAAATAAGACCCATATGGATAGTGGGGCTGGTCATAGTGATATTGTGGTTGAAAATTGTTATATGAATTATAGGACACACGTGGTTTAACATCGGTGTAATAAGGTGCTTGATGTATTCCATAATCATGGTGAATACGTGGAGCATAGTTCGTTTGACGAGAGGTAGTCTATCGAGTTGGACTCCTTGAGTACCTCTGGTCATACTTGTATGCGTGTTTGGGTGATTTTGTGTGTTGTTTATAAAAATGTTTGGGGGAAAGGGGATTGATGTTCTTTAAGGCAATTGGCCTTGGTTCCCAGATCTTTTCTTTGAGCTTCAAGTCCTTGAGAAGAGTCTCCTTGTAAGAAATCTCATACCCACTGACTATTGGCCCCTTCTCTAACCCTTGAATGGTTTTCTTGAGTGTAATAGACTCAAATTTAAGAGAAGCATTTTCCAACTCAAGATCTTGGTACTTCAGCTCAAGTGCACTTAAGGAATTAATTAATTGGAGGATTAGATCCTCATTTCGTAAAATAATATCTTGTAGGTGTTCATTTTGCTTTTAACATTTAAGTTTTCAATAGCCAATTTTTCATTTAATTCATACAACTCATCATTTGTGAATGATGGATTAGACAAAATCTCATATGTGTCATTAGTGGTCTGAGAGTATGCCATAAGAGCAACATTTGCGTTCTCACTCTTTTCAGAGTCAGATTCAGCAGCGTCGTTGTCCGAACTATCGGACCAAGTGGCTAAAGCAGGTTTTACTTTCTTCTTATTATCAAAAATAGGTTTGGATTTCGTTTCAGATTTAGACTTACGATTCGGACATTCATTGTCAATATGCCCCTTGCTGACATTCGTAGCAACAGACATCGGAACCCCTTTTGGCTTTGCCTTTTTGGGATTTAGGTTCAAATTTCGAACCCTTATTAAACTTCAAAATTTTCTTGAAGTTGTGAACCATAAGTGCGTGATCTTCATTATCACTTTCACTTTCGGTAGTCTCAGGTTCGGTGGGCTAGGATTTGGCCTTGAGTGCCACTCCCTTAGTCTCGGGCTTAGTATGCTTGCGAGAGGACAGCATGCTCTCATGCACAAGCACTGAGCCAATAAGTTCATCCTTTTTCAGAGTTTTCAGATCCTTATCCTGTTGTATAGTCTTAACCGTGATGTCCCATTCTTGGGGTAGGCTTCTAAGTATCTTTTGCACAATCTTTTTGGATTTAAAGGTTTTACCTAGTGCAGATAGTGTAGTGATAATATCAGTGAATCTGGTATCCATGTCACTGATTGTCTCGTTTGAACCCATCCTAAATGATTCATAAGCAAACATGAGTTGGTTAATTTATCCTTAACTTGATTATTACCCTCATGACGCATGTCAAGTTGATCCCATATTTCCTTAGTAGTCTTACAGTCTAATACGTATTTTCCCTCAGCTGGACTTAGAGCGTTAACAAGGATAGCGGTAGCCTTAGAATTGAGGGTCATCTTTCGATAATCCTCATCATCTAATTCATCTCTATCCTTCTTAACTTGCACTAACACACCATCATCCCTACCTTCCTTAGTAGGGACAAAGGGCCTATCCAATATAATGAACCATAGTCAGATGTCCATTGCCTCTACATAGAGTTGCATAGCCCTCTTCCACTAAATATACCCAATACCATCAAAGTAGGGAGGCCTTACCAATGATAAGCCCTCACGTGGTGGTGCCTGGTTATAGTTCATGAAAGCCATTTAATTAATGTTTCTAGGCGTTTAGATGATAATAAAATGTAATACAATGCAAGTCAATGCACCTAACACTAATGTAGTGATATAATACAAATCCAGTCTGGACGGATTCAAATAAGATATAACAAAGATCTCAGATTCGATATTGTGTTGCAAGTGGTGTGTGAATAGTCTAAGTACTTAGTTGTTTGCAGAAAATAAAAACACGTTCAGAAACGAAAGACTAAATCGAGACTTAGCAGATTTATTTTTCAAAACTAAAGCACAGATACAACACCTGCATATAGCACAGTTCAATAGGCAATAATTCAGCAGTTATAACACATCAAACACAGAAGAGATATGCAGTGTTTAGCAGATTATGTCACAGAAGAAAATTTGAGCAAAGTAGCAGGTTTTTAACACAGTAATTCAGTAGGCAGAACCAGAATTTGATTCACAAGAAACCAAGCTCCGATACCACTTGTTGGATCGTACATGCACAATATATATCCTAGAGGGGGGTGAATAGGATATTACGGCTTTTTAATTTTAATTAGCCTTTATAGAGTTTCCAAATTAATTAACCTATTACTGATAATAAACTAGGCGGAAGATCTAGCTAAGATCAACGTGCATAGGTTAATGTTCTTGTTATCAATTCGATTAAGGATTTTAACGAGTTAAAAAATCTATCAATTTAGCATGCAGCAATTTAAGTGTGTTTCTAATTTGATTCCATATCACATAAACTGATTTTAATAGTTGTTTAGACTATCATGCAGTCTTATGTGTAAATATTAACTACACATCCACAGATTTCACTATATTCAGTTAACAGATTACAATTGATCTTTAATACTGAAAGTAAGATACAAGATGGATAAACTTGTTCTAACTTATTGAGCTTTTTCAGATCACACTGTAGTGTGTGAATCCTGATTTCCACAGGGATATAATCACTAGGATTCAGACACAGTTCTGTTTCTGAAAAATTCAATACAATAAAACACAATACAACCTTCGCTTTTCTTTTTCTAACCAAGCTCTAAAAATCAAGCACACAGAGAAAATTAGCAACTTGAAAGCAAAAAGTAAATGCGAGAACTTACTGATATGAACACAAAGTACGGGCTGTGAGAAGAACTGGTGCCAGAGACATGCCTTGGTGTAATCCCAAAGCTTATGCTAGATTCCCATATGATTTCACCACAACCCAGTTTCAAGTCAGATTACTCAGATAAATCTGAATCAAAACACGAACTTACAACTCAGATTCAAGATAGACTTAGAAGTAAGAACACTTAAACAGTTTCGTAAATACAAGGGAATTTTTAGTAAATAAGAAAATGTTTGATCAGCTTGTTGCTTGATCAGTTTGGTATCACTGAGAATTTAAAGGCAAGTAAATGGTAAAGCATTTACTGAACCACGTTGAAAACATAATATGCAATGAATGAGGTTATTCCAAGGTCTGAAATTGGTTTTAAAAATAGTAATAAGTGTTTCTGTATTCTAAAAAGACTTTTGAAAATATTTAGAGAAAACCGTTCAGATGCAGCATTGAAACAACAAAAGTTGTAAATGCACTGTATTGGGATCACAGACAGTTTTCTTGATTTATTTTCTTAGTATTTTAGTTAATAAAAATATAGCAACAAATTTGTTTATTTTAACAGTATATATATATATATGAGGTGAGTGTGCATTCCAGAGCAAGAAATTTATAGACACTAAGTATAAAATATATATATATATATATATATAAATGCAGAGAATTCTCAGTGTAGCAGTTAGGAAAGTATGAGTCTGTCATGAATATAGATGTAGGTTCATAACACACTGAATCTGAAGGCACAGGTAACTCGAAGATGCTTCATCTCGGCTATATTCTGAAATCATAGCAGATAAGCATAGAGTACATCATTTCATAAGATCAATACTCAAGATTTGAGTCATAAATTACAAGATTTCATCAAATCTTTAACCGAATAGGACATGCAGGTGATGCAGATGATATTGAATCATTAATCGGGATTTTCGACAGCAAATATAGCACATAACCTGATTTCATCAGTCTATTGTCCTAGAGTGATCAAGAAAACATGTTGATCCGTTTTTAACTGTCATATACATATGATATTCAGATTTAAACAGTCAATAGAAGACAAAGTGACACTGTTTTAACAAAAGGATAACCCAGATTTATGTACAAAAGTAAATCTGACCCAAAAATATTAACTTAAAACGCTATAACACAAAACTAGTGACAATCAAAACATAGATGACTCATTAATCAGAACTGGATAACCAGAAGAAGTCTGATTTCGTCATGACACTTAAATTAAATGCCTCATCTTTGATTATGGACTCAAATCGGCATTGTACTCACAGAAATTCGATTTTATCAATCAGTGAACAGTGACTCTTAAATCAAAAGTGCATCGAACTGGAATCATTAATCAAAACATAATTTCACCATGAACATTGACTAAAAGAGAACGGATAGAGTCTTAGCTACATGACCCAGATTATCCATGATCTGGACCTTACCTGATAGACACGATCGCCTTATATGGAGCAAGTTACAGGACCTTTAATTGGAGAGGAAAAGATAAAAGCTTTCCTTTTTCTTTTAATCACTGATTCATCACCATCGAGCCTTAGAGGGGTTTATTCTGATAGATTTCATAGAGGAACAATAGTTCTTCTTCAGCCAAATGAAGGAGAGAAGAGTTGGGCACATAATCGAACCATTTTGTGTGAGAGAAGTGTTAGCTTTGAGATAAGGGTTAGGACATGGAAGTTTAAGAAAAGAATGGGAGAGGGTTGTCTGAAGATGAAGGAGATGCGGCTGCAACTTGTCTGAAAAAGGGATTGGGTTGTTTTAGTGTTAGATGTATATTTATATGGTAGGGAAATAATTCTATTTGTATATGAGGATGGTAAATGGACGGGTTTTGGACTGAGGCTGAATATTTTATGGGCTTATAATGCTAATAGAGGCCGGACCGTGTAAATGGCGGAAGCTGAGCCCAATTCTGCCATTAATATATATTATCCATCATAGTGTCACACCATATCATATAAAATGTGATGATAAAAGTATATGATACACATATGTAGTTTTAATCATTTATGGTGTGTATTTCATGGTACCTGCAAAAAATAAAAATGCCATTGTAAGTCATACGACTTCTTTGAAGGGTTAGTCACAGATAATAAATATGGCACATAATATAGGGTACTATAAAATTAATCAAACCATATACGGATTATTGTGGGCACAACAATATCCCAACAATTACACCACCTGGAACCTCATATAATTTCTGCTCATTTATTTATTTATTTTACGCATCTATTTACTGCATCTAAGTTTATATTGCACCTAATCACAGACTCAACAAAAATAAGAAACTGACTCAGCACAGCATCGCATTTTTAACTAGACAAACTAATAACTCAAGTTTTATAAAAAGGCTTAATTTAATCCGCTGTCAGTTGACTCAGTTAGGCATAAGTCGGTCTTGACCTATACTCAGCTAAGTTAGCTTAACTCCGCACAAGTTTAAAGCTTAACTCAGTCTGGTTTAAGATTCAGTTTTTGGGGTTTTTGGTGACAAGTTTATTCAACCCCCCGCCCCCTCCCCCCCCCCCTCAAACTTGGGTCAGCCTTTTCAAGGGACCAACAATGACAGACAAACCTGACTCGATAAATAAAAAATAAAAATATAGACTCCAAATAAAAATAAAATAAAATAAAAATCGAAACAACTCAACTACAATTTGATTATAGTATAGAGTAATAAACTCGCACATCCATAGCTCAAAAGATTTTGGAACACGGCGATAAAAAACCTCTACACAATAAAATAATTGTGACTCAATCTAAGACTTCCTAGACATTATGACTCGATCTAACTACGAGAAAAGAAAAAGCATCTAAGAAATAGTTCTGAGTTTAAGGTCGTCAGCTCGACCGTCCGACTACTCATATCTAAGCGAGTCATCGAAGTAAAGGACCTCCTTCGATCTGTCAGAGTTAACATCCGTATAATGCTCCAATCAATTGCTTATGACCATCAAGGTCTTATCCTTTCCCGGATGTTTCACTCCCACGGTTCCCGAAGGATCTACCTTCACCAGTATGTATGGCTTTGGGCGGTTTTTATATATTTTATTTTTTTACGTTTTTTTATATATTTTTTAACTAAAATAAAGGAAACAAAAAATAGAATGGGGGATTAACGAAAAATTCTATAACCCGAATTTTGTAACTAAGCCTGCGTTACAAAAACAAAGTCCCCGGCAACGGCGCCAAAAAACTTGTTCGTGAAAATCACAACTATACTAGCAAGCGGACTAGGTATAACTGTAGTATAGCTCAATTCGTGAGCAAGGTCGATTCCACAGGGACTTGTTCGATAATTATGCAGAATTAGTTATAAAATTTAAGATTACGGATGGTTTGTGGTCTTTGACCAAAATAAAGGCGGAAAATTATGTAAAAAGAACGGATTATCAAATCAAGACGAGTTTTAACCACGTTTAAGAAAGTAGATCAAATGAAACTAGTTAATTCTTCCCTAATCGTTTTGTATATTGATTATGTGGGTCCCTTAGAAAGGCTAACACAAGTTTAGAGGGGGGTGAATAAACTTGTCACCAAAAACTATATTAATTAACAATTAAGGTTCAGTTTTAACTTGTGTGGAGTTGAGCTGACAAAGCTGAGTCTAAGTCAAACTGACTTATACAAAATTCAGTCAACCGATAGCGGATATTGATTTTAGCCTTTATCTGGATCTTGTTAATTCTTTAAGAAAAAGCTGAGTATGCTAAACTGAATTCTAGTGAATGTCAGTTTGTGAATTTTGTAGGTTTATAACAATCAGTTTCAGTATGCTGTATAAACAAATATAAATGTTGTAAAGATAAGTAAATGCGTAAAGTAATTAGAGTAAGAATTATAGTGGTTCTAGGTGGTGTAATCCTGTCAGTCCACTCTTCCCCTGTGATGTAGGAGGAAAATTCCACTAAAACTCCTTGAGGTACGCTATTACAAAAAGTCCTATATGATAGTCCTTGACTAATCACTAGTGTCGCTATCTAAAAAACTAAAGCACGGGTTGGATGGTTTCTCTTCAACTGCTTGAACCACTGGTCCTTAGAGGGTTGTATTGCCTCTTCACCAGCTACCACCACAAACACAGTCTACCCGACTGCAAATGTCACAACTGTTCTTGGCAACTCCTTGACCGGTTTGCTTCACATTCTAAGCCTTTGATTGAGAATCAAAGTTGGGCTGAGAATCAATAAATTGATTCTTTCTTGTGGTTCTTCAAAGTGTAGAAATATGGATATGATCGATGTAGCTTGAACACTTGAAGAAATTCTAGATATGATCTTGTTGAGCACAGATATGATAGCAATTCGAATGAACTAGACTTGTGCACAAAAATGCTTGTAATCTTGTTAATTCGGTGTTTGATCCTTGGTGCAAATTCCTTTATTTATAGTGTGAGGTTCAACGTTCATCTTGCTTGAATTCGAATTGTATCAACGTCTATATTTCAGATGTCATGTGTCGGTGACGGTTCTGACATGTCAGTTCTTCATCCAATAACAATCGTTGATTTACAACGTTCGAATGTACTTTCATTTGCTTGGATGGCTGACTATAAAACTGAGTTTCCTGATCAGTTTTATACTGAGTATGTCAGTTTTCAGTTTACTAACTGACTTAGAGCATTAACTGAGTTTTTACACTTCTTCAAAAGTTCAGTACTCTATTTATCTGATTTTATGTGACTGAATCATATTACACCATTTCTTATAAAGATCATCTAAGATATCATTGTCCTTAAGATACTTAGGTCACCTTTCAAGATCCATAAAGTCAGTTCAGGCCATCACAGACTTACCAGAATTGTAACTTTACGGTCTCGGCTTAATATCTTCATAACTGAGTTTGGACCCTCAGTTCTTTAATCTTCCTTGACTGAGTCTGTGTCCCTCAGTTCTTCAAATACTGGGTTTGTTCCCTTAACATTTAGTTCTAGATAAGTCAACCGAGTCTGTGTCCCTCAGCGAACTTACCTTCTTCAGTTCTGAGTGAGTCTTCAGTTCTACGTGTATATCTTCAGTCTTAAGTTTTGTTCCAGTTTTCTAGATGATTTCCAGTTTTCAGTTTTATGACACTTCTATCTATTACAGTGCTTGTCTGATATAACCTATACAATTATCAGACTCTATTAAAACTTATACATTCTGTTCTAGATATCTTTTAGCATTCCACTATAACAGCTAGCTTCAGCACTTCATCAATGGGAAGTAAACAAACATATACTTAAATGAGATGAATTATCATCAAAACTAAATTTTATTTCCAATAATTTCCCCCTTTTATCAAAACTAAACATAGACTTCTTCTTCAAGTATCCCGTTCAAAAATGCACTTTTAACGTCCATCTGGTGCACTTTGAATTTCTTGTGGGCTGCAAAGGCAAGAAATAGTCTGATTACCTCCAACCTTGCAATTGGGGCATAAGTTTCATCAAAGTCTATCCCTTCAGCTTGAGAATAACCTTTTGCTACATGTCTGGCTTTGTTTCTGATAATATTCCCATCTTCATCAAGCTTATTTCTAAAAACCCATTTAGTTCCGATTATGTTGACATGATCTTGCTTGTCTACTAAATCCCAAACCTGATTTCTCTCAAATTCGTTGAGTTCTTCTTGCATAGCCAAAATCCAATCTGGATCGTTTAAGGCATCTTCAATTTATTTGGGTTCAGGCTGAGATAGAAAGCATGCTATCATAGCATCTAGTTGGTGTCTAGTACGAACTCCAGCTTGAAAATCACCTAATACTTGTTCTTCAGGGTGATTTCTCATCCATTGATGTACTGGTGGTTGAATCAACGGATCTTCATTTTGTTGAGTTGGTTCTTCTTGAGCTAGATCATTTTCAACTGGATCAGTTTCTTCTTGTTGCTGTCAGTTGCTGGTTCAGTTACAGGCAACTGAGGCTGATCTTGATCTAAAGAGTCTGAGATCCTTAACCTTCCAATATCAATGAAAACTGGTTCTGGAGTCTTGTCTAACTGAGGCTGACAAACTGGTTCTCCTTTGTCTTCAATTGTGTCTCCAGTAAACTTTGGTTCATCAAAGACCACATGTATAGATTCTTCATGCTTGAGTGTTTGCTTGGTTAGCACTTTGAAAGCTTTACTGACACTTGAATAACCCAAAAATATTCTTTCATTAGCTTTGGGCTGAAAAACCTTGAGCTGATTCTTTCCATTGTTATGGACAAAGCACTTGCTTCCAAAGGCATGAAAGTATGAGACATTTGGTTTTCTGCCGTTCCGAATCTCATAAGGTGTCTTTTCATGTCTCTTTTTCATGAGAGCTCGATTCTGAGTATAACAAGCTGTATTTACAGCTTCTGCCCAATATCTTTCTAGCAGTTTAGATTCACAGATCATTGTCTTCCAGCTTCTTTGAGTGTTTTATTCCTCCTTTCAGCTACTCCATTCTGTTCAGGTGTTGTTGTAGTTGCAAGCTGGTGTAGTACTCCAATTTCTCCATAATATTCAATGATTATGGTGTTGAGAAATTCTGTTCCTTTGTCTGATCTAATCTTGACTACTGTAACACTTTTCTGATTTTGGAGTCTCTTGAGAAGTTCTGTCATTTGTTGCTTAGTTTCACTTTTCTTGGTCATGAAAATGACCCAAGTGTATCTTGAATAATCATCAACCACCACCAAAGTGTATTTCTTTCTACTAGAACTGATTGGTGTAATTGGTCCAAATATGTCCATATGCATCAGTTCTAAAACTCTGTTTGTCGAATGTTGAGACTTAGTTTTGAAACTTTCTTTTGTTTGCTTTTCTTGTTGACATGCATCACACAGGCTGTCTTTCTTGTATGCCATCTCTGGAAGTCCAATCACCAAGTTCTTTTTGACTAACAAGTTGATATCATCAAAATTTAGATGACTCGGTTTCTTGTGCCACAACCAACTGAGTTCTGACATGGTATGCACGATCAAACAAGTTTCTGAAACTGTTGTAGACCAATCTACAACATACATGTTCTCTTCTCTTCTTCCGGCTAGAACTACCTGGAAAGTTGTTTCGCTGACGACAATGCAATACTCATTATCAAAGGTAACTTTGTATCCCATATCGCAGAATTGACTTGTGCTGAGTAGATTGTAGTGAAGTCCTTCCACGTAAGATACATTCTTGATAATGAGTCCATTTCTGATTAAGTTTCCATAACCTTTTGTGTATCCAGGTTTATCTTTACTTCCAAAATTGACTCTTGGTCCATCTTTAGCTACAAAATCAGTGAGACATTCCTTGCTCTTTGTCATGTGCCTAGAGCATCCACTGTCAAAGTACCAAATATCCTGCAAAACAAATTAAAATGCTTTAGGTACCCAACTCTGTTTGGGTCCATAGTGGTCAGTTGTCAGTACAACTCTGGGTATATTTCCATAAGTTCTTCTCTGGAAATTGTTGCACTTATTCTCATATATGTAAGCCACATTCCATAATATCTTTTTCTAGATTGTGTCTCATTTATATGATTTCTCGGGTCTTCTGGTTTAAACCGATTTCCAAAATGTCTTCTATTATTAAAAGTTGAATATTAACCATCATTCATTTTGTACTGAGGTTCACACTGACCTTTGTACTGAGACTTTTGCTGAGAACTGGAATAAGTTCTCAGCTGAGTCTTGGACTGATACTTGTTATAAGTTTTATGTCTGGAATGATCGTTCCTATCAATTTTAATAGTAGGTTCAGTAAAATTCCAATCATCATCAGTGGGGTATAGTCTGCCTTTCCCCCTTAATGTGTGAATCTTTGAATGATTGACATTCTTAGATTTACTCTAATTATAATTTTTCTGGTTCTTGACTTGATCAGCTTTTGTAGATATGGCAGTTGATCTACCATTCGATTTACCTTTGTTGGTAGGTGCAACTGTCTTCTTAGAAAACTGAGTTGTCTTATGTGAGGCTGACTTTACTAGTTCAGCAATTTTCTTAGTCTATGGAATTTGCCCAGCTACAAACTTAATACCAATTTTGATATTAGGTTCAGCAGTTTTGCTAGTTCCTTCCTTAGAAGATTGTTGTGTATCAAATCCTAAGGCAGTTCTGTCTCCTTAAGGCTTTCCGGATTTGAATCCAGTGGCTGAACTTGATTGCGAAAAAGATTCAGTTGTTGATGCTGATGCGGTAGGCAGATACCGATTCTTTCCTTTATTAGTTCTAGTCAGTTTCATCATGTTTAATTCAGACTTCAATCTTTCAACTTCAAAAATTAGAACTTATTTCTCAGCCTTAATTGATTCATAACCAGCTTGGATGGTTACCAGTTGATTCATCTGTTGAGTATTTTTGTGGTTCTAGTTATATGTTTATAACACTCCGCTCATTTAAAGCTTTTAAGGGATTGTTTTGTGGTTCTAGTTATATGTTGATTAATTTTCAAGTATAACACTCCCCTCATTTAAAGCTTTTATATAGTTTATATATAATATTATAAAATAGATATCAATTTTGTATAAGTGTTTTTACTTCATAAATAGTCATATTTTAACTTTTTTTTGTTACTAATCATAGACTTACTTTATATGACAAATATATTGTTTATACTTTTTGCACGATTAATTATATAATTTATTTAATTAACATGTCATTTTTTTTAATTATAAAAATTATTTAATTATTGTTATATTGCTGGCAGATGGATCAATATATAAAAAAAAACATGATCCCCTTTTCTTTTTCCTCTTTCATCAGCCGAACTAATCCTCTACCTTTCTTCTAGCCGTTTTCTCCTCTTTCTTCTCCATTGAATGCTCAATCGTTTGATTACTCCAGAAAAGCTGCAATCTGTTTCATCTCCTTGCCTCATTTGATTAATTCGAAGCATCAATGCTTTGATTCTCTTCGATTTGCACACGTTTCTCTTACAGAAACGTCAAAGTTGTTTCATTTCCATATCCTTCTCGGATTCGGAGCTTTAATGGTGATATCCTTCCTTTCTCGGCTGATTCGAAGATTTAATTGCTCGTTCACATCAACGGAAACACGTTTTCCTTTCGGTAAAACGTGATGGCCTTGATTCACAACAGAAATGGTGATTTCGTTCCTTCATCTCCCTGATTCTATTTCCTATTTTGTATTTTCGAATCGTATATTGCATTAATCTCTAGATTTGTGTTGCAGATATGATACGAGCAGAAATCTGCCTTGACACCAAGCAAATTGGTGTTGTAAAAGGAAAGATTTTGGGGATTTCATCACCCCGATTCTCTGTGATACGATTGGCGATGTAAAGAACCATCTTTCAGTCCGGATACATTTCACATGTGCAAATTTCGAAGTGTGAAAGCTGCAGAGGCCTTTCCAATCCAAGTTCAATGCTGGGTTGGCTCAGGTATGGTGGGTTTAGGGTCAATTCACTGGTTGTAGGATCGGTTTAATTACACAGTGAATTGACCACCTCAGGGTTTGATGCTCGATATTGTCGAACTCTGAGTCAAAACAATTTTGACTTCAAAGCTGAACCCATATGTGCTATGTGCTACATGTATAATAGTTTTGGTTCAGTTTTGGGTCAAACCGGGATGGATTAATCTAGTCTAGGAGACCTCTCTTAAGTGTTAAACAGCTCCCCATAGTGTTAGTAATTCGTTTGGTTCAAATTAAATGGTTCAACAAAATTCACAGCCTAAAGAGCCCTATTACTGGCCTTAATTGGCAACCCGGGTGGCACAAAGTGAATTGCGTTAACAAAACACATAAACCGAACCAATTCTGAGTTGTAGCACTTTGGTTAAATCAGTGTACTAAATCAGTGTTTTTACACTTGAGTTAATTAGTTAGTACATAATGATTTTTGAGATTCAAGTCAATGAGCTGACTTATGAGAGTCTTGTTGCTTAAGGGTTTTTTACATGCCCTCTAGGCTATAAATAGACTAGTAGAGTGAATGGGATTGCAACAACTCAGAGCAAAATACCTCTTGAGCAATCCTACATTCAAATTACTTTCAAACTTTCTCTATTTTCTGGTCCTGCTTTCATAGACAGAAGTTAAGGGTCTGTTTGAGTGCTTGAGAATCAGTCTGGTTGGTCTTGCATTAGAAGTTTGGTGTTTGTTATTGACAGAAGGTCATCTCTGGTCAATAACTTCCACATTCTTCTGGCTGATTCACTGGTGTTCCTGTGGTTTAAGGTACACAGTTTTTCAGCACCTTTTAATTCTGCAATTTGACTGTTTTGATTGCCTGTGGTAGTTGTGCTAGCATTACAGTAGTCTTAGGATACTGGTTTTGCCCTTATCTGAGTCTGTTCTTGTGATTAAAATCTTGATTTCTGCATTTTCTGTTTGACCCTTGTAAGAAGTCGATTCAGGGATCACTTGGTCTGAAGTGCCAAGGTGATCTTCCTAGTGAGGCTCAGTGAATTGATTCTTAACTATCAGTGGTATTTTCAGAAAAGGCATTAAGTCTTGATTTTACTACTTTGACAGAAGTTTGTGCTTTAGATTCTGGTCTTAGTTCTTGTTCTTTGCTGTGTCTTGTTTATTTCCCTCATACTTGTTTGTTCTGTTTTTTATCACAAGCATACTCCTTTGTGTTATTGCTGATCAATTTTGGAACACCCTGTGTGCGCTTTATTAAGTTTGCAAGTCTCTTGCAAGTCTGTCTATTTGCTCTATCCTTTCCTTTCTTGCACTTGTTGAACCTGCACCTGCCATACTTGCTGATATCCCTTGCTGGATCTGCCTTGCTGATCTGATATGAGAATAACCTGCAACAGTGAAGGTTTAGTCAGTAGCTTTAGACACTGAACTCTGTATTCAGTCCGTGTAAAGAACAAGACTGATAATCTTGGTGCTTCACCTTGATTATCATCCTTGTATCTATTGTATTACAATAGCTGCTGTTTTGTAAATCTATTGAAGGTGCTGTATTGTAATTTCTGGGCTGAAATTGAACCTGAATCTGCATTTAGTTCTTACTGGTTTTGTAATCCTGAACTAGTTTGTAATAGATAGTATCTCTTGTTATTTCTGTACAAACCTGAACTTTCTTTTTTATTCTTAATTTGCTATACACTGTAGCTAATTTGCTAAATTTGTTTTGATGTCTAATAAGCATTTGTTTTAATTTGCTAAATTTGTTTTGATGTCTAATAAGCATTTGCGTTGAACCTGATCATTGTATCTGTGTTTGATATTTCAGCGACGTTTTTCTAACCGTTACTATAAGTCCTGTTGCTTTTTATATTAGTCTGCATTTTGATTTGATTAAATAACAGGAGCTTAGTTCACATCTACTTGACCAATTTGTTAGATCAATCGGACACAAAGCTGTTGCTTTTGCTTTGCTAATTGAATCTGCAAATTGAGTTTTAATTGTGCTCTTGTTATAAACTTGATCAATAATATTTTGCATTAGTACTTGTATTTCACCTTTTTGATCAATTAACTTGCACCTGCGCATCAATTTATTATATCCTGCTATAGTGTTGTTTGTTTTGATTTACTCGACACAAGTTTTGCAAACACCTGTGTTCTCGTTTATATTAGAATCTTGTTTGATTATTGTGAACCAACTTGTTTTGGTAATATAACATGTTTTGATCACTAAGGTTTTATAACACAAGCGAATAACCGACTAAGTTAGCTTCCGCCTTAGTTGTTTAGTACTTGTGTTGAATTAATCGAAAAAAGTTTATAATTTGGTTAACACTCTATTCACCCCCCCTCTAGAGTGTTATTTGCGCCATTATCGATCCAACATCATCAATTCGTCAAGTGTTTCTTCTAATTCCAGATTTTTTGGATTGGAGTCAGCAGTCGAAGAACATGCATTATTTATGGAAATCTGAGTTGAATATTTAGACTTAGATTCACATACCTCGTTTACATTCTCCATATGAGCCATTAAATATGTGTCATCTGATCATCTTTCAGTGCCAGCTTCATAGTCTGACTCATCTCCGGCTAAAAGTGCTCTTCTGCCAGTTTTTCGTTGCTGAGTCCTCTTACCAGTCAGCTCTGGGCATTCAGTTTTGAAGTGTCCAGGCTTTTTACAGTTGAAGCAGAGATATTCATCGTCTTTCCTCTTTTCAGGAGTCTTCTTGATAAACTTCTAAGTGACTGGGTGTCCACTCTTCAGAAAAGTGAGAATGCTAAACTAGTGTGAGTGAATGAAAACTAGATTATGCAATGACTGGAAAATGAAAGACTGAGCTTTTTCAAGAGATCAACTAGAGGAGATAGTTAGAGCAGTTGAGTTTTCAACAATAGCTTGTTAAAGAACACTGCTCCGATACCATGTTGGTCCCTTAGAAAGGCTAACACAAGGTTAGAGGGGGGGTGAATAAACTTGTCACCAAAAACTAGATTAATTAACAATTAAGGTTCAGTTTTAACTTGTGTGGAGTTGAGCTGACAAAGCTGAGTCTAAGTCAAACTGACTTATACAAAACTGAGTCAACCAGCAGCGGATATTGATTTTAGCCTTTATCTGGATCTTGTTGATTCTATGAGAAAAAGCTGAGTATGCTAAACTGAATTTTGGTGAATGACAGTTTGTGTACTGTGTAGGTTATAACAATCAGTTTCAGTATGCCGTATAAACAAATATAAATGTTGTAAAGATAAGTAAATGCGTAAAGTAAGTAGAGTAAGAATTATAGTGGTTCCAGGTGGTGTAATCATGTCAGTCCACTCTTCCCCTGTGATGTAAGAGGAAAATTCCACTAGAACTCCTGGAGGTATGCCGTTACAAAAAGTCATATATGATAGTCTTTGACTAATCCCTAGTGTCACTATCTAAACAACTAAAGAACAGGTTGGATGACTGCTCTTCAACTGCTTGAACCACTAGTCTTTAGAGGGTTGTATTTCCTGTTCAACAGCTACCACCACAAACACAGTCTACCCGACTGCAAATGTCACAACTGTCTTTGGCAACTCCTTGACCGGATTGCTTCACAGTCTAAGCCTTTGATTGAGAATCAAAGTTGGGCTGAATAGATTCTCGCTTGTGGTTCTTCAAAGTGTAGAAATCTGGATATGATCGATGTAGCTTGAACACTTGAAGAAATTCTAGATATGATCTTGTTGAGCACAGATATGATAGCAATTCGAATGAACTAGACTTGTGCACAAAAATGCTTGTAATCTTGTTAATTCGGTGTTTGATCCTTGGTGCAAAGTACTCTATTTATAGTGTGAGGTTCAACGTTCATCTTGCTTGAATTCGAATTGTATCAACGTCTATATTTTCAGATGTCAGGTGTTAGTGACCATTCTGACATGTCAGTTCTTCATCCAATAATAATCCTTGATTTACAACATTCGAATGTACTTTCATTTGCTTGGATGGATGACTATAAAACTGAGTTTCCTGATCAGTTTTATACTGAGTATGTCAGTTTTCAGTTTACTAACTAACTTAGAGCATTAACTGAGTTTTTACTCTTCTTCAAAAGTTCAGTACTCTATTTATCTGATTTTATGTGACTGAATCATATTACACCATTTCTTATAAAGATCATCTAAGATATCAATGTCCTTAAGATACTTAGGTCACCATTCAAGATCCATAAAGTCGGTTCAGGCCATCACAGACTTACGAATTGTAACTTTACAGTCTCGGCTTAATATCTTCATAACTGAGTTTGGACCCTCAGTTCTTCAATCTTCCTTGACTGAGTATGTGTCCCTCAGTTCTTCAACTACTGGGTTTGTTCCCTCAGCATTTAGTTCTAGATAAGTAAACCGAGTCTGTGTCCCTCAGCGAACTTACCTTCTTCAGTTCTGAGTGAGTCTTCAGTTCTACGTGTATATCTTCAGTCTTAAGTTTAGTTCCAGTTTTCTAGATGATTTCCAGTTTTCAGTTTTAGGACACTTCTATCTATTACAGTGCTTGTCTGATATAACCTATACAATTATCAGACTCTAGTAAAACTTATATATTCAGTTCTAGACATCTTTTAGCATTCCACTATAACAGCTAGCTTCAGCACTTCATCAATGGGGTGTAAACAAACATATACTTAAATGAGATGAATCATCATCAAAACTAAACTTTATTTCCAACAGATTCATACACTTTTATCATTTAAAGTTCCAAGAATCGACTCAGTTACTGGTGTATTTCCCTAAAGTGGTTCATAGATCGTGCACGGACTCAAGAACCCTATGAATAGTTAAACGTCCACCGTACACAGGCTAGAACAATATTAACTAAAAATGAATTAACAACTTGGAAATATTGATAATAAATACCGTAAACCTCGCTACGTAACCACCGTGAACGGGCTAGGTAACTAATAACGATCTAATTGTTTCTTGTCCAATTACTCTTTTCAACCTTGGTTCTGTCAAGAATAATTTACGAAAACATGCAATGAGTTGATCAAGTTCTAAACATGTATTAATTAAAACGAAACAATAGAAGTATTCAAAACAATTCGTACCGGGGAAACTAAATCGTGAAGGCTTTTCCCTTATATAGATCGTTGGGTACTCTTCCAAAACAAATTATTTTCCCCTAGACCGGGTGTTTCTCATGTATGAATCAATATAAATCTTGATTAGGTGCAAATTAACATCATCCAATTCGGTCTACAAGTCATGTAACCTAACATGCTTGTACCAACGATTATCATCACAAATTCATAAAATATAGAAGAAAGATCGACATGATTACCTAGAAACACGAGATCAATCTTCTAGCTATTCCTCCGCAATGAATCACCAATCATACAAGCAAGAAAAGGCTAAAAAAAACTCTTAAACAATGGGGAAAACAAGAAATTTTATTGATAAACTTGCTACATAGTTTCTTGCTCTGAAAATCGTACATAGAATGCCAAAATATATCTTATTTATAGTAAAAATAACCGACCTAAGACCTAAAAGGGTGAATTTGTCAATTTTGGGACAAATTCGGTGCAGCTTCCCGGGCAAGTGCTAGGGCTCCCGGCCCAGTGGACAACTCTGGACATGTCCAGAACGTGTCTTGGGGCAAGATTATCAAAATTTTGCTAAGCACTGACACGGTTGCCCGGCCTTTCACTCGGTGAACCTACCCATATGTTAAGGTCTGGACTTGTCTTGTTTCTGGACATGTCCTGGACTGATCCTTGGACAACTAGTGCGCTTTCCCGAGCGCTCACCCGGTAAGCCGGGCCAGGCTTCTTCTGGGCTTGTCCTGGACTGATCTTGGACATGTCTGGGGAATCCTGGACTGATCCTTGGACATGTCTAGGCTTGTCATGGGCTTGTCCAGGGCTTGTCATGGTCATGTCCTAGGCATTTCCTGGGCTTGTCCTGGACTGATCTTGGACTTATCCAACAACTCGACTTGGTTCTCCTCCGGTTCGATCTCAATCTTTTTACATGTTTCGGCTCAAATCCCCTTCGGCTCGGATTATTCCTACAAAGAACCATAAAACGTGTAGTAATATAATTCGATACAAAAATAATATATAAATATGAAATAATCACGATAAAAACTCATACGTAACTAACAATAAAATTAAGCACTTCTACGTATGGTTTATCATGAATTAATCATGTTTAAGTCCAATTTCGGGGTAAATTGATATTGAAAATGTCATAAAGTTGATTCCCATCAATAGTGCCCTTATTTAAAACATATACTTAACCAAGTTATAAAGAATAAAGTTGGATGAATTCCATATCAGATATAGAAGATGATGACATCAAATCCATCTCAACCGATGATTTAAGGTTTTCGTGCTTCTAGCAAGCAGGAAATGTCTGAAAGGCTTAGAGCCTAGTATGACATATGCAGCTTTGTGGGATTTCTTAGCAAGTGCGCTAGACATTATTTACTTACCCATGGAGCAAAGGTGTTTGTCTCCAAACATGCTATCTTCTAGTGGAAGTGTTTCTTCCAAATGAAACAGTGGGAGTATATTGAGATCTCAAAAGAGTTTGAGAACCACAAAGAGATATTCAACCATTGGAACATGATCAGGCGCCGTATAGTGATAAGGTGCAGAACACTGCTCAGTGCACACAAGCATTCTATAAGTCTATAGATAACCACATGCCTTAAAAAGCTACTGGTGTGTTCATCTTGAAGAATGAAGATCTCATGACTTATATAGAAATTCTTGAAAGACAAGGTTAAGAGATATGGCTTGGGGCCATAATGTATGAAGTAGATTCCATACGTGACAACCGGGTTATATACCAGTCTTTCTAACCTAAAGGGAATTTCTCTAAAAGGTGTAGGAGGTCTTTATGAAAGACTGACATGGATAGTTATACAATTACTAATTAAGCTAAGTTGATGGTGGAAGGCTATATGGTGTAAACCTTCTAATGCTGCCAAATGTGCTTAATTCAGATGTCCTTGTTATAGTTATGTATCATGACTGTATTATAATGCGAAGGATATTAGGCCGAAGGCTTGATGTCCATGGACGCTAGATGATGTGTAAGCTTAAGAGGTCTATTTATGAACTCAAACAAGTTTCTCAATACAAGTTCTTTGCTTTGATAATCAAATGAGTTTGACTTAATCAAAAGTAAAGATATGCCTAATGTGCAAGAGGATTAGTGGGAGTGTTATGTTTTTGAGTAAGGTGTTGCATATCCTTCTTAGGAATTGTCATCCTATGTTACAGTCAATGTTTGGTAGTGCAAGGTCTTTTCTAAAGCTCTTGGAAATGTCAGTTCTTATTTTGGACAGTAAGGATCTATAGTGATAGATTTAGATACTATTTCATTATCATGGTGCACCTGCATAGATGAGATGCTAAAGGAGTTTAGCATAGACCACATCAAGATATACTGCTAGCCATTATTCTCGGGGTCTATCTATGACAGGACATCAGTCCTGAAGATAAGGTGAAAGATGATACTTATGAAAGGTTTCCTTTGCTACTACAATAGGATCCATATCATAAGAATTGTACCAAATGTTCATACTGCATGAGGAGTCATGAATAAGTATGAAAGTAATTCTGGTAAATGTCGAGAAGATCCTTAAAAGTGTTAACGATGGGTTCCTAGTTTATTGAAACTTAGAATTGGATAAACGTAGACATACAGATATATGCCCTGAATCTTATAAAGATAGTGGGAGCTACAACCTGGGTTCATGATTGATATGCCTAAATCCTAATTCGGTCTGCGGATCCATATTTGGGTCCGTCCGGCCACCAAAATAGTGGATGAGTCCACCGGCCATTATTGTCCGCAAACTCGCAAGCCCAATTGGGGTCACGAACCTTCGGACCCGCTTGAAGCCCTTAGCCCCATACGGCGCCAAGAAAGATTAGGGGGCTGGCACGCGAATCCCTTCGGTTATCGGGTCTGCCAACAACCTCGCATGTAGCACCTGGCTTCGCTACGAGCTCATTAGTATAGATAAATATCTATTTGTACTATATGTCCTTATTTGTAAATAAGCCGACCTTTGGTCGACCTCTTCCCAATAAATAGGGCACCATGTAACCTCATTAAGGGGACACCAATTTAATGAATAAAATCTAAGGCTAAGCCAAATTCTACCATTCTCTCTCTACGCTTGCACCACCACTTCCACAGCCACAAATTCCACAGCACCACTGTGTGTCACCACTTCTATACACTATTTTAACCAGATATCCACCACTAAAACCAGTGCTAAAACAAGAAAGATAATTTCGACATTATCAGTGATCATTTCAAGTAAGTGATACAGTGAGCTGGAAATGTTCTCAGCAAGAGGTCACTGTAAATTCTACAACTGAGCCAAAACACAGCATTGCCTTAAAGACACGGCGGGAGCAGTATGTGGATCTAAGCAGTTCATTCTTGAACCTTGTATGGTTCTTCCACCTTTACTGTATAGCTGATATAGTAGTGGATACATTGCTTGAAGCAAAGACCAGTGTCTCATCAGAGATTCATGTGTGTGTTGAGGCGGTTCCTTTTGTCTCGATCATTTAGAGCATGATATAAAGATAGTCTGAGTCCCCATGGATAGTGATCCGTTCACGCTTAGGATTGGTTGCAAGTATTGCGTGAGATTCATGTGTTTCAACTTGGTCTTGTATGTATGAGTGATAGTTTTAGGCCAAGTGGGTGATTGTTGAAATAGTGTCCTAAACCCAATTGGGTTGGACCGGATCTGACCGGGTCGGATCATTTCTACTATTTCTTTATGTTTGTACATATGATAAATGGCTTTGTGATATTATATATTTCGTTTAACGGACCAATTGCGATATTGTATATATGATAACGCCCTGGTGTCAAACTATGATAGAGAAATCATAATGATGATTTTGGTTGATGAGATCTCGACTCACTTTAAAAGGTTTGATACTTAAACGTCTCTAGTCGTATGTGCTATTAAATGAGACATTAATAGTATGATTAGACTAGTAGGTATTAGATGTCTTCTAGCTTATAAAGATATGGATAGATTTTGTCTATCGAAGTGTAGGGACACTTGGACTGTACGTGGACGTGTAAGCATTCATGCACTTAAGCCCGGTTGTTGTGGCACGGCCCCCTGCGGACATGCCATTGACGCTTAAGCCCGGTAGCTCTGGCATGGCACCCTACGGACACGCCCTCGAGCATTCACATATATAAGCCCGTCTGCTTTGGCACGACATCGGTAGGATCGCTCAACAGCACACAGCTCGGCACACAGTGAATGACTAAAAACTTACTCCTTGACATATTCATAAGTGCACCATGAATAAATAAATAAGTATGGGGCATTGATATACCAAACCCGACAAAAGCCTGATGATCAGATGTTTGGCCTATGCATAAGCCCAACAAAGGAAAAAAGCATGCGGCCCAGCTAGTCTGCCTCATCATAAGCCGGACCGAGTCAAAAGTAACCCAGCTCACCTCATACCTCTACGACTCATCATTTGCTAACTAGCTCGTCTCAAAGCACTGAAGGCCGACCTTCTAGCCCCCAGCTCGCCCATCATCAACTCGGATAAAGCCCACTCAACTAGACAATTTATATATACGACGGTTAAAATTGAAAGGAGCTTGCAGCGGCCTCAGCATAAGCCCGCCCATCAGAGCTCGTCCGACGAGAGAGACATCCTCTTACCGCCTCTTGTAAACGCCTACTATATCATCTATAAATAGCGGAATCCCCTCACACACCAGAACTATGTTATTCGGTTTGATCCATTACACTCAAGGGTATGTAGGCAGCCATATTGGCACATCCATAATCTCCCCAAAACACCCCTCATTTATTGTACTTGACCTTCGTATTATTCTCGAGATAAAATGACATAAAACTAGATAAAATCATACACAAATAGCTAGATATCCACCGCTTAATTCGTTTGTGATAATTTTGACATTATCACATGGTTTCCCACCCATCGTCCCAAGCATGTAATACCACCAAAATCCCGTCAAAACACCACTGGCCACCGTCTAATACCCGAACCGCATCTGCCTCGCAATTGAAGTCGAACTGAAAGACGTTCTTGGCAAGTTTGATCAAAGGTAAAATCGCATCCCCAAGACTACCGGAGCACCACCCTTGGTCCCCGGATATCAATCTCCATCGATGTTGCAAGCTTTTCAATCAAGCGAGAGCGCAAGGTACGCTCCTCCTTCGATGTGCCTGTGGAGATCACCAATTGCAGCTACTCTTGTGGTGTGAGCTTCAACGTCTGAAGTAGAGTCTCAAACACCTCCTTCTCCATGGGTCGTGAGGGGAAGAGGTGCAGAACAATATCCGATGCTGAAGGGTATTTCCGCCGCCGCAGAGCTTGTTCTCCGATGCTGAAGGGTTTTTATTGTAGTTGTATATAATATTTTTAGGTGGGTTCTATCGGCACACGCATAATTACTTCCGGCACCCATTTATTGATTTTTTTTACTTTTAGGCACCACATTATTACTTATGGAACCACATAAAAATAAGAAAAATGAAATATTTACACTTTGGTCCCTACACTTATTAAAACTATAACACAACTAATCATATAAAAAAAATTATATAAAAAAAATTATAACAACTAATTAAAACAATCTCCCGCCCCCCTGATTCAAAACCTTTTCCCTCCCCTTTCATCTACACGTTCTGAAGCCCAAAAAACAAAAAAACAAATAACAAAAGCTGTTGTGTTGTGGAGAAAGAGAAGAAGAGGGAGAGAAAAAGAAGACAAGAGAAGAAGGAGATAATTAGAAGAGAAGAATTGATTTTTATTGCAATAAGGTATGTCACTTGTTGTTTCAATGCACTGGATAGTTGAATTCGGGTTAGATAAGTGTTTATGTGGTGGTTTATTAGTGGTTTTGTCACTTTCCGGCCGTTTTTCCGATTAGTAGTTAGGGAAGACGACCTGATGTGAAAACGTCACCATTGGTGAAGCCCGTATTGTGCTAGCAACGTCGGCACTACTGTCGTCGAAGCGTAAAAGTGAAAATAGGGTTTTTCAAGAAATCGTCAGTACGGGTAGCGTTTCTTGTTATTTCCAACATCGGTGTGGGTAACGTTTGAACTCTAATAAGTTAATATGATTTCTGCTTGTAAAACGTCAGCCAGGGTGGCTTTTGTAGAAAAATATGAACGACACCTTCAGTGTCATTGGTTAGAAACGTCAACTACAATGTTGTTCATTGTAAGCGTCAGCCAGTGTGGCATTTGTAGAGCATTATGAACGTCAGTGGGGTTGACGTTTCTGCATAAAATGATAACTGCAAAATTTTAAGCCTGGTTTGTGTACAGTCTTTATTACCCTTCAATTAGTTTTTTTGATGAGTTTGTAATGTGCCTAAATAACACCAGTATATGAGGTTTATAGAATGTAATGTGCTCTATCAAAATATAGCTAATTTGATATTATATGAGGTTTATGGCTTTAGTTTGTTAATTGATTAC
This sequence comes from Gentiana dahurica var. dahurica, assembly GCA_024500145.1. Taxonomy (NCBI): domain Eukaryota; kingdom Viridiplantae; phylum Streptophyta; class Magnoliopsida; order Gentianales; family Gentianaceae; genus Gentiana; species Gentiana dahurica. The sequence continues at coordinate 38,120,566 of CM044902.1, read as the reverse complement.
TGCAATGGAATGACAACAACTTTCTTGTCTCATATATAGGTAATTATGACTAAGACGAGGTCTGGTAAGACTGTACGCTTTGCAGATAGCGATGAAGGTACCGAAGCTCATGTTAAGCCTAGTACTGTTTCTCAACATACACATGTGCCGTACATAAGAAGGAGTAAACGACAAAAGAATGTGCAAGCAGAGATAGGACAAGTGAATGAGCCAACTGAGGCTGATAAAGGAGAGACAATTGAGACCACTAAGTCAGTTGAGACAGAGTTGGGAGTGGAGGCTCATTTACTTTCAGTTGAGACCACGGAGCTAGTTGAGACACAGTTGGGAGTGCAGCCTCCTACAGTGACAGTTGATATAGATATAGGTGTTAGTGCCAGGGCTATGACAGAGTTAGTAGAGATAGAGTTGGTAGTGCAACCTCCTTCAGTGATTGTTGAGACAGATACAAGTGTTAGTGCCGGGGCTATGCCGGAGCCAGTAGAGACAGAGTTGGGAGTGCATCCTACTTCAGTGATAGTTGAGATAGATACAAGTGTTAGTGCCGGGGCTATGCTGGAGCCAGTAGAGACAGAGTTGGGAGTGCATCCTCCTTCAGTGATAGTTGAGGCAGATACAAGTGTTAGTGCCGGGGCTATGCCAGAGCCAGTAAAGACAGAGTTGGGAGTGCATCCTCCATCAGTGATAGTTGAGACAGATACAAGTGTTAGTGTCGGGGCTATGACGGAGCCAGTTGAGGCAGTGGGAGATTTGAGTGCCGGGATTACATTAGAGGCAGAGGCGGTTGTTAGTTTAGTGCCATTAGTAGGAGCCACTGCAGGAGATGCATCCGGTACTGCCACTGCTGGGGCAACCACATCCGGTACTGCCACTGCCGAGATCACATTCGGTGCCCCGACAGAGGCAGAAGTAGCCGTAGATGAGTGTTTAAATTATGGCAGCGATGATGGTGTGGTGGTAGACACCGATATTCTTTTGGGGAAGGATTTGCCAGAGCATGTTGGTTACGCGTTGTTGACTAAGCAAAAGGTATCATATTTTTTAAGTTGTATAATTTTATAAGTTTTGTTTTATACGTATATTCTTTTCATAAATCTAACTTTATATTCGTAGCGTGCTATTGAACAAGACCGAGGTGTAATTCAGTGCAAGCAGTACACATCTTCCCTCCGTTTATGGAAGATTGATGATGAATGTGAACAATTCAAGCAAAGGTTGAGAGCTAATTCATTGTACAACATGTTACATTCTTCTTACAACCAAGCCAATCGTGTGATCGTCAGTGCTTTTGTCGAGAGGTGGCATCCGGAGACAAACACCTTCCACTTGCCATTCGGTGAGATGACGATCACACTAGACGATGTCCGATATATTACGGGCTTACTGGTTGCAAGAAAGGCCGTCAACTTTGATCTTGAGAAATGTGTTCAAAACCCTGTTACATTTGTTCATAACTTGTTAGGGATTCATACAAATGTAGTGGCGGATGAGTTAGGACATATTGGTGGTCTACGGGTGTCCAAAAGCTGGTTGAAGAACAACCTTGCAGGTAGATACGGGTTACGTAGTAATGAGGGTGAAGGATCCAGTAGCAGCGAGAGTAGGTCGATCATTACTGTGGATCATACAGTGCGTGGATACTTGTTGTGCATGCTTGCATGTACTTTAATTCAAGACCGCAGTGGAGATAAAATAGGCATAGCTTACCTGCATTTTCTAGAGGATCTGGATAAGGTTGGTGAATGGGCCTGGGGTGCTGCTACATTGGCAAATCTTTACCGGCAACTATCGAAGGCTTCTAGGACCAATACTATTGGAGTTTCTGGATACATGACATTGCTAGAGGTAACACTTAATATTTAGTTTTTTTTTGTTTTTTGTTTTTTTTGTTTAGTGTTTATGTTTAAACACTTACACGACTGACTGTTTTTTTCCAGGCATGGGTGTACGAACACTTCCAACATTACGACCTCCGATGAAAAATAACTTAAATCCAATGGAGATGGTACGGTCATTGATGTGGAAATATGTTGCTGGAATTAACGAAAATGTGGCATTGACATCATTGAAGCATATGAGAGAGGACTTAGACTTGATGGAGGCACGAGATGTAAGTATGAACTTTCGCGTTAACTAATATAATGGCTCGTTCATTTATATTTAAAGCATTGTCCATCTTGCAGGTTGTTTGGGATGCTTATAAGGATGTGAGAACGGTCCCTGATGACGATGTATGCTAGTTTTATGGATGCATACGGACACTGGACATTGTAAAGGTGTATCACCCAAACCGTGTCGTCCATCAGTTTGGACATGTCCAATCCATACCACAGTCACCGATTCCTCTAAAAGCATCAAATAGAAGTGGGAAGGTGAAGAAATACAACGTCACGCACGAGTCACGTGATGATGACTTCATTCATTATGTGAATCATCTTGTGAATAAGGTTCAGAGAATAGGGAAATCGAGATTTGACTGGGAATGCACGGATGATTACATGAACTGGTATCGAGGTGTTGCCATACGTTGTTTGACTGGAGTGAGCAAAAAGAAGCAGCGAGATCCACGAGAGTTTTGACCATATCTATCTATGAATATACAGTCATTTGTTTTGTTTCTTTATTGAATGACATAAACGTTTTTTCTGTTTCACGTATAGGATGAGTCAAGCAAGGCTAAATTCATTGATGCTATACGAGACGCGGTTACGAATGCTACAAAGATGATCAAAAATGACCTATTGAAAGCGCTTGAGATGGCATTGGAGTTCATAACTACGGGTATGCTACAAAGAAGAGCAAAAATGACCTATTTGATACATTGTATGCACATTTGCAATTGGTATTTTTTATTCCCCGTTGAATTTCTATTTGTTCATATGTGATTTGGATTTTTGGCTTTTGGTATTTGAATTGGTGTGAGTTGGTATTCTTGGTCTGTGTTTTTTTTAAATGGCACTTGTTGGTTTTTGTCTGAAAACGCCACTCACACTGGCGTTCACGTGACACTAGGAACGCTGGTGGTACTGGTGTTTCCAGAAATGTCAGCATCATTGGCGTTGGTAAGGAACGTCACTCACAGTGGCATTGGTTTTATGCTAGAAACGTCCCTGCAGCTGGCGTTGTGATGAAATAGAGTGGGCATGACTCTGTTTGTGAAATTTCTTGCCACGTCAATCACCCCATCATTTTATATACATAGGGAACGTCCCTGTGGATGACGTTTAGAGTTTTTTTTGGTACAGTGACTTAAGTAAAATCTGAAATTTTTTGTTCTTAAAACGTCACCATGAGTGACGTTGATTCCCCACTAGAAACGCTAGCCACGGTGGCGTTCTGTGTCACAGAACCAACATTTTTCCCTCGGTTAACACTTTGGAAATACCACAAAATTACACCAAATATCACACATTTCAACTACAAAAATATCGAATACTTCTCAAAAATACCACAAAATTACTCCAAACACACATTCACACCACAAAATAACAACATTACTAGCATACTTCACAAAATGGTCATAATTCATGAACGTAGCTCAAAATACATCACATATCTCAAAAATACGATCTAAAAGTATTACAAAAATATATCATTGTGCATCCACAAAATGAGTAGCAATACATCATTGGAATTTACAAAACCACGTTCACCTTACTCGTTGGACAAATCAACGTAATTCCCCATCCATGGATCATTGACCACATCATGCCATAAACCGATACTATCCCATAATTTCTCATACCACTCATTTGATTCCAACATCCGAACTTCATGCCAAATCACGTTCACCCTAGTAATTCGACAAGTATCTTTCATAAACAATTGAACAAAATGATTACCATTGCACAAACCCATCCATATATGGTTACATGGCCAAAACGAATGTTTTTTATTAGTGGAAAGGAACGTCTGGCTTCCGTGCGTTGATGACATTATGCTTAGGGACACACCATATACATTGCACACAGCCCAACCAAGGAAACTGTCATAATACTTGTCCTCCAAGCACCCTCCATCTTCATGCTCAATCGAGGACATGCATTTGTCGTAGAAATATTGTTGTCCATCAAATATGGCCATATAATGATCCTTGTTTGCCATCAATTCTTGTTGCACCACTTTTCTCACTTGTGGCTATGCACTATCTCCAAGCCCTATTTCGTGTGCTATTACTCTAAAGCCACAATTTCCATCCGGAGCTACATTAACCATTGACGAAATGTGATCATGAACATTTGGCGGAAATTATTTAAGATACATTTGTAAGTATCCAACGGTAGAACATATAGCCTTTGAAACCTTTGCACGTTTGGATGGTGCCCGAGTAGTTGGAGATTTTTTTCTTTTTGGAAGAAGAAACACCTTGAGATGAAGGTGGATTTGGGGTAACACTCGATAATTCTTCCTCAACTCATTCAAACATACTCATCTCCCTTTTAGTTGAGTTTTCCTCCAACAACTTCCTCTTGTTTCCGGATCCCTTAGGCCGGCCACGACCCGTCTTTTTCATTGTCGGCTCTTGCAACACCGTATTCATCGGTTGACAAATTTCCCGTATCTTCATTATCAACCTTTGTCTCTCCCACACGTCCGCCATCTTCAGTTTTTCTTCTAAGGCATGGATAACCGGCATGTAGTCTAAATCCGCTTCTTTTGGAGATGGCCCTTTGATATCTAGGGTCTTCCAATGAATATCGATGGATGACAGAGGGATGCATCCGGGCTTCTTCTTAAACCTTGCCATGTCATCTACACGGAAATCCGTGTGTCTTTTGAATAGTACATCCACACTCCTTATTCAACGATCGCTATCTTTGGTTTTTTCCAACTCATCATACAACAACCTCAATGCGTATATAGATACATGATGTTTAAGCTCTTTAAACAATGGATTATCTTTGAATTTCTTCGGCACCATGAAAAGAGACTTCTCAAAGGATTTTTTTGATGTTTTTGATCTCTTGATCAATCATTTTAATACCGGCTTCCCACTCCGCAACCAAGTCCCCAAAGCCGGTTTTTAGCCAATGTTTAAACACTGAATGCATTCCCTCGGCTCTCTAGGTTGATGTGTTTCCTAGATGAAAAACCGAGTTTCCATGCCGAGATGAATGCCTCCTTGTATGCGTTCAACCATGTAGAAGAAACATAACTCATTGCGTCTTTAGTAAAAGTCTTCTTACACTCTTCCAATCGCTCATTCAACTCCTCTTCTGAGTTTGATTTAACAACCTCTGACCATGCTGTCATTAAATCCTCCCAACCTTCGCTCGTAGCCTTCATCTTCAAATTTGACACAAGACCTTTCTCGATGTGCCACCGGCATAACAAGTTCCTTGCTTTTGGAAATACAACACGTACTGCGTTCATTAATGCTTCTTCCCTATCTATCACAACAACCTATTCGCTCACTTTGGTCACCAATTGCTTGGCGAAGCATAGTCAAAGCCCATGTGTAGTTGTCTTCCCTCTCCAAACATAGCAGTGCAAATCCAACCGAAAATGACATGTCCGTAGACGTAACGCCAACAATCTGCAAAAGGGGGCATCTTGTACTTGTTTGTCTTGTATGTACAATCCATAATCATGACAGTAGGAAAGCACCTTGCAAGGGACAAGATTTCATTAAAGGCCCAAAATACATCCTTCACTACGTTTCGTTCATCATACCTACACTCAATGAAGGATGTGTTCTTGTCCGCCAAATTGTAAACCTCTTGCATCACTGTATGACCCTCTCATGCGTTCTTTCTTATCTTAGCACGAATGTTATAGATCGTCTTTTGAGACGTACAGTTTTTCCCATCATCCTTTCTCACATCCGTAGTATATTTTTAGGCAAAATGCCGTTTCGAGTCATTGTTGCAACAACTTCAACTTGTTCTTTATCAAGCTGACCAAGGTATGAGTGGCCCTCATGTATGAATGATTTGTGATTATATATTCAAGACTTTTACGGTCCACACTTCCCTAAACTTATCCTTTATGGCTTTCAATACAAACGGACATCCGGATTTCCTTGTGGACGATTCCCTTGGCTTATTCTTTCCGGTAGTGCCAACTTTTTTCTCGTAATTTCCTCCTTTGCAATGATCCCTTTGAAATCCACCCCTCTCATATTGGAATGTAATGTGATGTGTCCGCGTTCGGGTAATGTTCGATCTCATTTCACAATGACGGCACCATTCGCTCTTGCCAATGCCTTGAGGTGTTTGGTGACGTCTTCATGTGTTTGAAATACCTATGAACATTATATAAATGTGATGAATAAAATCAAGTTTAAAATGCACAAACAATGAAATAGTACAACTTTTAAAAACATACTTGATCAGTTGTAAAAACTGAAGTCATATCGGTTGATAACTCTTCAGGTATGTCATCCCTCAAGGCAAACGTGGTATCTCGAAGATGATTAAGATGTTGTTGATCCTCATCGATCATTTCACCAGCCCAATGCTACAGAAATACGCACATTTGTATTAGCTAAAATCATAGACAATTGGAATAAGCATAAGATAATAACATATTCACTTAATGGTTTCTTACCTTAAAATACTCCGCATCGTCGTCTCCTACTGGCCCCTCATAATTTCTCTTGTCATCATTTGTCTCATCACATTGTTTCTATGTAAGAAATATTGAAAACAACAATTAAATGGTAGTTCAATACAAAGTAATGAAAAATTGTTGACAAATACAGAAAACATCATCGTCAGTAACGTTCCATGTGCTGAATAAACGTCACCCCAGCTGACGTTTACAAATCACTGGAGAACAGACACTCATTGCTTCAAACGTCAACAGTGACGGCGTTTCATACAACCATGCCACGTCCGTTGTACTGGCGTCCAAGGAGCGTCATCCTGGTCGGCGTTGCTAATGTACATGGAACGTCGGTGTAATGGTGACGTTTCTAGCTTCTGACAGGAACGCTCATAAACGTAATACAACGCCGGGAAATGCCCCAGTACGTTCGGAAACATCAAAAAACCCAAAATTTCTTCCACCAATCAATGTCTACCATAATAATATGCATGTAGGAGGTTTACCCATTCACTTAACTAAAACATTGAACATCAAGAAATGATTTTTAGACTAAGAAATTACCACATTTGATGATTCCATCTTCTTCTCCACTTGACTAGAAAATGGAATGTCTTCAAGTGATTTATCTACATTATCTTCATTGTAATGTGTGGCAATATTCAGCATGCTGATAAGTCTGCTGAGGTTCAGCAGGGTACTGAACCTGCTGAACTCATGTGCCGGATTTTCTGTGTACACTTTATTTATTTATAAAGAGACATATTAATTGTAGTACATATAAACAATTAATATGTCAAACTCTAGTCATAGACATAGCTTTTACTCTAGTTCACTTTATGTCATAGACATTTATTATGTAAGAGACTAAAAAGCATCTAGCCTCGTTTATAGCTTTTACTTTTTCTATGAAAGGTCACTATCTTGTCTAGGACCTTTCAAACTCCTCAATTGTATCTACATATACTCCACATTATCAATGAATAAAAGATAAGTTGAAGTTTACTCTTGTGTTAACACATTCTCAAACTCTCTTCATGGTATCGGAGCCATTTGTGTTCTAACTTTTTCCGCTGCAAAACTCATATTTCTGAAGAATGTCTTCCACATCCGACATTACTTCAACCTCAGGAGACTCTCAGCAGCCTCAGCTGACTGGGAGTACTGACAACTCCTCTTCTTATACAAACCATAGACTTGATGGTAACAACTATCTGTTATGGTCAAGGTCTATGAAAATGTACATTTCGGACAAAGTAAGATGGGATACTTATCCGGAACAAAACACCTGCTGAAACTGACCCCGGTTTTGAAGCATGGGACACAACAAATAATCAACTCATGACCATCCTCACGAGGTCAATGACAAAAGAGATAAGTGAAAACTTTATGATGTATGATACTGCCAAAGAAATCTGGGATAATGCCCGAGATCTTTACTCCAAGAAGGATAATACATCCGAGGTATATGAACTAGAAGCTCAGATTCAAACTTGCAGGCAAGGGGATATGTCTGTAACTCAATATTTCAATCAACTATCTAAGGCTTGGCAACACTTAGATATGTTAGAAACTCACTCATGGAATGATGTCAAGGATGCTGCTCTTTATAAAGACATCATAGAAATGAAGAGAGTATTCAGGTTCCTCACTGGACTGAATCCTACTCTTGATGATGTTAGAGGGAGAATTCTTGCCACCAAACCTCTTCCAAATCTCAAATCCATGTTTGCTGAGGTCAAACATGAAGAAAGTAGGAGAAAAGTCATGCTTCTGAAATCCCCTACTGACAACCCTACTGAAGGTGCTGCCCTGCTGACTATCAGGAAGGCTGCTGAGGTTGCTGAGACATACAAGAAGCCTACTGAGAAAACTGGAAAACTGTTCTGTGATCACTGCAAACGCACAAATCACACCAAGGACAACTGTTGGAAGCTCCATGGCAAGCCTAACTCCTCAAAAACCTCAAAACCTATCAGGGAAAGTCAAGGCAGACACATCAGTGAGGAGGAGAATGACAACCAGATGAATGCTCAGTTTGCTGCATTCAAAGCCTTCCTGAATCAACAAAAGGAAGGTAGTCACTCTACTGATGTTGCTACTCATACTCATACAGGTAAATTCTACTCTTCCCTTAGCAATGAAACATGGATTGTTGATTCTGGGCATCCTCCTATATGACCGGTAATAAAAACCTTATAACCAACTATATGCCTTGTCACCAAATTCATAACATTAAAACTGCTGATGGATCTATCTCTCGTGCAAAAGGTGTTGGAAATGTTAAACTCACTAATAAGATATGCCTACAGGATGTCCTATTTGTTCCAAACTTAGACTGCAATCTTATATCTGTCAAGAGACTCACTAAAGATTTGAATTGGACTGTTGTTTTTAAGGAAAATCAGTGCACATTCCAGGATCCTACTTCACAGAAGTGATTGGGAAGGCTAAACCTTACGCTGAATTGTTTCTGGTCAACCTTGCTGAAGACAGAGGATCAAGACTGAATCCGCCTCAGCAGCCTGCTCCCAGACTTTAGACAATATCATGTTATGGCATTATAGATTAGGACATCCAAGTTTTGGTTACTTAAAATCTTTAACTCTGAATTGTTTAAAGGATGTAATCTGAATGACCTTCAATGTGATATTTGTCAATTTGCTAAACTTACAAAATCTGTGTATGCTAAGTTACCTCATTTGCATTCCTCACCCTTCACCTTAATACACAATGATGTGTGGGGACCCTCTAGGGTGAAAAGTATAACAGGGAAAAGGTGGTTTGTCACCTTTATTGATGATCATACCAGAACACTTGGGTTTTTTTAATGAAAGACAAATCTGAAGTTGGCCCTATCTTTCAAGAATTTTATCATATGGTCTCCACTCAATTTGATACTAAGGTCAAGATCTTAAAGACTGATAATGCTCTAGAATACTATGAGTCTAATCTCAGTACCTTCTTGAGAGATAGAGGAATTGTTCATATCAGGAGTTGTGTGGAAACACCTCAGCAGAATGGGGTTGCTGAGAGAAAGAACAGGCACCTACTGGAAATGGCCAGATCAATCATGTTCACCACACATGTTCCTAAATATATGTGGGGTGAAGCTATACTGACTGCAACTTATTTACTCAACAGACTTCCCAGCAGAGTGTTAGGTTTCAAAACTCCACTCCAAACCCTACTGACCACACACTCCTGCCATCATCTTGTTTCCCAGTTGCCTCCAAAGATCTTTGGTTGTACTGTGTTTGTGTATTGATCCTAAAGCTCACAAGTGCATTTTCCTAGGTTATGCAAAGGACAGAAAAGGTTACAAGTGTTATTCCCCTATTGAAAAGAAATTTTACAATTCTATGGATGTAAAATTCTTTGAAAGGACCCCTTATTACAACAAACCCACTGAGCCATTCACTGATGGAAACCTGATTGAAATTGACCTAAACCCCTTCCCTCAGCAAACTCTTAACCCTCAGCAACCTACTGATCCTCAGCAGACTGAACTTCAGTACCCTACTGACTCTCTACAGCCTAATACTCCTCAGAACCTCCTGAACAAGAGTCTACTGACCCAGAGCCTGTTCATCCCGAGCCTACTGACACTCAGCAATCTACAGATCCTCGGCAGCCTGCCGACATTGATGATAGGCCTATTGCTCTTAGGAAGGGAAAGAGATCATGCACTGATCACTCTATTCATTCTTATTTATCTTATGATAAGTTATCTCCTGCCTTTGCCATGTTTTCACAGGAACTGGACTCTCACTCTATTCCTAAAAATATTCAGGAGGCCCTTCAAAATGATAAATGGAAGGCTGCTGTTAAAACAGAGATGACAGCACTTCCGGATAATCATACTTGGGATTTGACACCTCTCCCACAGGGCAAGAGGACAGTCAGTTGCAGATGGTTATTCACTATAAAATACAATGCTGATGGCACTATTGACAAGTACAAAGCCTGATTGGTAGCCAGGGGATTCACTCAAACTTATGGCATTGACTATAAGGAAACTTTTGCACCAGTGGCAAAACTCAACACTGTCAGGGTTCTGATCTCTCTAGCTGTCCAACTTGACTGGCCTATTCACCAATTGGACATCAAAAATGCTTTTCTAAATGGGGACCTCACTGAGAAGGTTTATATGAATGTACCTCCTGGTTTTATCAATCCTCATACTCAAGGCAAGGTGTGCAAACCGAGGAAATCTCTATATGGCCTCAAGCAATCACCAAGGGCATGGTTTGGAAAATTAACAACTGTAGTCAAAGCTGCTGGATATCACCAATGCAATTGATCACACTATGTTCATCAAGACAACCAACCGTAAGAGGTCTATTATTATTGTCTATGTGGATGATATCATCCTCACTGGAGATGACTCTACTGAGATCCAACATTTGAAGACTCTGCTGGCAAAGGTATTTCAGGTGAAGGACTTGGGTTTTCTCAAATATTTTCTTGGCATGGAAGTAGCAAGAAACAGCAAAGGCATTTCTGTCTCCCAAAGGAAATATGTACTGGATCTGCTGAAGGAAACTGGCCTGCTGGGGTGCAAACCTGCTATATCCCCTGTAGACCCCAGTCATACCCTGCTACATGGTGACACTGCTGTCAGGAAAGAACAATATCAAAGGCTTGTAGGGAAACTCATCTACCTCTCCCATACAAGACCTGATATTGCATATGGTGTCGGTCTGGTTAGTCGGTTCATGCATTGCCCTCTTGAGCAACATTGGGATGCAGTAAATAGAATACTGAGGTATTTGAAGTCTACTCCTGGCCAAGGGTTACACTTCACCAAGTCTGCTGATAGATCCATCAAGGTCTACACTGATGCTGATTGGGCTGGATGCCACATAGATAAAAGGTCGACCACAAGCTACTGTTCCTATGTATGGGGCAATCTTGTTACTTGGAGGAGCAAGAAACAACCCACTGTGTCTAGAAGCAGTGCTGAAGCTGAACTCAGGGCACTTGTCTTAGGCATTTGTGAAGCTCTTTGGCTCAAAAGAGTACTTACTGAACTTCAGCAGCCTCTTCAGCAACCTATCACACTCTGCTGTGATAATCACTCAGCACTATGCATGGCAGAGGATCCAGTCCATCATGACAAAACAAAACATGTGGACATTGATAGACACTTCCTAAAGGAAAAGATTGATGCCAAGATTATCCAGCTCCAGTATGTTCCCTCAGCAGACCAAAATGCAGATATTCTCACCAAAGCTATTCCACCTCTCATGTTCAGCAGACTAAGTAGCAAACTTGGCTGCATCAACATATACAGCCCAGTTTAAGGGGGGGTGTGGCAATATTCAGCATGCTGATAAGTCTGCTGAAGTTCAGCAGGGTACTGAACCTGCTGAACTCATGTGCCGGATTTTCTGTGTACACTTTATTTATTTATAAAGAGACATATTAATTGTAGTACATATAAACAATTAATATGTCAAACTCTAGTCATAGACATAGCTTTTACTCTAGTTCATTTTATGTCATAGACATTTATTATGTAAGAGACTAAAAAGCATCTAGCCTCGTTTATAGCTTTTACTTTTTCTATGAAAGGTCACTATCTTGTCTAGGACCTTTCAAACTCCTCAATTGTATCTACATATACTCCACATTATCAATGAATAAAAGATAAGTTGAAGTTTACTCTTGTGTTAACACATTCTCAAACTCTCTTCATAATGTGTGTGTTGGCTTATTTGAGTTGGATGAGGATGATGATCTTCAAAATTTGTATTTGTTGATGATGAAGGTTCCATGGTTGAAGATGAAGGTTAATGGTGGAGGTGATGAAGAGAGGAAGAAGATGAAGTGTGGTGGTGAAAAAAAAATGAGGTGGTGTTAGACGCAAATGGGGTAATATTGATTAAGTTAGAAGATTAAGGGTGGTGATAATATTTTTTAGTTTTGATTAAGTTAGATGATTAGATTAATAGAAGGATAATATTGGATAAAAAAAATTTGAAGGACTAGTTTATATTTTATAAAAGTTGTGGTGTAACAAATATTTTTAGTTTTATATTGTAGTATGAGTAGTAAGAAAATAATAAAAAATAAAAGTGTGGTGCCGATAGTAACTTTTTGGAGTGCCGGAAGTAATTATGCGTGTGCCGATTTTTAAGGTCAATAAATAATTGTTTTTATAAAAAATTAAAATAATAATAACAAGTGTTTTATTTTTTTTAATCCGTGAAAATATATAAATTAACTTATATTTAGGTGCGGATATATGTGACAAAATGGGCCTAACTAGGCGCCCGTCTCACCTGTATATACCTTTAAGCCGACCATGTACCAACGCCGGGAGCAATGACAAATTTTTTTATTATTTTTTTTTAGGAAAGAAACTTTTTTTTTTTAGGGTAAGCAATGACATTTCGGCAAATTTTATGGTTGTCCGGCTACAAGTATAATTTGATGGTCTAACTAATCATATTCTCTTATTTTGTGCATATCCCACCTATTTATAAAAAAACACATATTCTAAAATAGTTTGTTTGTGGACAATGTGATGACATGGTGGTCCTGAACCACCAGAACGTTTAGAGTATTGAAGTAAAAAATTAAATAAATAATAAAAAAAGGAGGTTTAGCACATTCTATGGTGTTTTTAAGGGGAAGTTTTTATGTGGTAAGTGAATATACCTCGAAGAGACCCGTGGGTTGATCGGAGACACATAATTTTTATTCAGAATAAAAACTATGTGGTTACGATCAACCCACAGATCACTTCGATGCATATGAACATAATCGAGAAGTTCCATTTTCAACTTTCAAGCGAGGAAGGAGGCAGAGGCTTTATTTGTATAAGGAAAAGTACAAGGAAAGAATAGTCTTATTACACGGCATTGAATTGAAATGGGTAGACCCGTTCAAAGTCAAAAAAATTCTAATTGAAACCAGTTTTTATTATTTATGATGATAGCAAAGAACGAAGTTTGATGTTTAACATCCGCAATATTTTCTTCATCAATCTCTAGTAATATTATCTCCGTCCGTCCTGCACGAATATACATCGCCCCGCCTTTTATTTCTTCCCCCCCTTGTCTTTGTTTTTTTTTTTTTTTTTCCTTTCCGGTTGCCTTTCCCTTTTATAATAAAAGATGAGCGCGGCGGCCGGAGGTTCTGGTTCTGCCACCGATTCTACTCCCACCACCAGGATTTCCAAGCGTCCTAAATGTAATTTCCTTTTTACCTTTTCTTTATTTTCCTGGTTTTATTGTTTCTTGTTTGGATCAATAGTTTACCGGAATGTCTGGGTTCTTTGGTTTTATCGCACAACGTATTTACTCGTTGAATTTTGTAGGGTTTACTGAACAATGATTTCCGATGATGAAAGATGAACTACTCCTACTTAAGCAATTATATTTGTCCTTTTTTTTTTTCATTCATTACCTTGCAGTTAACATTAGTTGCTTTGCGTTGACGTTTTTACATGGCTTCCCCTCAGTTCGATTCGTTAGGATCCTGATCTGGGGTTTCATCAAGAATCGTGCTTTTCTTTTTTATTTATAATACCTTTACATCTTGACCAAGTCAAAACTGGATGCAGTATAGGCTTAGATTTCTTGCAATTTCAAGGGGTTGACTTATTTTAGGGAATCCTGTTTTGGAATGGTTAAAGCCTAAAACGGTTCTAATTCGTTCTGTTTGGATGAAAGCGTGATTTTCTACTTCATTTTACTCCTTAGAGGACTTTTATTATGATCCACCCGTGCTTCATTCATTGGCATAAACATCTTTGCCAATTTATACATCACTGATATATATTTGTCTAGTATTATTGCATATATTAAGCAATTGAATGATGAACAGGAAATGTAATGCTAGTTACTTTCAAATATAACCATGCTACAGGCTACAGCGAGTTGGCCCAGAACGTTTACTTCTGTCCTTTGAACTATGCTTATATTCTTAGCAAAAACATGGCAACCAGCTTCCAAGCCTTACCGGTTTACCCTTCACCAACCCTTTTGTGTATAGTATATAAGGGAATGATAGGCCATAATGTGGACGTTGATATTGCTTCCAACTTCATTTGTGTGACTTGAACGCTTGAAGTCTCTGGATTGCTTCACATGTGTTTAGAGCACCTATTTTTATAAGTTGGAAAAGGTATCCACCAACACCACACTTGCTGCTGCCATTCTAGAATGGACATTGGACAGAATGTAAACGCTCCTTAGGTGCATGGTTTGTCTCGTGATGTCAAAAGAAAACTATAGTTATGTGATAGGTACTTGGCCACTATCTAAATATCATGCAGAAATATAAAAATTAAACTTGCTTGTCTTTACACTAGGCCTATTAATCTATTCCAGTTATTTTGGTTTAGGCAAACCTGCCAGTTAGATTTCGACTTATCTCCAGGTTCCAGCATAATGTTTTATATTGGTCAGCATATCCTGAACCAGTGCAGCATTTGATCTCTTCTTGTTAACATCAATTTTAATGTTCCATTCGATACACTCCAACAGATGAACTATATAGATCAAGTCCCTTTCTGATGCTGCTTCTCAACTTCACCTTTGAATACTATAGTCTTCAACATTATCAGCCACGCCTTTGAATAGGGGTGTGTAAAGTATATCAGATAATATTGGTTGTAGTTTATAACTTCCCACTGCTGAAGTCTCTGTGTGCTGCACAAACAAGCTAACCAATAGCATGCCTTGGTACTTACTTTTTTATCCGGGCTCTTTTGCCCACTTTAACACTTGCCCATGCTTCCATTTTGCCCTTGGTTGATGTTTACAACTCCAAAAGAGATCTGATGTCATTTCATCAATGTGGATTAATCGTTCATCAGCATTTGCAATGATGAGCACATCAACAGCAAAGGCTGAGTGGGGGTCTAACACCTGCAATACACTTACAATGAACTCAAAGGATTCCGGTTGCATTTACTGCTGTGTATCCTGATACGTTTGAGGGTGTATTCCATTTGAGTGTTATGATTCATAATATCATATATTTGCTTCTGTAATATTTCTCCAAACAGCTGGTTTAAATAGTGTTGGTTATTGGAACATTCTATTCAAACACGCTCAGGCGTTTGGTCTTACATATAATTTGGGATGTCAGGTACATTGTTTTAGTCATTTTGGAATTGTGATATATTGTTTTGCTATACTGTTTCAGATTCAAAGTTTACCCAACAAGAGCTTCCTGCATGCAAGCCAATTTTAACTCCAAAATGGGTTAGTTCAAACCTTATGCTGCATATTTCTTTTTCTTTTTTGTGAATACCTATGCTGATTTTTTTGGCCTTTGTATTGCCTCTTTATTTCAGGTCATATCAACATTCTTGCTTGTCACCGTTGTATTTGTTCCAATAGGAGTTGCTTCCTTATTTGCTTCCCGTGATGTACTATTTTAGCTTACCTTTAAGTTCTTGCGCATCATTTCTTATTGCAGGTCTTTCGAAAATGTAACTTAAATTATGCATCTTCTTTTGACCAGGTTGTAGAAATCATTGATCACTATGACACTGAGTGCATACCTGTGAATTCAAGAGATGATAAAGTTGCTTATATTCAAGGCTCTGGAGATAAAACCTGTAATCGGATTCTAAGGGTACACCCTTTACCTTGTTTGGCCTTCAATGAAATCTTTATGCTAATTTAACATTTATTATGTATGTCATTACTCTTATTGATGTGTGATCTAGTTCATATGCAAGACTACTCTGAAAATTTCTGCGCGGTTAACTTGCTCTATTGATGGCAGGTCCCAAAGCATATGAAGCCTCCAATATTTGTGTATTATCAACTGGATAACTATTACCAGAATCACCGCAGGTTTCTATTCCTAAAGCTTAATCAGTTTCTTTTATATGCATTAATATGTTATTTCTGGCAATTCTCTTCACATTCTCACTTGAAAGATCCTCCCCACCCACGGGCCTACTTTTGCCTTTTTTGAACAACATTTGTTCGTTTATTTAATTATTTATTTATATAGTTATCTTGTTTCTTTGCTTTGTTTTCTGCCAACAAAATTGTGTTTTTCCTTCTTTGAGAAATGCCTACAATTTTAACTAGTGCAATGAAGTTCTTTTATCTGGTAAACATTACACAGCGGTAAAATGGCGCAGATCTGTAGTCGAGTTTGTTGCTGTGAAATTGACTTGGTCTAGATACTTTTAATAAATTAGCTTTTGGTGATAACCTCACGTGCATCTTTCCCCCTTCTGTAATTCGCTTGCCTGCGGTGGTATTGCATGTCTGTTTGTGAACTCGGCTGCTACGGGGAAGTATCATAGTCAGGGATTGTGGAGACTCTGAGTTTACATGGCACAAATAGTGTTTGCTCATTCACTGTTGCATGCATTTCCAGGTATGTGAAGAGCAGAAGTGACCAACAGTTGAGAAAACATGGAAGTGAGAACGACACCAGTGCTTGCAAGCCTGAAGATATGGCGAACGGGTTGCCAATCGTACCATGTGGCCTCATAGCGTGGAGTTTGTTCAATGATACTTATAGCTTCTCCCTCAGTGGCCAGCAATTGACAGTAAACAAGACGGAGATCTCATGGAAAAGTGACAGAGATCACAAATTCGGGAAGAATGTCTTCCCCAAGAACTTTCAGAAAGGTGCCCTTATTGGCGGTGGACAGCTGAATGAATCCATCCCATTAAGTGATCAGGAGGATCTAATAGTGTGGATGCGTACAGCCGCGCTTCCAACATTCAGAAAATTATATGGCAGGATAGAGCAAGATCTTAGTGCGGGTGATACCATAAACGTTACTCTCAAGAACAACTACAATACTTACAGTTTTAAGGGCAAGAAGAAACTGGTCCTATCGACAGCCAGCTGGCTTGGTGGAAAGAATGATTTTCTTGGTATTGCATATCTTACTGTTGGTGGGCTGTGCTTCTTTCTCGCCATGGTTTTCACTGTTATATATCTCGCTAAGCCCAGGTATGTATATGTGTCTTCTTTCCTTAAATCTGCTGCCATTCTGCGGATAAGGCATTAGCCCAGTGGTAATCATCGAGGTCGTTAACCCCCGGAGGTTCTGGGTTCGAGTCCAGGGGACAAGTGTGTGTGTGTTTTTCTTTCGTATCCATAAATCTGCTGCCCCTTCTTTTCTTACCTGCTTATATTTATACACAATATAGGAAAACGTGAACCGTTTGAATTTGATTTGTTTCAGGAGGCTTGGGGATCCATCTTATTTGTCATGGAATAGAAACCCTGGAGGTCATTGATAAGTTTGATCGAGATGACTGGCTTGTGTTGGGCCCCCCACGTTGTTTGAGCCAATGTAGTAATGTAATGATATGATTGACACTATTAACTTATTTTTGTTGTATTTATATATCATCTTTCCACTTGTGAATGTATAAAACATATTTGAAAAAAAAAAAGTCGGGGCTGTTTCTAACTCTTTATGCACTAGAATCTTCATTTTCTTTTTATTCCTTCTTTTTTTTTTTTTTTTTTTTTCCTGTGGTAAACAGAATGTTCATTTTCTCCAATTTATTTTTCGATGTTCTTCTTAATCTTGTTTGAGCATTTTTTTTTTTTTTTTTATTTCCAATTTTTTTGTCCCTCTACGTTCTCTTATTATATTTTGTTGGTCGGTTGCAATTTTTCACGTGAAATAGGTTTCCTGTGAGGACCTCAAATAATCTGAGTAATAATCTAGTCAAGCAAATTGCAATCTCGGAATTTTTTTCCTTCCCCTGGAGCATTCGGTATCTGGAATTCACTGGTCCGCCTAATCCGGAATTTGATCCGAATCGTGCTTTTAGAGTCCGACTTTTACTCAGTAATATGGCCTAACCAAGAGCTCTTTTGAATCGGTGACCTCCCTGAAAAGTCCTCTCGTGTTGCACCTTCTTTTTATTTTCGGAATATTATCACAATGGAATGAGGAACAGAAAAGAGAGAGCAGCAATATAACATAGATAAGAAATATTTTCATTAATAAACTCCATTGTTTGTTGACAACTATATAATGTTGAATTACCATCAAACTAAAAAACTTAAGCTGACGGGGAGGCAGATAAACACTTGCACAACATTTCGCTCTCTGATACTATGTTGAAGATGATGGATAGGTAGATAATTAAGCTGATGGGAAGGTAGATAATTAACATCTTAAACACTCCAACATATAGAAACTACCGTGTGCTACACAAGTTCTAGTAGAAGATGCAATTAAGCAACATAAAAGCAGTGATGACGTAAGTAATTAGTTAGCTGACGTCATTTCTATTCCCGATCAACCGTAACGGTCAACTACTTCAATTAGGGGGGAAGTTCTTCTATGGTGGGTTTTTGAACATCTCCTTCCCCTTTAAAACGTCAATTGTCATTAAGAGAAGAAAAAAACGACAAGTCAACATGGATCCCATACATAAGTTTCCAAGTTGACAACAACGCAGCATTTAAGAAAGAAATATGTAATGGGCTTAACTCCATGTATCTTCATCTCTCTTGTATATTTAGCATCAATTGCAAAGTCAAGCTTGTAGTATCTCCAGATGTAACTATATTTACACATCCTCCCCAAAAGCCTCATTTCAGTCTTTAAACAAGAGGAGTCGGCTATGAGAGAGAGAAGGAGAGGAAAGAGAAAAGAAAGAGAGGGAAGGTGAAAAGGAGAAAAAGAGATGGAATCTCCGTCTTTTCGATCGATCCAGCCGTCGAAATCACAAACTAATCACACCAAAATGCTTCCTTTAATGAGAGCTTCGTTTTGATATAAGTTTTACTCCGATCGGGTAGGAGTTTCGAAAACTCATTTTCTAACAACATGATCTATTCTAGCAAAACTATCGCCCACCAACTTAAATCAGTGCTCGGCAACCCCTTACTGGCGCCCGCCAACACTAACTAGCGCCCACCAGTTTAGACTGGCGCCCTCCAACTGCCAACAGAAGCTTTCTGGTAGCAACTGGCGCCCTCCAACACCAAATTAACGCCCTCCAAAAGCACGAATCTGCATATTTGAAGTTCAATGATTCCCATTGAAGAAGAAGCTTATTAAATTTATTTGGAGTCTTTTATTTATTTTTATTTGTTCTTTTGGGTTTAACTCTTTATTTCAACCAATAAAACTCATGTTGGGCCTAGTGGAAGCATGTAATCCCAAGTGGCGCCTAGGTAAGTTATTTTTCCCGCATTGCTTAGCTATGTTGTTTACTTGGAGTTTGTAATCTATATAAAAACATTTGGAGTCATTGTTATGATACACAATACATTACTTATGGAGTGAATTTATCATTATGAAAGCTTATTTGACCCATAGCCCCCATCTGAAAGTGACATTGCAAAGTAAAAAGGCACCTACATTGCGATGTAAAACGGTACCTTACCAGTGGTCTAGCTATGTGCCTAATTTGTCGACTACTTAGTGCAATCTACTCACATACATTATCCTAAACCATACCATTTAAGGCAAACTATAACCACCTTACTCCATCCAATCCAGTGCCGGCCTTAGGTATTTTTTGTGATCTTCATGGCTATCAAAGTTGGTTCACCTCGTTTTCCAGGGCCCCAGGCTACTTATTCTCATGCCACATCTTCTACCTGGATGCTTGATAGTGGTGCCTCTCATCACATGACTCAGGACCTCTGTTTGCTCTCTCAACCTTCTCCTATATTGTACTGATGAAATTATTATTGGTGATGGTAGCTCCCTCCCCATTTCACATATTGGTTCCGCACATCTTTCTTCTTCTAATTCTTCCTTTTACTTTATCTAATGTGCTATGTGTTCCTACTCTTTTCCAGAATTTACTTTCTGTCTCTAAGTTTTTTTTTCTGATTATTCCGTTGCCATTGAATTTCTATCTGATTTCTTTCTTGTCAAGGATCACAAGACAAGAATCTGCCTTCATCGGAGTGAATTTAGATATGGTGTTTATTATTGGTCCAACAACCCTCTGTTTGCCTTTTAAGTTAGCAAAGCCCCCGCATCGACCTGTCATCATCGCTCTGGTCATCCATCATGTCCAATTATTCAACATTTGGTCAAAAATAAATGTTTAGACCTATCTTCTATTAATTCATCTCTTAGTGACGTTTGTTTACGCGATAAAAGTAATTGTTTATCCTTTTCTGACTATACTTTACGGTCTACCCATCCTCTTGAAGTTATTTATTCAGATGTCTGGACTGCCCCTATCTATTTTCTTGATGGTTATAAGTACTATGTTATCCTTGTTGATCACTTTACTCGATATATTTGGCTATACCCCTTAGAACATAAGTCTGATGTTCTATCAGTGTTTGAAAAATTTGTTTTGTATGTTGAAAACTTCTTTTCCACCTCTATAAAAATGTTATACACCAATAATGGCACGGAATTCATTGCTCTTCGTCCTTTCTTATCCACCCGTGGTATATCCCACAACACCACTCCCCATCACACACCTCAACATAATGGCATCTATGAAAGGCATCACATGCATATTGTCGAACCAGCCTTGGCTCTGCTTCAACATGCATTTATCCCACTCGTTTATTGGTCTTATGCTGTCAATGTTGTAGTCTATATCATCAATCGTATGCCCACAAAAACTATCAACATGCTCTCCCTGTATGAGAAATTGTTCTTTTATCCTCCCAATTACTCCAAACTTCGTGTCTTTGGCTGCATTAATTTGTTATCCCTGGCTCAAACCCTACACTAGTCATAAACTTGAATCCTATTCCATCATGTGTGTCTTTCTCGGGTATTCGATCTCTTACACAAAGTGCTTATTTATGTTATAACCTAGACATACATCGCATGTATGTTTTTCGAGATGTATAATTCGTTGAGGATAATTCTTTTGCTTCTCATCCTTCTCATGATCCTACACCGTCCCCTACTCTCTTCCTTGACTACATTCTTGATCCTCCTTCTCCTCTCATTCCGCCACCTCCACTACCTCCCCACCCCCTGCATCTCCCTCTTCCCCCTCCACTTCTTCCTCTTCCCCCTCCACTTCTTCATCTTCACCCTCATCCACCTCACCCTCAACTTAGTGTTGTTAACGAGCCGAGCCGAGCCGAGCCGAGTAGCTGATGTTCAAGATCGAGCTTGTTTATTATCGAGTAAGCTCGGCTCGGCTCGTTAACACAAACGAGCCTAAAAGCCTGTTCGAGCTCGGCTCGATAAGAAGGAAAAATGTTCGAGCTCGAGATCAAGCTCGTGAACAGGCTCGAACTCGAGCTCGGCTCGTTCAACAAATTTTTTTTAAGGGTAAGAGATACAGCTATCAGCCTTACAAACTCAAAAAAAAATCAAATACAGGGGACACAAATACACAAAATAAATACATGGGACACAAATACAGCCTATATGTATATATGATTCAAATCCAAAGTTAAAAATTCAGTATACAGCAATTCTGCTAATTTCACCAGGTTTACAAGTTCCAACATAAGTACAGCAAGAACAGAAAAATAGCAGAATTTTTGGATTGAAACATGAAGATTTCAGGAATGCAGCAAAGAAGCATGAAATCGATTTCCCGACTTACCGTGAAGGAGTAGAAGAGATCGGCCGGAACGGAGACAATGGACACCGACGAAATCGATTGATTCCGTTATGCTATTGAAAGAATAGCAGCCAACTAGCCAAGAAGGTGAAGCGACGGCGGCGGACTGAGGGCTGGGAGCCTGTGAGGAGATCGGCAGTGAGTTAACCGGAGGAAGAGAGGAGCGGGGAGAGAGAAGCGGGGAGAGAGAAGCGGGGAGAGAGGAGCGGGGAGATGGGAGACTCGGGAGAGCGGCGGGGGTAATAGTTTTACTAGGGTTGAAGTTGGGTGAAATGCTGATGATAATTTGGGGATATTGGATATTTGTTATTATATATTTATTATTTATATTATATATAATATATGTTCATGAACACTAACGAACGTTCACGAACAGGCTCGTGTTCGCTCGTTTAGTAAACGAGCAGGAGAACATGCTCGAGCTCGGCTTGATAGCATAAATGAACGAGCTTAAACGAGCCGAGTTCGAGCTTTGTTCGTGAACGTTCGATTCGTTTAACACCTCTACACCGCTACCTCAACTTCCTCGTCCTCAAACTCTCCCTCCCCAACACCCTATGGTAACTCATGCTCGTAACCAAATCTTTAAGCCACGCCAACTTCTCAACCTAACCGCCAACTTAGAGTCTTGTCTCTCTGATACTGCACCCACAACAGTTAAACAGGCTCTTTGTTGTCCTTACTGGCGTCAGGCTGTGTCTGACAAATTTGATGCTCTTGTTCTCAATGGCATATGGTCATTGGTGCCGTATGATCAGTCCCTTAAAATTGTTGGAAGCAAGGGGATTTTTTGGATTAAGCGTAATTCTGATGGCACCACGGAGTAAGCAAGTGGATTTTATGGTTGCCAAATGCTTTACGCGACGTCCAGGCATTGATTATTTTGAGACCTTAAGTCCAGTAGTTAAACCCACCACGGTTCACTTGATTCTCAGTATATCCGTCTCACCTGGTTGGGGTCTTCGTCAGTTAGATATGAATAACGCTTTTTTTGCAGGGTACTCTCCACGAAAATGTTTATGGACCAACCTCCGGGCTTTAAGGATTTGTATCATCCTCAGCATGTTTGCAAACTTCATAAGGCCATTTATGGCCTTAAGCAAGCCTCTAGGGCGTGGCATCATGAATTTCCCAAATACATTTGCTCACTCGGCTTCTATAATTCTACAGCTGACTCGTCCTTATTTATTTATCACACTGATATGAGTACTACTGTGCTACTTGTTAATGTCAATGATCTCATTATTACAGTTTCTTCTGCTGAGCATGTGCAGCTTATAATTGATCAGCTTGGTACTCGGTCTTCTATTAAGGATCATGGGCCCTTATCTTATTTTTTAGGTGTGGAGGTTACCCCTAGCTCCTTTGGCCTGCTGCTCACACAACCTAAAAACATCTCAGATTTGCTTCACATGGTTAATATACATGATGCCAGGCCCGTGGCCACTACTTACCTATAGATGCCTTCCCATCCTTGCCTACCACGACTGCCCCTCGTTCTAATATTAATCAGTTTCATCAAGTTATGGGGGGATTCAGTATCTCTTATTCACTCGTCTTGACATCACTTATGACGTTAATAAGCTCTCTCAGTATATGCATGATCCCACTTTTGATCACTGGCTCCTCGTCAAACACGTTCTGCGTTATCCGGTAGTTACTTCTTTTCATGGCCTTCAGATGTCCACTAACACGACCTTTGATTTGCATGCTTTCTCTGATGTGGATTGAGGTGGAAATAAGGATGGAAGCTATTCTTCAACGAGTGCCTACCTCATCTTTTTGGGCTGAAACTTACTTACCCGGAGTTCCAAAAAACAATCGTTTGTTGCTCGCACCTCCATAGAGGTGGAGTACCGCTCCGTTGCTTCCACCGCTGCTGAATTATCTTAGGTTTCGTATCTTCTCCATAATCTCAACTTTGCCTCTACTGCCACCCCGGTTATTTTTTGTGATAATATTGGTGCTTGATAACATTGTATTTAATACTATTAACTATACCATTATTTACCTCGAATCATGCTCAATTGACGAGTGATAGTCCAGTTATTAAGTGAAATACATGTCAATTGCTTAGTGTATGTTCCTTGGTCTTCAATTCTGCATTTACATATATATCCCATGGATTTGGTACAGTTCTGTCTTATTTTCCATGCTTTTCAAGTATACCATTTTCTAGGATCAAATGAGAGAGAATCCGGGCTGAAAGAAGTTGATGGGCCGAAGCAAGGAAGCCCAAGAAAAAGTCTGCTAAGATAAGAGAAGTTGAAGTCAGGCCCACAATTGCGGAAGCCCAGCCGTAATTGCGAGACCTTGGGCAACAGGAAATAGAAGTTGCGTGTTGTGATTAAGTCGGGTAGGATTTTAGGTTGATTAAGTCGGTTACAGAGCCTATATAAAGCTTGTACCAGCCCCATTATAATATGTACTTAGAATATTATTGAGGTTATGAAATAAATAGTTGCTTGGTTTTCTTTTGAGAGTTTCTCCATTGGTTTCCTTCCCTAAGACATCAACTAACTTAAGTTGATCAAGCTAGATCCTCCATAATTAAAGGTATGAAGCTTTGAACGTTCTTTTATATTTTCATTATGTTTGATTAGCTTTTATTAGCATGATGTAATTAATCTGTATGTTTAACTCACCCATAATTTACCAGGATTAATCAAAACAGTAAGATGAAATTCCAGGATTAGGAACCGCCGCACTCACAATTGCAACGGTCTATATCACAATTGCGAGGCACCCTTAGGTCACCCTAAATCTGGAGATTCGGCGTCTCTGCATTGATCGACATGTTTAATTCACAGTAGGTTAGATCTGGCCAATCTACTTGTCGTACTTCATAAATTTAATGAAGAACTTGCAAGGTGAAGTGTTAGTTAGGACATAGTCTGGATTAATCCTTAGGAACATGCTAGTCGGTGTCGATAGCTACCTAGGGAGGTTCTCGGTCTTTAGCCGGCACTTTCTAGAACTTATTGCGTGTGAGTTAATACAACCAACAAAAGAGGTTAACTGCACTTAAACGTTTATTGTCCGTCCATAGAAGTAAACAAGGTTAGGAGATTGCACCCGTAGCTAAAACTGAATTAAAACATAAGTTCTGATTGACTCGGGGAATTACGGGGAAAGTAAACATAATGATTAATTATACCAAGCTAGGAGATCGGTTAGGAGGATGAATACCAACTTATTTTCTATCTTTACGCTAGTCGTAGACCACCCTATATGTGTTCTTAGTTAGATTAGTACGTTTATTATCACTGTTGCATTGTCTCTGTGGGATCGACATTGATTCACCTTTTGTTATACTACGATTGACCTAGTAATCTTGCTAGTATATACACGACTTACACAAGTGCGACTGATCGGTGTTACTCAGCTTTCTGCCAATCCAGTATTTTATTCTCGTTTGAAGCATGTTGGCATTGATTATCATTTCATCCGTGAGCAGGTTGAACAAGGTCTTGCTCGTGTTTTACATGTCTCCAGTGCTGATCAACTTGCTGATGCTCTCACCAAACCGTTTGCCATATTACCATTTCTTCACTTCAAGTTCAAGTTGGGCCTTCTCCCCCACAGTCCCACTTGAGGGGGCATATTTGGATATTATATTGTTATTATTTAATATTATGTGTAATTCTTATATAATTGTAATTATCCTAGAATATTTTAGAATACTTGAGGAGCACTTTAGCTTACTTGGTGAGCAATATATGATTGTATATTAATATATCTTGTATCATACACAAATCAATCAATGAAAAATACTTTCTATCAATTATTTAGCAGTTTAATCAATAGACTCCATACTTTGATTAAGTTCATCATAGACTAACAATTTAAGCATGTCACCATAAACTTAATCCACACATGTGACACACACTAAGTTATATGGGTTTTCAGCAGTGTATTGCTTATAAGCACGAAGCAAATAATAAGATGATAATAAGTCTGTCATTTATAAATTATAAAAATAATTATAAAAATTATCTTTCGGGCGCTACTTCCAATTGTATGAGGCAAAGGTTTCATAAAGATGTCTACAACTTGTTTTTCAGAAAGAACAAACTCAATTTAAATACCATAATTAGCCACATGATCTCTTTGAAAATGATATCTAATTGGAATAAAAGATTGGATTATGAGAAATGTTGATTAAACTTGTGCCATCACGGAAGACAAACACTATTGGAATGTGAATATTGAAGTCATGTAGCTGATGTTTGAGCCACAAAATTTGTGCACATCAGTTACTTTGAGATACATACTTATATCAATGGTACTAAGTGCAGCACTCGGTTGCTTCTTAGAAAACCAACTGATGAGCATGCTCCCAAGGAATTGACATGTCTCACTGTACTCTTTCTGTCAACTTTGCATCCCCAGTAATCAACATTATAATCATAAAGCTTTAAATCACTTATTTTTTCATAAAACAGGCCAAAAGATTGTGTATAAACCATATACTGGATAGATTCACTTAACTACATTTAGGTGAGATTCCTTAGGATCAACATGATACCTAGCACATCTACGTATGCATTCATCATAACCGGTCTACTAACAATTAAGTAAAGAAGGAAACCAATCATGGATATGTATAGATGATTATCCACTTATTTGCCTTCTTTGTCCATATCAAGTTTCAGTGATATGCTTATTGGAGGCTATAATGCATGTCACCATATATGAGAGATTTTATGGTATAACCGTTGTATGAAGGTTATACCGAGTGACATACATTATAGTCTCTTATATTTACTCTCACACACGCAATATGTGTGTATTATTATGTAGAAAAGAGTAAAAATAAGAGACTATGATGCATTTCACTCAATACAACTTTATAATGGTTATGTCATACAACATTTGTAAACTAGACATTACGACATAATTTTTCATTTACATTCTCCACGAATCTATATGAACAAACACTAGGCCTCTTTGAGTGTTTTTTATTTTTATTTTTTTAGAGAATGAGGCAAAAGTCTACTTTTTAATACAAAATAAATAATCAGGACACACAATTTGAAAAAGTTGCAAAAAGGACAAATTAATTTCTGGCGGACCAAAATACCCTTATTTAAATGCGTCGCTCCGTTCTTTTTCCAAATCAGCGTAACTCCTTCTTCTGAGTGAGCTTTTGGTTTGTTTTTTTAAACAACCGTAACTTTTGATTTAGAACTTCGATCATCAAAAAACTTTCACCAAAATTCATATTTTTTTTGCTCTTCATTTTGAGATCTCATACGATACCATTCCGATTTAATTTTTGAAAGCCGAAAAAACATAAGCATTAATCGGAGTGTTTTTCTCAACGACCGTAACTTTTGATTTAGAACACCGATCATCAAAATTCTTTCTCCAAAGTTCATATTTTTTTCTCTCTCTTCATTTTGAGATCTCATATGATACCCTTTCGACGTATTTTTTGAAATCCGAATAATCGCAGCATTTACACTAACACAACAACAGTAACAGTATCACAGTAACAGTACCACAGTAATAGTAATAGATGTAGTTCAAGGTTCAATAGCATCACGCCTAATTTAAAACATTCAAATATAATACTAGTAGTTTCCAGAATGCAAAAATATGGTTATAATGAACATATAGTACTTGTCTCATCTACTGCAAAATAAACCACCAACATGTGGGAAGAAGCATCAGCAAGACAAAATGAAAGCTCCGAAAATAAACTAAAGCACCAAGAAAAAGTCTATTAGCTACAAAAACATCAAGTACAACATTCCCCAAGCTCTTTGCACTCCTCAAAACGGAAGCTCTGATGGGGAACACATTTCCCATTCGTATTTTTTTTAAGCAACTTTATTTTATTTTATTAAAGGATGAAATAAAGAGCTACAAAGCATTCGCCATATCCCGGCCCGCCCCAAGTTTACGTGATAGAATGCATAGCATGGCCTCCTTAAACCCTATGTGTGGCAAACCGGTGTAGGAAAATCCACCACATAGGGAAGAGTACTCGCTGCATTCCCGAAAAAACCCCTACTCCAAAAATAAATACATCAGTGGAAATCCCCATGAAATAAGTGGTGGTTCTCTGTCTTCTGTCTTTCAAAGTGGAAGTGAAAGAGAATGCCGTTCTCCCCGTCGTGTCCTCGTGTGAGCTTTCTTCGATCTTCGCATCCTCTTGGAAGTGAAATTCCGACATGACCGGTACGTAAAGTGGTCAGCAATAGCCGAGGTAGAAGCTGTACCAATCATATACGGTAGTGTATCAAACAGCAGAAGTAATATGAGCACAAAGAGAGACCTTAAAAGCAACAAAAACACCTGGATTGCACCCCTAGCAAAACGGTAGGTGTGCGTCCAAAGGCTAACGTGGTCCTCAAAGACGAATCCAGAGATGAACCGCATGCACGCTACGCGTTGATAATCTATCTGCAAGAAAAACACAGGGGGAGTACAAAAACCAGCAAGCAACCTCCAGGCCACAATAGAGAAATGGAACAAAAACACCTGAATTGCACCCCAACCAAAGATGGAGGGGTGCGTCCGGCTGAGAAAACACTGTTTGAAGTTCTCCCATTCGTATATATCAACTGGCTACGAACTTTGCAACAGTCCATTGAACTTGTTGCCTTTTTTCATAAACTTAAACAATTGAGCTGTATTTTCTCTATGTACTTCAATTTCTTCCATATTGAACTGCATTTTGTATTAAAAATGAGAGAAGGATCCTACAGTATTAGTAACACAGTATCAGTATCAGTAACACAAAATCAGTAACACAGTATCAGTAACACATGATCCATTCACTTGTTTCTATTGGAATGACAAAACGCCAAAAATTAGTATTCCATGTGTAACTAACATAGTTTCACATTGATTACTGTATTCGTGGCTTCACGTGAAGCCTCAAGCAGTGGATTAAACATAGGATTGAATGCAATTGTAAAGGCGCAATCTACTATGTGCCCTACATTACAAAGTTGTGCACATATAAGTTTCAAACTACACACTTACCCTGGAAACATAAGAGAACATCTAAACAATATCCTGGAAACATGCCAAACATGTAATAGAACAATATTTCATTAAAAAATGCCACATGTAAATAGACCAGGGGAAACAAGATCACCACTACAAAGTGACCAAAACAAACCCACACATATTAAAGATCAGATATATATATATATATACAACTCTTCAACACAATAGATAAAGCTGCTATCTCAGAACAAAAAGATGTCCCGAAAAAGAAACTCTCTGCAAAACTGTGATCGACTTCGAAAAAAAGGATTTTTTTTTTGTCCAGACCATCACCAGGAGCAACAGTTAATATAGAAATTAGGTACATATGCAATCCACAACAGAGAGTTTCATCACATCATCATATCGAAACACGGTTTTGTCCCTAGAATTAGGACTCCAATAGGCTGCAACCCTGCATGCGAAAATTCAATTCACGCTAGACACACCTTTAACACGTAAAAAGATATAAAAGAAGAAACTAGATAAAATTTTGGCTGAGAAATCCAATTGATGCTTACCTATTCAGTGAGCATTCCTATAGGAAACACGATTCCAGTGTGAAGACCATTTGTGATATCAATTTTTGCACAATATTCTCTAGTGGCTCGTTTGGATTGATGGAATGAAATGGAATGGAATGATATCATTCCATTACTGCGTTTGGTAGGTAAGGGAATATAATCATTTCTATTCCATTCCAATGTTTGTTAGCATCATAATGGAGTTGGTTTTTTCCATTCCATTGTTTGGCACAACAAACTTTTGATTGAATGCAATGCAAATTCATATTAGTTTTTTTTAACAAAAAAATCAACAATACAATCTTTACTATTTTACTCAACTAACAACAAAATTTTACAACAAGTGTAAATCAACCAAATGGGTTTAGTAGCAAATTCAAAGCAAAAATGAAAGAACTATTCACTTATGCAGTGCCGTTTTTTGGCGCGCTCAACCATTGAAGTGACCACTATAAGCAAATGTGGCTTTATTCAAAGTCATTTTATTATGCCATTCTCAAATCTCATACATTGTCTCTCTCCAAAGATAGCTCAAGTTCTTCATTCCTAGTGGTGTCCGTTTATGATTGAAGCACAACGACAACCACTCTATAGTATTTCTTGGTCCAAAAAATATATTCCAACAATTCGGGTTTCATGGATTGTTTCCAAATTGTGTGAGGCCAATAACAAAGTCGCAGAAGTTTCCGCCTCTTCCCTACAAATAGGACATAATTGGTGAGAGTTGTATCTAGTTTAAGTTTGGCCATAACTAAAAAGTATTCATTACTAGTTTACAAATAAATTTAAAAATATGAACACAACTTATGATAAATTATTAGCTAATGATATTAAATATCTGATATATTCGCTATAGTGTAGCAACATTGATTCATGATAGCTAAATAAATAAATAAATAATACTCACACGATAAAATAGTACGAATGTAGCACTATTGCATGATATAGTTGAAACTTAAGTTTAACTTACATAATAAACATAATGAAGGTCTAAAATAGTACGAATGTAGCATTATTGCATTATAAAATGGAAAAACTTATAGAACCTAATCCAAGAAACTACATACAACCATCACACTTCCATATCGTGGGTTAGTGAAATCAGAATATCCATTTTGTCTTCATCACTCATTCCATAAAAGATATGCAACCGATCTTCATTCATGCCTATTTTCCGAACAAGACTCATTCGATGTGCTGTTGGAAAGCCCCCAAGTCTCTTCAATTCATCCATCATTTTTTGTTGCAGTTCAATTTTGTTAGTGTCCCGGATAGCTGAATACAAAACATCTACAGTTTTTTCAATCTTTTCACCAATCACCCTCATCGCTGAAGCAATCGTTGCCATGGCTTCAACCGTAGCATTTCACTTTCTTTTTTTGATACTTGGCCCCGATGTCTATGTATTATTAGGTGATGGAATTCCATCAAAAGGATCCTCTTTACCCGTTGTTCTGTCTGTGTCCTCTCTATCACCGATATCTGCCATTTCAGAAAAATTCTTGGCACCATCTTCATTGGCACGGTCATTTCCAAAAACCAAATGCAAATCGTCATAGTGAGGAAAAGGTTTCTTATGCAAAGGACGAAACCTCGCGTTTTTTGGGTTCTGCCAAAAATAAAACAAATCAACAAAATATAAGTTTGTCACAAAATAATGTTGTATATCTCTTACGAAATAATGTTGTACATCTATTTCCTATTACATGGCTCCTACTTCACCCCATGAAACTTGCAAAAAGGCTACATTTTCTTGTAGTATAACCCTCAAGTTTTCTTTGCGTGGAAATGTCAGAACTGTAAGAGGAATTATTTCCGTATCTTCATTATTCTGTCAAAGGTTACATATATACAATTACCGTAACCGTTACGTCCTATAATTGCGCCTACCATTACAACAGAGTATTGCCTAGAATAATTGCTAATCACGAATATTTGCTAATAATAACTAATAATTAATGGTATTAATTATATACACTATCACACCCCCGCAGTCGAAACGGGAGGATCACGGACGCTGAGACTGTGTCGGAAATCCTCGAAAAGTACAAGCGGCAGGCCTTTGGTGAAGATGTCGGCAATCTGGTAACGGGACGGAATATGATGGACCCGGACTTCACCGCGGGCAACTTTTTCACGAACAAAATGAATGTCAAGCTCGATATGTTTGGTTCGTTGGTGTTGACCCGGATTTCCAGATAGATAGACAGCACTGACATTATCACAATACACAATCGTAGCTTTCCGAATCGGAAGTTGGAGTTCCAGAAGCAAATTGCGTAACCAGCAGGATTCAGAGACTACATTGGCAACACCTCGGTATTCTGCCTCGGCACTCGAGCGAGATAGGGTCGGTTGGCGTTTAGACGACCAAGAAATCAAGTTGTCACCCAAGAAAACACAGTAACCCGTGGTAGAGCGGCGAGTGTCAGGACAACCGCCCAATCAGCATCAGTATAGGAGACAAGATCCGTGACTCGAGGAGGGGTAAATATACAAGCCTAAATCAATCGTGCCCTGGATATACCGGATGATACGTTTAAGAGCTTGCATGTGTTCTATCCGGGGATCATGCATAAATAAACAGACTTGTTGAACCGCATAGGAGATGTCGGGGCGAGTAAAGGTAAGATATTGGAGAGCACCAGCAAGACTTCGGTATAGAGTGGGTCGGAATACGGTGCACCTTGTGTCCCACTATGCTTCGACTTAGTATCAACAGGTGTAAGAGCCAGTTTGCAGGAGCTCATGCCGGCACGCTCAATAATTTCAGCTGCATATTTACGTTGAGATAAAAACAACCAGCCGGATGTCGAGTAACCCGAATGCCCAAAAAATAATTCAACGAATCCAAATCTTTCATGGCAAACTCGGCACTAAGGCGATCCATGATAGAATCACGGAGTGTCGCCGATGACGTAGTGAGGATGATATCGTCAACATATAATAATAAATAAGCTGTGTCGGAGCCGTGCCGGTAGATAAACAGAGACATATCAGATTTGCTATTAACGAACCCAAGAGTAAGAACAAAATCTGAAAATCGTTTATACCAAGCCCGTGGTGCTTGTTTCAAGCCATACAGCGATTTCCGCAACAAGCACACATAGTCAGGATGAGATGCATCACGAAAACCCATTGGTTGATGCATGTAAACAACCTCATTTAGCTCACCATGCAGAAAAGCATTTTTGACGTCTAATTGATGGATGGGCCAATCATTAGACAAGGAAATACTAAGAACCGTGCGAATAGTAGCCGGCTTAACCACCGGACTAAAAGTTTCTCCACAATCCACGCCAACCTGTTGTGTTTTGCCATCACCTACAAGTCGTGCCTTATGGCGCTCAAAAGAACCGTCAGATTTTTCTTTATGAGCAAAAACCCACATAGAACGTATAACATTTACATTTGGTGGACGCGGAACCAAGTCCCACGTTTTATTTTTAATAAGGGCATCAAACTCATCGGTCATGGCCAGTTTCCAATTCGGATCACGGAGGGCTTCCAAAGGGGTGCGGGGGGAGGGGAGATCGAGACACGGTGTGGAGATGAGCCTGTTCGGAAGTGTATATAGGATTGGGCCGAAAGATCCCATGTTGACTGCGTGTAACCGGACGGGAAACGGTGGGCTGGTTAACGTTGGGCTGGGAGGCCTGATCTGGGAAAGAGATGGGGCTGGGAGATGGAAGTAGGGAGGGTGGTGGTCTTGGAGATGGGGGCAGGTTTGGGAAATGGGCTCCAGGCTGGGCATCTTGATGAGCCGAGGCTTGCTGGAGGTGAGGAATGAGAGAGGGATTGAGGTCATGGTCCAAAAAATCATATGATTCAGGGGACGGGGAGTAGTGTTTAGCAAAAGGAAAAATGGTTTCATCAAATTGAACATGCCGACACGTAATTAATTTGTTGGTAGATAAATCGAAACACCTATAGCCACGGTGATTCGATGGATATCCCAAAAAAACACAAGGAGTGGATCGAGCTTGGAGTTTATGGATAGTCTTCGACGGAAATAACGGATAGCATAAACACCCAAATACGTGAAGATGAGAGTAAGAAGGTTCCTTATGATATAAGGCCTGCATCGGGGAGACATTGTTCAATATAGGACTGGGGAGTATATTTAGTAGATAAGTGGCCATTTCCAAGGCAAACGGCCAAAAAGATGGGGGTACGGATGCATGTATCAACAGGGTGCGCATGATATTATTTAGTGACCGGATTTTTCGCTCCGCTTTTCCATTTTGGGAAGAAGTATGGGGACACGAAAACGAAAAGAAATGCCATGAGTATGACAAAATTCCCGAAAACGATTATTATCAAATTCACCCCCGTTGTCGCATTGTATAGATTTAATATTACGTTCGAATTGGGTTTGAATATGATTTTTAAGCATAGCAAAAAGTGGTAAAACTTGGGATTTTTTAGCAATAGGGAATGTCCACAAAAACTTCAAAAAATCATCCAAGAATAGCACATAATAGCGGTCTCCGGACGTGCTCAATATGGGCGACGTCCAAAGATCATTATGAATAATATCAAACGGATAAAAAGTCGGAGACAAAGACGGAGCAAATGGTAGTCTAACATGCTTACCCAAAATACATGAGTTGCAACAGTATGGTTTAGAAATAGGAGTACAAGATAGCAATTTATTACGACACATAAAATTAAAAATATGAGTCCCGGGGTGGCCCAAGCGCTCATGCCATAAATTTGACGTGACCAAGGCTGAAAAAGGAACGGAAAGACGTGGTTCAGGAGACGTGACGGGATAGAGGTCCCCAGTGCTATCACACCTCATTTGGCGCATCCCCGTCTATATGTCAAGAACAGAAAAACCAAAAGGATCAAACACCACAACCACATTATTATCGGTAGTAAACTTTCGGACGGAAACTAAATTCTTAACAATGTGGGGAGCATGTAAGACATTATTCAACGATAGAGGGGGGTTTGGGGGACGTAACTGGGTATGACCGCAACCACAAATGGGAATTTTCTGACCACTTCCAACCATAATTCCATTATTAATGCCCAAATTAAAATATGACGTAAGAGTACCTGGTGCAGACGTCATGTGAGACGTAGCGCCGGTGTCCATATACCACGTCGGGTCCGGTGGCGTAAGAGACATAGTATGCATAGCGGAAGCGATATCTGTTGGTGTCCAGGAGGAATCCGCAGCATATGCTTGCGGCTGTGAAGGACGAGCACCCAAAATACCGGGCTGAGCAGGGGCAGCCGGACGAACCCACGGCTGAGAGGGGTATGGGCATGGGGGCATTACCCACGGTAGCTGCTGGTAAGACCACCAGGGTGCTGGAATCCATGGCGGGCGAGCATGCTGTGCTGAATTTGCTGCTGGAGAAGGAGCCCCGCTACCGCGATTCTGTCCGCGCCCATTCCCACGACCGGAGGAACCCCTGCCATGATCACCATTTCCATCCTTCCTATTTTTCTGCCTCTGACAGTTCCGATTTCCCCCTTGTCGGCCTCGATGCTGAGTGGAGCCACCGGCAGGAGATAAGTGAGAAGATTGGCCATCATCCGTAGCAGCAAGAGCAGTGGAAACCGAATCTTGCTTAGCTCTCTCCGACAACGTCATTTCTTCTAGAGCGAGTTTCGAACGAGCGGTAGCAAAAGAGGGGAGGGTTTTCTTATTTTGCATAACCGTAAAAAAATTGGAATATTGTTCGGTCAGTCCTTGAAGCATTTTGAGCACCATCCCGTGTTCAGAGACCGGAGCCCCAACGTTGGCCAGTTGATCCGCCAAGGTTTTGAGACGGTTGCAATATGCATTCGTGGTCGGGAAATCGGCAAGAGTCGTATTAGTGAACTCCTTATTCAAATACATGGCCCGTGAATTTTTGTTATCATGAAATAAGCCAGCAACCCGTTCCCACGCCGCTGCCGCCGAATCATCGTCCACAAGGATGGATGTCAAAATGTCGGGGGAAACGGTGGCGTATATCCATTGAAGAACCGCAACATCCAAACGCCGCCAGAGTGACGGATCAGCGGCCTTAAGTTTATCATATGCCGCCTTCTCCGCCGGTTCAGATAGTGGTATAATGTGGTGGAGGACATCGTGAACCCTTGCCTGAACCTTGAACAAAGCGGCCCATGAATGATATTGGCCGGTTTCGAGATCAAGAGTGATGGGAAGAACAGATTTTACACTGGTGATGGATAGCGCCGGAGGAAGTTTCTGACTGTCGGACATGGTGAATAGGAGGCCGGAAAAAAAATGAAGAAAGGAGGAAGGTGGCGGAAATAGAGAGCAGAGAAACCTAATGCTTTGATACCATGTAAGAGGAATAATTTCCGTATCTTCATTATTCTGTCAAAGGTTACATATATACAATTACCGTAACCGTTACGTCCTATAATTGCACCTACCATTACAACAGAGTATTGCCTAGAATAATTGCTAATCATAGAATATTTGCTAATAATAACTAATAATTAATGGTATTAATTATATACACTTTCAAGAACTACACCTACTCCAAAAGGCTTTTCAGTTAACGTACGAGTCTTCCTTATCAACTCCCTTAGGTAATCTGGTGCTTCCCAATCATGAGCTTTGAGGAAACCATTTCACGAAGCAAAACCTTATTCCAGGGCTAATGTTTACCCTTTTTTTACTAGACGCGACCCCATTTTGTACAAATTATTCAGATCAGTTAACATATAAAATCTATGCTACACAATTTTCACAAACAAGCTCTCCAAGGAACTGTAACTATTACACACAATAATAACTACCACACAAATTCATCATCTGTCAACAATATACCCAAAAAAGGTAAAATTGAGCCTTCATAATCTATGACAATGACGACTAAACCAAAAGTGAAAAAGGAAGGTTGTAGTTGAAGGGAAGAATAGATGAAATTAAAAAAAAATTTAAAACAGAAATAGACAAAATACCTGAAGCAAAGCAGCCGGCGATGGGCTTTTTGTGCAGAGCAGCGGTGTATTTTTTTTGTCGTAGAAGTTGCAATGAATTTGTGGTTTTACTCTTGAATGATTATTTAATTCAAGGGTTTATTCCTTAATTTCATTCCGGGCATTCCATTAGATTTTGGATGCTATTGGAATGAAAACGAATTCCATTCTTCGGTTGCCAAACACGCCAAATTGATGGAATGGAATGAAAATAACATTCCATTCCATTCCATTACCTCAATCCGAACACGCCATAAGGTCTCACAGAGATCAATCATCAACATCTTAGGTTTTCCGGGAAGAAATAAAATCGGAAAAATTAGGGGAATTATGGAAAAAAATGGAATGAAAATAACATTCCATTCCATTCTCTCAATCCAAACACGCCATAAGGTCTCACAGAGATCAATCATCAGCATCTTAGGTTTTCCGGGAAGAAACATAATCGGAAAAATTAGGGGAATTACGAAAAATAAAAGATTATTAGGAATCGAGAGTATTTTAATCCGAGCAAAATTATTTTGTCCTTGTACCTATTAAGGAAATGAGTGTGGATTAAAGTTTTTGCCTCTTGCAAGGATTGAATCCTGGTCACTTGTCAAATTATATCTTAGTGCTCACCATTAGGGCAATACTATTAGTGTGGATTGAAGTTTAATATATGAGGAAAATGTAGATTTATAACTAATTTTTCCTATTTTTTTATACTTAATTTTTGTATTTAATTTTCTACGGTACATAAATACTCTGGAGTATTTGAAGACGGCAAAAATACATAGTATAGATCCACAAAAAAAAAAAAAAAAAAGAAAAACACATAGTATAGTACAACGGGCAGGGCGATGCCGAAACCCGGGTTTTTTTCAATTCAAACTGCAGAAAGAGGCCGCCTAATACCACTCTAACTGAGAATTGGGGTTTTTCTCTGTTCCTCTTCATCAGATTCAGATTTTCTTGTGCTTTCACCTCCTCGCTTTTCTCAATTACCTCTTTTTTCTTCTTCCAATAATAACAAAGATTCAAGAAATGGTGGCTGCCCCCAAGGTACTTACTCTTCCCACGTATCATCATCTTCTTCCCCACCATTCCTCATTTTTTTTCTCGTCCCCAAATTTAATTTGTTTAATTTATTTTGTTAGGGCAAAGTGTTATCAAATCCAACTCTCCTTAAAGCTACCAAGACTGGTATATGATGATTTTTATTTATTTATTTATTTATGTTTTCTGTTAATATTTCTTTGCTTGATCTCATTTACAATTGCAAAAATGTCTAGTGGCTGATGGAGGCACATCTTCTTTCAAGATATACACAGAGCCACCTTTCAAAATTGAACATTCTGAACGTGCTTCTGTTGCTGCTGATGGAGACGCCTCTTTCAAGTCAGTAGATTTGCTTTTTTTTTTTTTTTTTTCATGTCTTTGTAAAAATTTCACTGGCTTTGCATTCTGTGAATGACATTTTTTCATGAGTTGTTATTTCTCTAGATTTGATTGCACTGCCAGTTTTTTCGTATTTTAACATCCAATACATGTATGCAAATGATTCTGTAACCCGGGAGGAAGCAGCTTCAAGAAATGCTTTACTAGTTTTTCTTAGTTTCACATTATGAGTTCATGTTGTAATCTTTTTTATCGGGGTACTGTTTTGGCATCTTTAATAGACGGAAATCTGTTACGTTCTCCAAGAGAAGACATTTGGGAAATGCCGACGTCTTGAAGGTTTTACACCTTGCTTTATGACTTTTTTTTTTTTTTGGATTTTTGTTGTTCAAAAACTTGTATGTTTATTGGTTGGATGGCTGTTTATTTTCCCCGAATGTTTAGTTAATCACTTCCTCCTTTCTCTGTGAAGGGTGGCTATAACAATTCCAAAGAGATAAAAGGCAAGCTTTGTTACCCTGGTAAACGTTTACTCTCTTTGAGTTGTACATGTTTGTTTTCTACGTGGCCATTTGACTATTTTGAAATCTACTTTCAGTCAAGAGGAACACTGAAAGAAAGGTTTTGGGTGATATCAGCAATGTCAGAGGCAGCTTTTCGAGAAGCAAGGTTCACGACCAATCCAAATTCGTGTAAGTTAATACTTAATCATGGATTGGTGATGCAATATTCTCTTTTGTTTGAAAAATTATTATCAATCTTCTTTTTGTATAAAAGAAAATTATATTTTCAATTTTGAATTAATTATTCATGATGTCTGGTCTCCACATGAGAAATTTTGGTCCATTTCCATTCTCATAATGAGGTTTATTAGGTGATGAACTGAATTTTAATGAAGTCAGCAGCCTTTCTCCTCCCTTTGTTCGCTCACCTGTATGCGTGTCCATGTATTATGTTACTCTCAAATGGGTGAGTTCCTTCTCTCTTTTCAGGGTCACGTCTAGTTCAAGAAGTTCAACAAGTGGCACTCAGTCAATGCTTTCGTTGCCTGGCAAATCTTACGAGGCATGCATTTCAAATGTTTATTACTCTTAGTAACTTGTTTGTTCTGCCAATATTGTTTTTTCCATTCTGTTGATGCTGATGGAGTGTTGCTTTCAGCTATTCTCGCCACTTGTGTCTTCTATGATTGCCAAACATGACCAAATTGCAGGCATGCTGCACATGCACTTGATATATGTTCCATCTCCTGTTGGGGGTGCCAGAATGTGCATAGGAGGAACAGTTTAGCTGCAATTATCACATCAAGTTTAAAAGGGATTGAGGGTGGTAGTAATATATAACCTCTTTTTACAAAATAAGAAATGAGAACAGGACTTTACTAATATTTACGAAAGAAGAAAGTGAAATACAGTTTCTCTAGTTCTTTATTTGTTTATTCAACATGCTACTTGATGTTGTAAATAGCTGATGTATGTTTTTTAAGCAACAATTTGTGAACAACTAATCTTGTGGCATGACTATAGACA
The DNA here is from genome assembly GCA_024500145.1 of Gentiana dahurica var. dahurica. Lineage (NCBI taxonomy): Eukaryota > Viridiplantae > Streptophyta > Magnoliopsida > Gentianales > Gentianaceae > Gentiana > Gentiana dahurica. Next base: position 38,081,104 of record CM044902.1, on the reverse strand, counting down.
TATGCAAGGACAAGAACTCTCAAACCTGCTGCGAACCATTCTAAATTAGAGAAGGGTAAGAAATTTAATTTCTTCGGATGAATTGTACGTGACATTTCATTTTTAATGATTCATTCCTTGGGCTGCAGTATCTTGCAATGGTAAGGAGGCCTGCTTGGATGACCTTGGGACTCAAGACGATAAAATTCCTACTACTACTACCAAACATAAACAGTAAGCACTGTCCGTATCTTGGTTTATGGTTGTTCAAGAAAAAAAGTTTGATCTCCTTCCATTTATTTCAGGACATCTGGACTGAATCGTCTTCCTCCAAGGTTTGCAAATTATGAAACAGCTTGATTTTACTTGATTTGGTTTTCCTCAAATCTGATACAATTCTTTTTACTTCTTGTTATTGCCTCAAGGAAATCTTTTCCGGTGCGGAAGCAAGTTCATGAGGCACATACTTTCGAAAGAACGGAGGTTGTTATGATATGCTCAAATTTCGTTGAGTGGCTTGTGTTACTGTGTGATATTTCATAATGAATGTCTTATACCTTGAGTTTTGTGATTCGAGTATAAACTTTTGTTTGTAGAAATCTACTACAAAGTCAGGGGAGCAGAAAGGAAACCATGGTTTTGCTGGTGAGATCTTTTGTTTCGTTCCCCATTTATATTCAGTCAGTTCACTATAGGAACTGCAATCCTTAAATTCACTGATGCAATTTGCTGCTTGCAGTGAAGCCAAGAGCTGGCAAAAATTTGGCTTCTCGTGTAAGCTATGCCCAGAGTCGACTTATGACGTAAGATAAAATACTTCACTTTCCTTATAGCTATTTATGCTACCATGCAACGCTAAATGGCCTGGTCGTACCTGGATCCCAAATGGACGGGATGATTTTGACACTGAACTACCCTTTTTAAGTACTATGTCAGGATGGAACCCAGAACAGTACCGAAAGCTTCTTTAATAGACACTGATACAATTCAAATTCTCTAACTACTTTGTCAATGTAGTGTACACATCTACATTCAACCAACTATACCTGCAATCACGTCTCTAATTTGTTTTTAATATTTTATTCTTATAATTTTGTCCTCAGGGTTTCAAGAGACAAACATAAAATTGATGCTGGCAATGTATCAAGGAGGTCTACTGTCAACGCCAGTGAAATCTTGCATATGAACTGTACCTCATATAAAATGACCTACTGTCTTGAACCTTTTTCTGTAATATCCACTTTATTGACAATCTTGGGTTCACAAAGTGTGACAAGGGGCAATGAGCTGTCATGTTGTAGTATAGCTCTAGAAGGTAAAGATAAGACTGACACTGACATTATTTGTATCTTATTTCAGACTATTGACACCAGGACATATGGACACACACATCTTCCTCCAATAAGGTTTCCTCTTTTATAAAGTTCTTTGCTTGCTTTGTTTTTCCTTTTGTGATGAACCTAATGCAGCTGTTTCTGCGAATTACTTCTTAGAAAATCTTTTCCAGTGCTAAAGCCTGTGAACAAGACAAACTCTAGCGGGAGAAAGGAGGTTGAGATGATGCAGAAACTTTTCTCTCATCAGATTAATTGTGTTAATCCTATAATACTTCAAAATAAACATTATCGTGCTTATGCTGTTGGTTTCTGTGTTTTAATGTGAGCCCATGCTTGTAGATAAATACTGGCAAGGCAGAGGGGAAAACAGGTTATGGATTTCCTGGTGAGGCTTAATTTTTCTGATATTTTATTTGCTTTTTCTAATGCGCACAGAGGGGTATCCAATTCTAAATTAAGGGTGTAATGTGTTGCTTTCAGTGAAGCCCAAAATCAGTAGGAAAACAGCTTCCTGTGCAAGCTACGTCCCGAGTCAGCCGTTGAAAAACCGCAGAAGTGATGGACATGTGATGTAAGGAAGAAAAGTTACTTCAATGTCTAGCCAGTTCAATATTTCTGTTTCATTTCAGCCTTCAGTATTGTGCATGAAATTCATGGCTATCGTGGTTCTGTTTACTCACTGAATAATGACATGTTTATCGAGAGAGTGAAGGATACAATTTATGTTGAATGTAATCTGGACTAGGTAGACATAACACTTTCTTTTTTCTCTCTTTTTTGAAATGCACCTCAGGGCCTCAAAAGATAAGCATGACAAGGATGTTATGTTACTAGCAAGGAGGTCTATCAGAGTAAGTAAAATAGTACATGCTTTTCAGTATAAATCGCAAAATTATTTTAGTGTGGTCCGATAGCTAGTTGTTGCCTAATGCAAATTCATGTCAGGATCTTGGCATTTATTGTGGTTGAATTCCCCGTAAAAATGCATGTCATCTGTTAATGTTGGTTTTCAGTATCATTTTTGTTTGCCATGTCATCAATATGGTAGAAATTTGTTAGCTTTCTGCCACTTTGATTATCATTATACATCATTCCATATAAGAGATTGTACATGTTTGATTTTGGACATGCTGGTCATTTTACTATAACTGTGTTCAAGGAAGACGATTAGGTTAAACAGTTTCATGTTACAACTTTCTGAAAATCAAGTTGGTGAGTTTTACGACAATTTGACATTATATTTTATTGAAGATTGCCGATGTTTTAATTAACCGTCTCTCCCTCTTTATTTTCATTTTTGTTGGCTGTGGGAGAGGTATCCTATATCCCAGTGTGAATAATACATTATCTGGAAGAGAAAGACATTTTTCTAATGCTGGATTACTGATTTTTGTTGAACATTTGAAAGGCAGGTCTTACTTCATCACTTAATTGTGGTGTTTGAACTTGTAATCTGTCGATCAGAAGTATTTTTCTTTTTTGCTGCTATCTGTAGAGGGTTCAATAACTGGTTCGCTTGTGCTTCAAGTGTGGTTAACATGTCTGGCTTTCGGCCTATTGAGATTAGTTCATGCCATTCACGAACTGTAACAGTTTCTTGGTTGGTTTTGCCAAAATTCCCTTCAGGTTGTCAACAAAGCTAGAGTATCTTATTACAGACTAAGCATGTTTCCTTTTTCTTAAGCTTGTCTAGTATTATTTGAATGTCAAGCCATTAGTTGTTCGTTCTGTTATTTTCATGAATATATTGATGTTTGATAGCTGAGCAGCCTATGGCGACAATCTAACCATACTTTTCCAGATTCAGGCTTCATCGAAATCCAGTTCTTCAGGCTCAAACAATGTGCCAAGTGATACAACTATTTCTTTTATGACAAAGAAAGTTGGGAAGGGGAAACTCGACGAACCTTCTTCTTCTGCCTGTGTGGGGTCATTGATTCCAAATGAAAAACGAGTTGAACAAGTCTCTGCTTTTAGCAAAAATTCAGTAGAAACTGAAAAAGACGATGCGTTAAGAAGGAATCGTAGTCGTAGAAAATCTTTCACTTCTTTACTGGTGTCAAAACTAAAGGTTGCTACACTCCTTTGTTCCCTGGAAAGTCTGAGGCTGTGTTCTTGCTTTTTCCCTTGTGTTGATTGTAATAATGGGATGTAAACTGCATTGCAGGAAGATCTGCCAAGTATATATGATGATCAAAATCATCTAGAAGTTTCTGAATATGTTGATGACATCTACAACTATTATTGGGTTGTGGAGGTAACTTGTTATTTGTCATTTTCACATGTTATCGGATTTAGTAGTGCTCTGATTTCCATTCCGAAGCATATTCAGAATTTATTGTTTCGTATCGTCGCCAGTTATGGTGAATAAATCTTGTTCCTTGTTTTCTTAAATATAAGGTTGAAGTTTGCGAAAGCATACATGCACTTCTTGCGATTTGTCTCTTTCTTAAGTTTCTTTGCTGTCCTTGACATTCCAAGTTGGCCCTTTCTTGCAGGCACAGAACCAAACTTTGGAAAACTATCTGGAGCATCAGCCCGAAATTACCTCTCAAACGAGGGCTGTATTGATCAATTGGCTCATTGAAGTTTGTCCTCTTATTCAATCTGTTTATTTAAATCATTTCACTAGGTTCATCAATCACTTATTATTGCCTCTCTGGTGATAGGTGCATCTTAAATTTGATTTGATGCAAGAAACGCTCTTCTTGATGGTTACACTTCTAGACCAATATTTATCATTGACCCACATCAAGAAGAACGAAATGCAGCTTGCTGGCCTAACTGCACTCTTTCTAGCATCCAAATATGAGGACTTCTGGCATCCAAGGGTAGATGTCTTTAACATTTATAACATTGGGGTTGCTTAAATTTTCTAATGAATGATCATGTGTGGAAATATTTATTGGATAGGGTTCATTATTTTACCAGTCTGCTTTTGCTTGTATTACAGATAATGGACTTGATTAGCGTATCAGCAGAATCATACTCAAGAGATCAAATGCTTGGTATGGTGAGTATAGTTGAAATTTTGAAATATTGATTGTACTAAGCTTGAAGGTAGTACTTAAAAGCTTAAATTTATCGCATTATCCGGATGATTCTGGTACGCAAACAGAGGCTTTTTTGTCTTCTTTTCCCCTGTGAAGGAAAAAATGTAGATACTTTTTCACGCTTAGTGAACAGTATATTCTACTTGCAGGAGTCGTCATTTCTGAAGGTACTCAAGTTTCGTCTCAATGCACCAACTCCCTATGTCTTCATGATAAGGTTCCTCAAGGCTGCTCAGTCTGGAGCAGAGGGGTCTAGAAAGGTGTGTTACTATACTTCTAAGTTTTTGAGGCCATCGTTATGCATCTTGTGTTGACATTTCGTGTTCATTTTGGTCCAAAACGTGCATCACGTTGGTCCTTTGGATATTTACGACATCAAATACCCCTTGGACACGTCACATTCAATACCTGTCTCATTTTTTATTTATTAATAAGCTATCATATATAATCTCATATCTCCTGATTTTGTGACGACCGGACTCTTTTGTGGTTTATGTGCATGCCCAGTTTGAACATCTTGCATTCTACCTCATTGAGCTTTGCTTAGTCGAGTACGAGGCTTTACAGTATAAACCCTCACTGTTGTGTGCGTCAGCCATCTACGTTGCACGCTGTACAGTGCGAATGACCCCTGCATGGACACCGCTCCTTTGTAAACATTCCAAGTATGAGGAAACTCAACTCAGGTATCTCCTTACTAGACTCCTATCATTTTAAGTAGGTACACGGCATCATGATTAATCAAATCCTATAATCTATATGCATGTTACAGGCAATGTGCAGAAATGATATTGAAATGTCACAAAGCAGCTGAAACAAATTTGCTGAAAGTAACTTACGAGAAGTATACGAGACCGAATTCAGTAACGTTGCCAGTATAAATCCATTAAAGACGCTTCCACAAAAATGCCCTAATTGATGTCCGAATGGGCTGAACTACAACATTGCAGATGATTTCTAGCATTAGCATGTGTAATCTGTCATGCTGCCTACAACTACATTTGTCGGTGTGCAAAAAAATCTTTCTATGTTAGCTAGCTGAAGAATTCGAGAGGCATGAGGACAAAACAAAGTCCAGGTAAATATGTTGTTGTATTTAGCTATCTAGATGATCACAAAAGAAGTGTCCGGTTAAATGCTTCAGATACTTTAGTAATTTGTTATGAGATTGTAGAATTCCATCTTTACTGAAAACAAATGCAACCTGTTACAACCTGTTATGAGATTGTAGAATACTTTAGTAATTTCATTTTGTCTAACATATACATCATCAACCAATATCAAGTGTAGGAATATATGTATTAATATGCCTTGTATATAAGTAAAAAAAAAATACTGAAAGGATTCTAAAGGAAAGGATGGCATCAGATTAGGAACAAGGGACTAAACATTCACGAGGTATTAGCGATGTCTCTTGGTCCAAAGCCTCCATGACAGATTGATATAGTTGAAGCCATGAAGAAGGATGAATGTCCACAGGTGACCATAAAAAGGTAGGATTTGGTGAGGTAGGGCACGCGGTGACAAGGTCTAGGACAGAAGCAGCAGGTTTGAGAGTCTGAGGAAAATTGAATGCCAAATTGTCAACCTTGTGTTGGTAAATCTTGCCTTGTCTGTCCAATTTATACTTTGAGGTGCCCTGAATTGGCCCTTGGCTTCCCAAGGGACACGAGGAACGCCCTTTAAGTTCCACCGGATGAGAATCAAATTCTCGGAGGGCTGCCAAATCCTAAGCACCTCCAAGGAAATGTCTCTAAACAAAACTCTACCGTGAAACCTTAGTGCCCAGAAGATCATCTTGTACCTTTCGAGTCCGGTGAAAGTATTTATAGGGTCCACAAATGTGATATCATCCCTGCACAAAGTGAGCCAATAGAAAGGCGATATTAACTACTGGGGTATAGTTTAACATCAAAATTGCAATCTTTCTTTCTGTCTTTCTTTTAGACATTTCATATGGGGGAAGAAGAGGGGGGGGTAGATAGATAGATACCTGTAAATGTCATAATTGAGGTCTTTGGTGAAGAGGAGAGGGAGGTCCTCCCGCAGAGTCCTCACAGCCAGGCCCAAGTTGACGTAGAAATCATCCCTGTGATCATGTCTCTTGTTTTCTTGAGTAGGAGTAGGGGTAGTTGTTTGGGCAGGAGGGGAGTGGAGGTTGTGGGTGGTTGTGGGTGGTGGTGGGTGGTTGTGGTGGTGGGTGATTGTAAACCTCTCTTTATTGGACTGGAGGAGGGCTCTAGGAGATATATTGGGCAGAAGATATGCCATTACTTGCTACTGTTTGTTACTCCTTTCTTTCTTTCTTTCTTTCTTTCTTTCTAAGCCTATGGCTGCTGCTTCTGTATGCGTGTTGCCGTTATTTCTACAATAGGCGTTCGTTTGAATGAAAAAAAAAAAATTAAGAGAGGAGACGTAGAGCTGCCAAAGGTACACGTAGAGTTGTTAAACGAACAGGGCTGTTTGTGAACTGATTCTTTGATTTGTTAGTTTTTGTGATTGTTCGTTTGTTTCGCCTTACGAATCCAGCTTAACAAGATTATAATCTTATTCTTTAAATGAATCAACATGAGTTTATTCATAAACGTTCGATTATATTCGTGAGTATACTTATATATATTAATCAATGTACAATCTAAGCCTAACACATAAGATGATAAGACATATTTATTTAATATGAGCTACAAAGTAATTTTATAAAATATTTTTATAGGGTTGTTTTAATGCTTTTGATACTATGATGTTTAAATAGCACTTTGTACTTTGTTATTTATGTTTTTAGACTTGATTTCTTATACCTTTGCGAGCTAAACTCGAGCTGAGCTCGATCTGAAAGGAAATAATACTTTTAACGAGTCATACTTGAATATGAGTGAGATTTTTTTCCTTAATGGACGAGTTAAGTTTGAACAATTTTTTTTTTGTTCGCTTATCAAAAAAACGACCGTGACCTAAGCGCACAACACTTGAATATATATTTTTTGTTCATTAATTAAATGAACGATTAAAAAAAATTTGTGATCTAAAAGAACACAAACTTAATAATTGATACTCGGCTCAGCTTGACTCAACTCGTTAACGGTTCTAGCCAAATGCTTCCCCAGAAGAAAGAATTATGCCTTTTCTCTTTTTGCTTATTCCCCTGGCCCGCAATAAAAACACACCCCACAAAACCTTTTCCTTGTTTTGTTTTTGTTTTGTTTATTGGGTGTTGCTAAGGTTTTGTTTGGATTGTGTGGACAGACTATAGCATTAAACCTTTGATCTTTCAGATACTTACCATTCCTCGGTCAAATCAAAAGTAGTACCGACTTTGACGAATATGAATTAGCTGCGCTAATAGTAATGATTAATCGTAATTATTTAGACGTACTCACCAACAGATCTGCCACAAGTTTTTTTAAGGGTAAATATAAAATTTTATAACCGAAATCCGCACAAGTAGCCAAAAGTACATGAGAGGGTAGGTGAGAACCCTGTTCCACATGTCTTATTAGCTCAAGACCTCCTCTAAGTAATGAGAGGGAGAAGTATTTCCTTGCTGTTTAACAAAAGAAAAAAGATGGAAGCAAAAGCAGACATTAAATTATGAGGATCCTCTATCTATTAGATAGGAGATGATGATAAGTTGTCAGCGAATCTCCTTCGATGACAACACGACCCCAACTGATGGCTAGAAACAAAGTATGATAAATGGCCAAAGCTTTACCAACAATCACATCATAACACCCCTCAAGCTTCCTAGAGAAACTATTCATGCCGGTACCATCTTTATCAGTGTTCTAAAAATCGCTAGGCGAAGTCGGTATGCTACTGGGGCGCCTAGGGCCTAGGGCGCCCAGGCGGCGCCTAGGCGGTTTTAGGGTTTTAAGGGGTTTTAATGGGTTTTAAGGGGTTTTAAGTGTTCTAGGGTTTTAGGGTTTTAGGGTTTTAAGGGATTTTAAGGGATTACTTGGGAAAACTTGGATGTTCGCCCAGATGGAACCCTGATTGCCTAGAAGGGCCTAGGAGCGCCTAGAAAGGCCTAGGAGCGCCTAGAAGGCCTAGGAGCGCCCAGGAACGCTCAGAAAATCGCCCAGCACCCCTGTCGCCCAGATGAGATCGCCTAGAGCCAAGTCGAGACGCCCAAGGGTCGCCTAGGGCTTAGGCGACCGATTTTTGGGTTTTTTAGAACACTGATCTTTATTCCTTAGCAGACCTCTCACCGCTGTAATACCAGTAGTCCCGAGTCTGGTGGCTTCTTGTTAGCTGCAAAGAAGATACGTTCACGGAGCTTGTATATTTTTGTGATAACCTGATTTAACTGAGTAGATCCCATTATTAGTAAAATGCCAAGTCAGTTTATCTTCCCGTGGACGTACATAAAACGGTATAGAGATAATTTTCTCCACATCAAAAGGGTTAAAAGCTTCCATAACAAGATCGTGCTTCCATACAGAATCACCTTTACCAATTCTCCATCGAAGCCCCAGAAGCAGAAGGTCTCTCCTCAATAAAAATACTTCTCCAAATAGTGAAGGATGGCTCGAAATGATGTCATATTGAAATTGTCTGGACTCAAGTATTTTGCTTTTAAAACTCTGGCTGAGATAGTCTCTGGATTGTCTAAGATTCTCCATGCTTGCTTGGCTAGAAAGGATGTATTGAAACATTCTAGGTCTGTAAAGCCTAGACCTCCATCTGATTTTTACAACACACCACACATGACTTCCAACGAATCTTGTCCTGTCCTTCAGTCGAGCCCCAAAAAAGGATCTAGCCATCCTCTTTACCTCTGTGCTATGGATTTTTGGTAATGCAAAGCATTGCATCGCATACTGGGGAAGGGATTGGATCACTGATTTAATCAAAACCTCATTGCCTGCTGGTGAGAGGTACTTTCCTTTCCTTTCAGACTTGATTTCTTTTACCTTTGTGAGCTAAACTCGAGTTGAGCTCAATCTGGATGGAAATAATACTTTTAGCAAGGCATACTTGAACACGAGGTTGGATTTTTTTCTTCTTCTTGTATGAGTTAAGTTTGAACAAATTTTTTTTGTTCGTTTATCAAACAAATGATCATTAATAAACCCGTGACCTAAACGCACTAAACTTGAACATATATATTTTTTCTTTATTAATTAAATGAACGATTACAACAAAACTTGTGCTCGAAACGAACACAAGCTTAACAATTGATACTCAACTCAGCTCGACTCAATTCGTTAATGGTTCTAGCCAAATGCTTCCCCAAACAAAGAATTATGCCTTTTCTCTTTTTGCTTTTTCCCCTGGCCCGCAATAAACACACCCCACTTTTTGTTTTGTTTTGTTTTGTTTTGTTTTGGTGGATGTTGCTAAGGTTTTGTTTGGATTGTGTGGCTAGACTATATAGCATTAAACCTTCATCTTTTAGATACTCCTTCCGTTTCTATTTAAATGTCGCAGTTGCCAATTTTTTTTTTTCATCTGTCGTAGTTACATTTAAATACATATTTTAATACTCTTTTCGCTTTTCAACATTACTTTTCAACTTTCTAGGCTCAATCAACTAATCAATCTTTTATATTCAATACACCACTACACTTTTCAATATTTTTTTAGTATTTTATAATGAAAGTCAATGCAATTACTCATTTTTTTAAATTTGTGTGTTTTTCTCATACGCGACAAATAATAAGGAACGGAGCTAGTACTTACCATTCCTCGGTCAAATCAAATATAGTACCGACTTTGAAGAATATGAATTAGCTGCGCTAATAATAATGGTTAGTCGTAATTATTTAGACGTAGTCACCAACAGATCTGCCACGTTTTTTTAAGGGTAAAGATAAAATTTCATAACCGCATAGCAATCCACATAACTAGCCAAAAGTACATGAGAGGGCAGATGAAAACCTCATTCCACATGTCTTATTAGCTTAAGACCTTCTCTAGGTAATGAGAGGGCAGAAGTATTTCCTTGCTGTTTAACAAAAGAAAAAAGATGGAAACAAAAGCAGACGTTAAATTATGGCGATCCTCTATCTATTAGATATGAGACGATGAAAAGTTGTAAGCGAATCTCCTTTGATGACAACACGACTCCAGCTGATGGCAACACTTTACCAACAATCACATCATAACCCCCTCATGCTTCCTAGAGAAACTATTGATGCCGGTACCATCTTTATTCCTTAGTAGACCTCCCACAACCGTAATACCATTATCAAAGGCAATGTCCACATTGAATTTAAGTAGTCCCGAGTCCGATGGCTTCTTGTTAGCTGCAAAGAAGATAAGTTCACGAAGCTTGTATATTTTTGTGATGCTACAGTGTAAGTATCTAAAAGACATAAGACTTGAGAGTAAATGCTAGTTGATAACCTGATTTAACTGAGTAGATCCCATTATTAGTAAAATGCCATGTCAGTTTATCTTCCCTTGGACGTACCTAAAATGGTATAGAGAAAAATTTCTCCGCATCAAAAGGGTTAAAAGCTTCCATAACAAGGTCGTGCTTCCATAGACGAGTTGTGTGATCGATCAAGCTGCTGACCCGAGTACCCGGTAAGGCCTCTTTTTTGGGCTTGGGACAAAAAGTAGGCCATGTATGCAGCTAAGGATCGTCTATGATTTTTACAAAATCACCTTTACCAATTCTCCATCGAAGCCCCTGTAGCAGAATGTCTCTTACCAATAAAAATACTTCTACAAATAGCTGAAGGATGGCTCGAAATGGTGGCATTTTGAAACTGTCTGGACTCGAAGTATTTTGCTTTTAAAACTCTGGCTGAGATCGTCTCTGGACTGTCTAAAATTCTCCATGCTTGCTTGGCTAGAAAGGATGTATTGAAATATTCTAGGTCTTTAAAGCCCAGACCTCTATCGGATTTCTTTTTACAACACACCGCCCATGACTTCCAATGAATCTTGTCCTGTCCTTCAGTCGAGCCCCAAAAAAGGATCTAGCCATCCTCTTTACCTCTGTGATAAGGATTTTTGGTAATGCAAAGCATTGCAACGCATACCGGGGAAGGTCTTGGATTACTGATTTGATCAATACCTCATTGCCTGCAGGTGAGAGGTACTTTCCTTTCCATCTGTTAAGCCTCTTTTGCACTCTCTCTTTAATATAAACGAAAATCTCTTTCTTTGTCCGCATGATGATGAAAGTTAGCCCCAGGTACTTGCCTTGACACCCCCTTGAGGTAAGAATATATATTCTTGACACCCTGCATGTAGAAGAAAGAATATATATATATTCTTGTTTTCCGAGCTAAGGTTGCTACTAAAAAACACCGAGGATTTTGATAAATTTATTTTTCGTCCCAAAAGCTGCTCATAGTTAGAACATCCAGAATAGCCATGCAAGAGTCTTCAGTTGCCACCACAAATAGAAGGCTATCGTCTGCAAATAATGGGTGCGACAATTCACATGAGAGTTGCCTTCCAAACCGAACTCCCTTTAGAGTTGATGAAGATGATGCACATCGCAACATACCAGAGAATCCTTCTGCACATAGAATGAATGAAAAAGGGAAATAGGGTCCCTTTCTGCACTAGGTAAGATGACTCTCGACGGATTCCCGTTTATCAGGACCTGATAAGAAGTAGAAGAAATGCACGCCATAATTACCGAGATTAAAAAGGACAGAAAGTTCATTGCCTCTGACGATGCTGGATCTCGTCAAGAAGGAAATACGGGCCAAATCTACCCTAGTGACAATGAACAAGAACAAAACCCTAGAAAACCATAAAATTCGAAGGAGTGTTTGATTATTTTTAGACTGAGCTTGGAATAATGTATCCCAAGCTGCCTACGTATCCTCTGTTTCTTTCAGGAATCAAGTCTCTCGTAGTTCCTTGGGATCGTATATATAGAGGACGTCTCGTCCAGAATATCCTAATCCTTAGTCATTAAGGATTCTTTTATGTTAATCCCTTTGGGATTTAGGAGATAAATACAAATACTTTAAACATTTGGATAAGAGTCCCATTAGAGAACAAATTCTCTCATGCTTATCCCATCACACATATTATTCAGATAAAGGAAGATCTGTCCGACTTGCGTCGAGCCCCCTAGGCCCTTCGGGGTTGTACTGCATAGGTCCAACCTCCGTGGTCCAAAGGAGAGAACATCCGTTGGTGTACTCAATCAACTAGTCGTCGATCTCCCACCTGGGGCTTAGATCTGTCCTTAAGCACGAAGTGGGCTCCTGGCCCTTAACCTTTCATTTCTATTTCTTTATTTAATGCTCAGCCAATCAAGAGATGCCAAGTGGCGATCGCGGGTCTGACCCTCATCAGCCTTCATGACGGACTTTAAAAAATCCCACTCTACAGGTCAAGGTTTTCATCACATTCAATTTTAGTAAAACATCAACCTCATGTTACATCCTTTCTTCCCATGTTGCATTGAGTGAAACGCTTCAAAAGCTGTTATCACATTATCGGTAATAAGTCGGCCCTTAACAAAAGCTGACTGGCTCCCATAAATAAAAGAATCCCTCACAAACTTCAATATGTTCACTACAACACGAGATAATAATTTATAAATGGAGTTGCATAAACTGATAGGCCGGAATTCCGTTATTTTTTTTTACCTACTTTGATTTGATTTTTGGAATTAGCATGATAAAAGTTGTATATCATGTCCCTCGTTTAAGCAACCTAGAACAGCTCGTGTGATTTGCGGACCAAACACATTCCACAATTTTTGTAAAAATATCATATGCATACCATCCGGTCCAGGAGATTTCTTACCCGGCATTTGCAAGAGAGCTACTTCAACCTCTCTTGTTGTTAATGGAGCTGAGAATTTTTTAAAATCCATTTCCGAGATCTTGCTGAATTGCAGCTTATATGGCAAGTGATCACCATGGCCATTTGATGTGCAGTGGCGAACCCAAAATTTCTTGTGGGGTGGTATTGGTTTTCACTTTTCAAATAAATATACATATCTTGGCAATAAAAAAATCCAATACAAAAAAATTCATTCATCGTAAATCAAGTTACGAACATGCAGTATAGTAAAGTCTTACTCTTCTAAGTACATAACAAGAGAAACTGGAGTTTGTTTTTATGATGTTTAACTTTTATGTAGATTTATGGGGTAAAGGGCCAAAAGGACACAAAATCATCTTAATTAGGCAAATAGGACAACTCCAACTTTTCATTATTTGTAAAGACACAAAATTTATACATGGACAAAGCTAACCTCAATTTTTTTTAATGAAAGGCGTTGAAACTTGGGAAATAACAATAAAATGTTATTTTCTCTCTCTTACTCAATATTTTAAACGGTTATATTTTTTTGATCTAAAACTCCGATCATCGTAATCTTTCACCATAATTCAATTTTTTTCGTCCTCTTTATTCTGATGTCTCATTTGATATTTTTCTGACTTAAATTCTGAATATCGAATTTTTCTTCATAAAAATCGATGCGATGCATTGACACCGCGATGCAGTGACATGTGAAGATGAAGTGACACCCACCTTATGCAGCGATTTATGCAGTGACTCATTATGCAACGATTTATGCAGTGACAACAACATTTACAATGATTTATGCATTGACACTCAACTATTGTCACTACAGAAGTAAAACATTTTCGACTTAATTTCTGAAAATAGAGTTTTTTTTTGAAAAAAAATGATGTTATTTTCTATCTCAAACTCAATATTTTAAACGGTTATATCTTTTGATATAAAACTCCAATCATCGTAATTCTTTCACCATAATTCATATTTTTTCGTCCTCTTTATTATGATATCTTATTTGATATTTTTTGACTTAATTTAAAAAATTCAAATTTTTTCATAAAAATCGACGCGATGCAGTGACACTGTGATGCAGTGACATGTGAAGATGAAGTGACATCAACATTAACATATTTAGTAGCAAAATTTAAAATATCAATTAAAAATGACTTGAACAAAATTTAAATATCACTGTTTCTTCATATATTCAGTGTCACTGCATCTGTGTAAAGAGGAAAAAAAATCACATACTCATCCAGCTTCCTGTCATTTCTCCACACCAAAACTTTAATCAGCTGGCATCCAAACAATATCAACAACCAATATCCCTTGACTAATGCTGGTCACAGAGAACATAACCTCAATTCTTCTTCAAGCAAAAGAAGAAGAAAACCATCTTTCATTTTTTAAGAATATGAGAAGAAGCTTTTAAGAATTTCTATATTTGTTCTTGTCCCGTTTTGATTACAAATTTGTTGATTTGGTTCGAAGTCAGCTAGTTCCATACTCTAATCCCTGAAATTAATCAGCATTTTTTCATGTCGAAAATGAAGAAGATTAACGGGTTTTAGCCTTTTATAACATTATATTTAGTACCATAAACTATACCATTATTTACCCCGAATCGTGCTCGATTGACGAGAGATAGTTCGGTTATTGTATAAAATACGTGCCGATTTCTCCCATCACCCCCCCTCAAGTGGTGGCAATCTGTCCAACACTTGCACATTTTTTTTTCAAGAGTGTGGGCAATCTCTCCCAACACTCCCCTCAAGTATGGGCAATCTGTTCAACACTTGCACAAATTTTTTTTATTTAAATAATGTTCCAACACCCCCCCTCAAGTGTTGACAATCTGTCAACACTTGCACAATTTTTTTTCCAGAGTGTGGGCAATCTACCCAACACCCTCCTCAAGTGTTGAAAATCTGTCCAACACTTGCACAATTTTCATTCAAGATTGTGGGCAATTTGTCCCAACAAATGTTGAACTAATTTCCCTTGTTTTCCGTACTTTTCAGGTATACCATATTCAGGGGCAACACGGAGTGAATCCGAGCTATAAAGAGTCATTGGGCCGAAGTGAGAAAGTCCATGAAGAAGTCTGCTGAGGTGAAGAAAGATGAAGTTAGGCCCGGAATTGCAGAAGCCCTACCGTAATTTTGAGATCTTGGGCAACAAGAAAACAGAGCTGCCATGTTGTAACTAAGTCAGTTAGGGTTTTAGGTTGATTAAAGTCGGTTACAGTGTCTATAAATAGCCTGTACCAGCCCCATTGTAATGTGTGCTCCAACTATTATTAAGTTTATGAAATAAAATAGTTTCTTGGTTATTGTTTTGAGTTTTTCTTTTGGGTTCCTTCTCAAAGCCATCAACTAGATTGAGTTGATCAAGCTAGATCCGCTATAGTTGAAGATATGAAGTTTTGAACGTTTCTTTATATTTCCGTTATGGTTGATTACAATTATTTAATGCAATGTAATTAATCTGAACGTGTAAACGAACCCCAATTTACCAGAATTAATCAAAACAATAATATGAAATTCCAGAAGTAGGAACCGCCGCACTCGCAATGGCGACGGTCTATAGCTCAATTGCGAGGAACTACTTGGTCACCTTAAATCTGGAGATTAAGCGTAAGCTATGTTGATCGACATGTTTAATTCATGGTAGGTTAGATTTGGCCAATCTACTTTCCGTATTTCATACATTAACACAAAGGACTTGCAAGGTGAAGTGTTAGTTAGGACATAGTCTCGATCAATCTTTCGGAACATGCTAGTCAGTGTCGATAGCTGCCTAGGGAGGTTCTCGGTCTTGAGCCACCACTTTAATGCTTATTGCATATGAGTTAATACAACCAAGTAAGAAGGTTAATTGCTATTAGGAAATGTGACTCGACCTCTTATTTAGAGTTGAGTACTAAACTGAGCAAAGTCAGCTGAGTAAAGTCAGCTGAGCAAAAGTGAGCTTTGAGCAGAAGTCAGCTTTGGAAAGAAGTGATCTTTGGGCAGAAGTCAGTTTTGCCAAAAGTCAGTTTCGCCAGAAGTCAGCTTTACCAGAAGTTAGCTTTGGGAAAGTCAACTTTAGCAGTAGTCAGCTTTGGGAAAGTCAGTTTTGGGCAAATCTCATTTTGGGCAAATGTCAGCATGGTTACATTCTGGTGGATAACAGCTGGAGCTGGGGTCCACATCTGTGGTATTTTAGTCATTCTGCTAGTATGTCTTTATGGCGGCTCGGTCTATTTTTTTGTGGCTATAAATACATATATGTTGTAACCCAGAACATTTGCAGCAGTCAAGCAGTAGAAGCAGAGCAATTGCCTTAGGTAATTGCAGAGACTGTAAAATCTCCAGTGATAATATATTCTCGTCTTTCTGCCCGTGGAGTAGTCGGCATTTGCCGGAAACCATGATAAATCCTGTGTTATTGTTCTTGTGTGATTTATGCTTTCTCGTTTGCATCTTGACTATTGCAATCCGTTTTGATCCCTGAGGGTCCTAATTCTAACAAATTGGTATAAGAGCGTTCAGGTTATTGCTAGGAACCAACTTTACAGTACATTTATGTACAGTTCAGCCCACGATTATCACATTTCTGGCATGTTTCGGGTGAGTTTAGACCCCATTTTGAGTATTAAATGAGATTTTATTGTACGGCGAGTGACTGTCGGTTTTCCGTAAACTCGAACTTATTTTAGCATTTTATACTCGTTTTTCCCGAGCATCCGTAGTTTGCGGGGTTATGCGTTTGCTTGTTGTTTTCATATGGATGCAGGATTAGGGTGTCTCGAGAACCCGGAAGGCGAAGATGATGATAAGTGTGATCAAGGTGCAAGAATGAGCCAAGGAAGAAGAAAGAATAAGAAAAGGAAGGGAAATAGTTGTTGCTCTCACCATATGTTCACTTCATCAGCATTTTGACCGATTATGGAGGCATTTTCTGGTCATGGTGTCTTCATGAAAGTTGTAGATAATTCAAAGATCTTTCTAATGGTTTTTGAATCACCCCAATCAGAGGTCGGATGAAGAAGTTATGAAGTGTTTACTGCAGAGCTGTCAGAAATGGAGCAATCTGGAGGCAAAACCAGAGAATTGTCCGTACGGATGACACATTTTGTCCGTACGGACGACTGGAAAATGATGAACTATCCGTACGGATAGCCTTTTATCCGTACGGACAAGTACCCTGGACTATATAAACACCTCAAACATCGCAGCAGCAGCGGAGAGGGGGTTTTAGGCGACTTTGGGCCTCTTTTGGGCGATTTTCTTCGTTTCTTAGAGTTAGAATTAGTGTTATATATCATTAGAATCCTCTTTCGATCTTCTCTTTGATCTACTAACTTTTAGCTTCGATCTGTAACATTTCAAGTGACAAGATTTGTTCTTTTGGAGCTCGAATTTCGTAGTTCTTCAAGTAATCGAAATGGGTATGTTTTCTTGTTGTTTTACCATTGTTGTGATGTTTTTCTTCCGTTTTTATTGTTTAGATTCGATTATGAGTAGCTAGATTCTTCGTATGGTTGAACTATGTGAAGGCGGGTGAAACGCCGTTAGATTGATGAACCGGGAGGTAGTGTAGCGCGTAATTTAACGTTCTAATCGATAATTCACATCACGAAACTTGTTTTGATTGTTTTAATAGCTTTGAATGAGATTGACAACCTTATTCATTGTTGCACACACGTAGCTTATAAATGTATGTTGCGGTGACGTGTGGGAACGGGGTTTCGGGACCGTAGAAGTTTTGGGCTTGAAAGGTAGTCTGACACCTACCCGTGTACTAGATTGACGCCTTAGTCATCAAGTCCAGTTCCAATACGGGGTTTGTCCTATGAGTTATCGTTAGACGGCAAGGTAGAGTAAGGCACACTCCCGGGGCAATCTTTCTGAGGGTAAAGTAATCCGCTGAAACGTAGTTCGGCCATACCTCTTTTAATTGTTTAGAATTCCGAGTAGTGTAATCTTTCTTTTACGCAATAGTATAACTTCACACCTATCTGTTTGACCTGAACTGAGTGCTAAGTCAACTGTGGTACTCAAAAACCAATCTCTGTGGGTTCGACCTCGGACTCCTCAAGCACTATCCTACAATCGACCCGGTCCACTGCCGGTTAGAAAGTAGATTTTGCTAAGGTTTCGAGTTTTTACTTGATCGACCGGACCTAGAAAATTCGCTTATCAAGTTGGCGCCGTTGCCGGGGATTGGCAATGCTTTGATATCACAAAAGTTGACCGAAAGCTTGGGCTTAGGTCGTTTTTATTGTTTTCTTGTTGCTTTGTTTTGACTTGCAGCTGAAGTACCACACCACCTATTGATGAGGTAGTGGTGACGAGGCACAGTGATTGTTTTCACGTTGTTTTCTGTGATTTTGCAGATTGAGCATAAATGGGTGGATACTCTCAACAATACAACTTTTATGAAGAAAAATCCACCTACAAACCTTGGGCACCTGAGCTTGGTCAAAATCAGTATTATCAACCTTATGACCAAGAGCAGGGTGCGTCCATGGGATGTGGAATGGACGACGATTATCGATATGATGAGGGGAACTATAATAGACAGAATTTTGGGGGAAATTGGAACCAGAATCGACCGGGAAACTGGGGAGGCAATCAAAGCCAGCATGACTACAATTGGAGCCCAAATCAAGGACAAGGGAATAATCAGAATTATGACTCGAACAACCCTTGGAATTGGAGCTCTCAAAATCAGCACTTACAGCAGATTGACCTTGCCTATGCCAAAGAGGAACGAGAAGTAGGTATTATTCAGGAGCTGATGGAAAGGGTTTCTATGGCTATGGATGAGGAAGTGTCGGCACATCAATTGATCGATTGGTTGAACCGGATGCTCGTGTTATATAAAGAGGCTGAGGATACTTTGAAACAGGCTGGGGAGATGCAAGACAAGTTTTCCAGTGGGGAGTATAGGACCTGCCTAGCCAATGAAGATTGGCCCCATATGAGATACAGGCTATGTTGGATGTCTCAGGATATCGTGTCTCCCATGACGGCCCGGATGCCGGATCAAAATGAAAAGTCTTTAACACAAACGGTCCGGGTAGACAGTGATATCGATATTGACGAGTCAAGTTGCTATAATAAGGTGCTCGTCTCGGAGGATTCAGTGATTGAGTTGGCTTTATCACCGCCACCCCCCATTGTAGTATTTGATTATATGAGTTTCCAAGTCCTCCCGAGTGAACTCCCGAATAGTGAGCTGAAAAATGATGATGTTTTGGTAGAGTCCGTGATGCAAACTGAGTTGGAAGCTAGGAAAAGGGAGTTAGCTGCTGTTAAGAGAGAACTCGCGATGGAAATAGGGCCAGAGAAAGTCGTCAGTGAAGAGGTTCAGGTGGAGAGTGAGGTTGATGAATCGGCTTTCTATGAGGAGATTTCTGAGCCAGAGATTGAGATGCAAGAGATTGATATGGGATCGCCCATCACTCCATTAGTTGATGATGTACCATTCGAGTCGGTGGAGAATTTTTATGAGTATGCCAAGCCACTTGTAGTGGAACCTACCTCAGTTTTGGGTGAGCCGGAAGCTTTTGGTATTGCCATGCTCTGGGACATGGAGGATACCCATGATTGTAAAGTAAGGGAGGTGGAACTATTGTCTATCATACCACATCCCGACGATGACAATCATGACACCTTGACGAGAGGTGCGATAGATTTATTTGAGGTCGTCGATCCGGTAGGATTAGAAACGGAGAAGAAGATGGGACAGCTCATTCTGCCACCTAGCTCGCTAGTGGTTCGAGGTTATGTGGATTATTACTCCCTTCCATTCTGTGCGGATGAGTTCTACGAGGTTAAGTTCGAAGGGTCCCGGGTGGAAGACACACGTAGAGGTGATAGAGAGGAAAGACCACGGTGGTGGGGTGATTCCAAGAAGAAGATGATGAGAGGTTTTGACAGAAGAGGATTCCCGAGTTGGGAGGAGGTTGCATCGAGGGCTATGAGAGGTAAGTTTCTAACGAACTCGGTTTTCATGATGCTTGCTATTTGTATTCTTCTTGAGTTGTTGATCTTTTTGAGTTCGGATTTTGGTTGATGGTTTTGATGATACTTGTTTGAAATGAAATATTTGAATTATTGTTTTGAGTCTTTTATGGGTTGAGTCCGTTTTGGTGTCACTATGTCGAGCCAACGACGTAAAACAAAGGCGCTCGGTGGGAGGCAACCCATCATTTCCTGTGTTTTTGCTGGTTTTGAATTCGTTTTGCTGTGTTTTGGTGTTGAGGATTGAATCCGGATGATCCCGAGGGGCCTTCATGCTTAAAATTCACTTTTCCTCTGTTTTTACCCTTGTCCGGACGGACACACACACCCATCCGTCCGGATATATCACTGGTTTTTACATGTCCCTTATCTTTCTGGTTTGTTTTGAGATGACTTTGTTGCTGCTTTTTCTCGATCTACCGATTGTAAGCCATAAGGCACCCACTTTTCATCTTTTCATGCCTCATGTGACTTATCTTGGATTTGTGGATTTTGTGTTGGGCACGTTTGGACGTGTTGGTTGTTTATTGTATGGTTGATTCGTATTTTGACTATCTCTATGCCATATGTTCAAGTCTTCTGACGTGACGAGGTCGTTTATTTTTATCACCCCCGGATTCTCCCCATATTATATGCTTTGGCACGCGGACCATGTCCCGTGCATGTATTTCTTGGATGTTTTTCAATGACTAGGGATTCGGGATGGACTACTTTCACGACCGTTACGGGACTTGATCGCGCCGTTTTGCCGGGCTCATAAGCTAAGTCTTTCTTTTTCCTTCTCGTTCACACACCGAGGACGGTGCTTCACTTAAGTGGGGGGGGGGGGGACGACTTAGCTTATTCGCTTGTTCTTAAAAGTATTATGCCGTGATGTGATAAACTTGGTTTTTACTTGTTTCCGAGTCGATTTTTAGGCCGTTTTTCAAAATTTTCCAAGATTTTAACACCACGTTATATGCATGCTGTTCACAATTGAGTGGTGAAAGGTCTTTAGTTTTGTGAATGTCTCACAGTGAGTCTATATTGTCATGATACGGAACACTTTTTAGTACACGTTTGACGACGTTTTTGCTTATCACGATTACTTTACACACTTGTACCCCTAGTTTCGAGGCGAAATAGAAGGATTAGCCTTGGTAGGAACACGGGATGACAGTTTTGGCGTTCTTTTTGACCCTACTTTAGCCAAATAAGCTTGAGCCGAATGTTTGACCTTCGTAGCCCCTCTCAGCCTTGATAGAATGGTCCGACCACCATTCGCTTTATAGCCGTTTCGTTACTTAGTCAGAAACCTACCCTTGAGCCTTATTTTGGTCACATTCCCTTCATTTGACCCTATGAGTGGACTTAGTCTCTTGTTAAACCACACTTGCCAAGGCAAGTGTGGGGTGGGGGGAGATGTTGTTTTTGAGTCGGGTTGTTGTTTCCTCAGTTTTAGAGCTATAAGGAGAGGAGGAGCTCAGTGGGGCTGGATGCTCGGTTTTCATTTCAAAAAAAAAAAAATTCAAATCAAATAATTGTGTTGTATATAGAAATAAAGGGTTGAAAAAGGCAATAAGCTTAAAGCAATGATGATGTTAGGGTTGGGATAGTCAGATAGGTACTAAGTATTCGAGCTCACCTCACGACACTTGAAACATAGTCGAGTTTGGCAATGAGTTCGGGTATTTTAGTGTCCTATAGTTCCCAAAGTGTTGAAAATGATCAAAAAGGAGTTTGGTGGGTTTGTATAGTAAAGAAGACGTGGTACGTGTTTGGATTATGTTCACTCGTACTTCTTTTCTCCAGTTTCCCAAATTACCCTCTTCGATTAACCGAATTTACCCTAGCCTAACGTTATAACCATTCAAGTCCTGCTGGACCGTGTTTAACCTTGGTTAGTCCCGATTAGTGGAGATTCTAGGAAGGGCAGGATTGTGTAAAGTCATTTGTCCGGTATTCCAAGCCCGAAATCGTATTAAGCAAAAGTCGTCGTCATTCAACACACACTCACTCCGTGTCATGATCTAGTAAAGTCAAAGTAATGCATTCACTTAACTAAGTTCTTTTCAACTCGATATTTTGAAATGCATGCATGTACCTTAAAGTTGATTCCTTGGTATTGTTTGAACGCCTAATTTACTCGAGGACGAGTAAAGGCTAAGTGTGGGGTGGTGATAGGAACCAACTTTACAGTACATTTCTGTACAGTTCAGCCCACGATTATCACATTTTTGGCATGTTTTGGGTGATTTTAGACCCTATTTTGAGTATTAAATGAGGTTTTATTGTACGGCGAGTGACTGTCGGTTTTCTGTAAACTCGACCTTATTTTAGCATTTTATACTCGTTTTTCCCGAGCACCCGTAGTTTGCGGGGTTATGCGTTTGCTTGTTGTTTTCATATGGATGCAGGACTAGGGTGTCTCGAGAACCCGGAAGGCGAAGATTTATGATGATAAGTGTGATCAAGGTGCAAGAATGAGCCAAGGAAGAAGAAAGAATAAGAAAAGGAAGAGAAATAGTTGTTGCTCTCACCATATGTTCACTTCATCAGCATTTTGACCGATTATGGAGGCATTTTCTGGTCATTGTGTCTTCATGAAAGTTGTAGATAATTCAAAGATCTTTCTAATGGTTTTTGAATCACCACAATCAGAGGTCGGATGAAGAAGTTATGAAGTGTTTACTGCAGAGCTGTCAGAAATGGATCAATCTGGTGGCAAAACCAGAGAGTTGTCCCTACGGATGACACATTTTGTCTGTACGGACGACTGGAAAATGATGAACTATCCGTACGGATTGCTTTTTATCCGTACGGACAAGTACCCTGGACTATATAAACACCTCAAACATCGCAGCAGCAGCGGAGAGGGGGTTTTAGGCGACTTTGGGCCTCTTTTGGGCGATTTTCTTCGTTTCTTAGAGTTAGAATTAGTGTTATATATCATTAGAATCCTCTTTCGATCTTCCCTTTGATCTACTAACTTTTAGCTTCGATCTGTAACATTTCAAGTGAAAAGATTTGTTCTTTTGGAGCTCGAATTTGGTAGTTCTTCAAGTAATCGAAATGGGTATGTTTTCTTGTTGTTTTACCATTGTTGTGATGTTTTTCTTCCGTTTGTATTGTTTAGATTCGATTTTGAGTCGCTAGATTCTTCGTATGGTTGAACTATGTGAAGGCGGGTGAAATGCCGTTAGATTGATGAACCGGGAGGTAGTGTAGCGCGTAATTTAACGTTCTAATCGATAATCCACATCACGAAACTTGTTTTGATTGTTTTAATAGCTTTGAATGAGATTGACAACCTTATTCATTGTTGCACACACGTAGCTTATAAATGTATGTTGCGGCGACGTGTGGGAACGGGGTTTCGGGACCGTAGAAGTTTTGGGCTTGAAAGGTAGTCTGACACCTACCCGTGTACTAGATTGACGCCCTAGTCATCAATTCTAGTTCCAATACGGGGTTTGTCCTATGAGTTATCGTTAGACGGCAAGGTAGAGTAAGGCACACTCCCGGGGCAATCTTTCTGAGGGTAAAGTAATCCGCTGAAACGTAGTTCGGCCATACCTCTTTTAATTGTTTAGAATTCCGAGTAGTGTAATCTTTCTTTTACGCAATAGTATAACTTCACACCTATCTGTTTGACCTGAACTGAGTGCTAAGTCAACTGTGGTACTCAAAAACCAATCTCTGTGGGTTCGACCTCGGACTCCTCAAGCACTATCCTACAATCGACCCGGTCCACTGCCGGTTAGAAAGTAGATTTTGCTAAGGTTTCGAGTTTTTACTTGATCGACCGGACCTAGAAAATTCCGCTTATCAGTTATCATCAGGGATTCTGAGGTTCTGTTAAGGAATCATCTGTTTGAACAAAATTTTATCTTCATCAAGACCTTCACCGGTGCTCGGATTCTGTGATAATAGTTCTAATATTTTGGTAAGATCAAGATGACTGGGTTAAATGTAGAGATTGATAAATTCACAGGAAGGAACAATTTCAATCTGTGGCAAATCAATATGCGTGATCTGTTGAAGAAACTTAGGCTTTGGCTCTGTTGTCAAAGGCGGTGGATGCCGAAAACACTGAGATAGCCGATCTGTAGGAGAAAGCACATTCAATGATTTTGTTGTGCTTGTCTGATGATGTTATCACTGAAGTTGCTGAAGAGGATTCAGCAACAGGGCTGTGGCTGAAGCTTGAGATTCTGTATATGACAAAGTTGTTGACTAACAAGTTGCTTATGAAGCAACGTCTGTTCAGTTTAAAGATGCATGAAGAAATGCCTCTCAGAGATCACCTGGAAAAGTTGAACACAATATTGCTTGATTTAAGGAGTATTGGTGTTAAGATCGAAGATGAGGATGCAACTCTAATTTTGTTGGTATCACTACCAGCATCATATGAGAATTTTGTGCAGTCTTTTGTTGTTAGGAGAGACACAGTGTCGTTGGTGGATGTTAGAGCATCTCTCTATAATCGAGAGCTGAGGCGTAATTCAACTTACCGGTGCAGACAATCGGGCTGCTGGTTTAATTGCTAGTTGCAGTTGCAAATGGAATGGAAGTCCTGGAAAGAAGACATTCAAGAAGGGTGATTCCAAAGACCCTAATGCAAATCTGGTCTGAATATGAATCTGTAGTGTTGACAAGCAGGTGGAGCTTCAGGTCCATACTTAGTTGAGTTTGCAGTACTCAGCTGAGAACAATCAACATTAATCTGGCACTTAGTTATGCATCTGAACCGGAAGAATCAAGAGCTGAATCTGAGTGGAACAAAAATATGGGATTGGCTGAGTGAGGCTTAGCTGATCAAGTACAAGCTGAGTAAAAGTCAGTTTTGTATAGTGGAATGTTCAAGTCTGGGAAGTAAGCTGAATAAAGAGTCAGTTGAGCCCATCTGTCAGTGGAGTGGCGTCTGCTGAGTCTGTTGAACATGTCTGCGCTGGTTCTGCATCTGTGTCTGGAAGCCTCAACTGAGTGAAGTCAGTTGAGTATGAAAAATCTGATATGTTTGGCTGAGTGAAGTCAACTAAGCATCTGGTGAACATGTCTGAGCTGGAGTTCTCATCCGGAGTTCTCATCTGGAGTTAAGTCTCGTCTGGAGAAGTCTAACTTGGAGTCAGTTGTGTTCACATCTGGTCAGCTCAGAATCTGAAACTGAATCTGCAATCTGTTTGGTTGAAGTTGAATCTGAAGAACTCAGCTGAGTGTGCTCAACTGAGGTGATTACATCTGAATTTGGTAGTCATATCTTGTATGGTGATCAAGTTGATCACATTTATTCTCAACTCAATCAAGTCTAAAGAAGAGGAGGAATCTGGTACAGTACATCTGGAATTGACAAATGCATCTGGTACAGTACATATGGTTATACATCTGCCTGAACGAGAGTTCAAGTCAAGGTGGAGATTTGTTAGGAAATGTGACTTGACCTCTTATTTAGAGCTGAGTACTAAATTGAGTTTAGTACTAAGCTGAGCAAAGTCAGCTGAGTAAAGTCAGCGAGTAAAGTTAGTGAGCAAAAGTGAGCTTTGAGCAGAAGTGAGCTTTGGACAGAAGTGAGCTTTGGGCAGAAGTCAGTTTTGCCAGAAGTCCGCTTTACTAGAAGTCAGCTTTAGCAGAAGTCAGCTTTGGTAAAGTCAGTTTTGGGCAAATCTCAGTTCGGGTAAATGTCAGCATGGTTACATTCTGGTGGTTAACAGCTGGAGCTGGGGTCCACATCTGCGGTATTTTAGTCATTCTGCTAGTATGTCTTTATGGCGGCTAGGTCTAGTTTTTTGTGGCTATAAATACACGTCTGTTGTAACCTAGAACAATTGCAGCAGTCAACCAGTAGAAGCAGAGCAATTGCCTTAGGCAATTACAGAGTCTGTAAAATCTCCAATGATAATATATTCTCCTCTTTCTGCCTGTGGAGTAGTCGGCATTTGCCGGTGTTGGACTTATTTTGAGTTTTTAGTGATGAGTGCCAGACTAGCTGTTATAGAGCAAAGGCAAAAAGATGTCTAGATCAAATGTATAGGTTTATTAGAATTTGATCCTTGTATAGGTTTGATCAAACAAGCACTGTAAATGGTCAGCTGAGTTACATCAGCAGACTTGACTACATCAGTAGGGTATCTAAGTCAGTAGACTAGTTAGGAACCTGCTGAAGATTGAAGGCTGAGGGCTCAAACTCAGTTATTGAAGGCTAAGGGATCAAACTTAGTAATTAAAGTCAAGGATATGGAATCAGAATTTAGGGAAGTCTGTGATGACCTAAACTGATTACATATACCTTGTGTACAAGGTCTAAGTTCCACAAGTTAAGTGGTGATTGGAACTTAGTTATATGCAAAATGGTGTAATCTAACTTCATAAATAAAAGTTAGATAAAAGAAGTCAGCTGCATTGTTTCATAAAACAGCAAAATATGGATCAGCTGACTGATATGTATTTCAGCAGACTTATGATCACAGGAACCTGCTGATACATATACTTCAAATTATTCAAAGGCTACATTGGAAGACTACAAAGAAAGGGACAGCTAATAACCTTTGATTTTATCAAACAAATCAATGGTTAAGAATAAAGGGACGTTGGGATGAATTAGACCTTTATCCAATGGATACAAGTCAAAGGCTGGACAGACTGTATACTGTCAAAAAGGAATCTGACAGTGTCAGTCCTAGGAACAGTCAGAAAAAGCAAGTCAATATGGGACAAATCTGAAACGGTCATGTTTGAATTTCAAACATAAGTCACAAGGATTCCTACCTATAAATGGAGGACTCCTAACTCAGATACAAGAGAGGATGATAGATGAAAAATAACAGATAATTCTGAGCTGCAAATTCTTATCAAGAAAACACCCTGCTGACCCTACTGAGCATAAAGCTACTGATCCAGAAAAGCTCTTCAAGTGTAATCTGCATCCAAGCTACATCAAGTTCACACACTTGAAGACATCTAGCTGCTGATCATATCATCCTGATCAAGCTGTTGAAAGCTGAACCACTTACTTGATTCAAATTTTCTTTTACAAGGAATCTACTGAAGACAGTGAAGTATCTTTTGGGTGTCAAGGACTGTTGTTTGTGGTGGAGCTGGTGAAGATGCAATCTTACCCTTCAAGGACCAGTGGAAGACTTTGGAGCAGCAATCCTACCTGTTCCAAGTGTTCAGTTTGTGAAGCCATAGTTATTGGTGAAGGACAAGCAACTTAGGGATTTTTGTAACTGCTACCTCAAGAATCTCTAGTGAATTACCTCCAACATCACAGGAGAAGAGTGGACTGACAGGATTACACCACCTGGAACCACTATAAATCTGCCTACTTACTTTCTGCACTTATATTCTGCATTTAGCATATCTAGCACATCAATCTACTGAATCAAGCAACTGAATCACACACATACACTACTAAGTATCTAATACTTGGTATCATATTTAACAACAAGTAATAAGGCTTAATTTTTGATATATTCCGCTGCACAAATTCAGTAAACTCAACAGTCAGCAGACTACTGAGTATCAGCAGACTACTGACCAGTCAGCAGACTGCTGAAATTGCTGAGTTTGTTAACTCCAAAATTTTTTAAGTGTTAAGTTTATTCACCCCCCTCTAAACTTAACCAAAGCCTTTTCAAAGGACCAACAGCCGGAAACCACGTTAAATCCTGTGTTATTGTTCTTGTGTGATTTATGCTTTCTCGTTTGCATCTTGATTATTGCAATCCGTTTTGATTCTAGAGGGTCCTAATTCTAACAACTGCACATAGACGTTTACTGTCCTTGCAAATAGAAGTAAACAAGATTAGGAGATTGCACCCGTAGCTAAAACTGAATTAAAACCTAAGTTTTGATTGAATCGGGGAATTACAGGGACAATAAACATGATGATTAATTACACAAAGTTAGGAGATTGGTTAGGAGAGGGAACACCAACCTTATTTTCCATCTTTATGTTGGTCATAGACCACTATATGTGTTCTTAACTAGATTAATACGTCTATTATCAGTGTTGCATTGTCTCTGTGGGATCGACCTTGACTTGCCTTGCTATACTGCGATTGACCTAGTTCTCTTGCTAGTATAAGAGACCTCATGCGCGACATCGAGTTTTTGGCGCCGTTGCCAGGGACAATGGACAATGATGATAATGGATTTATTAACTCTAACTAAGAATTTTTCATTTTTTGTTTATGTTGTTTTTGAGTCTTGCGTCGTTTTTGCATGATTCTTTGCTGTCTTACGATCGGATGAGGATAAAGAAAATCAAGTTCCATGACCTGATCACTGTAGCCAGCATTTCGGGACATAACAACTTCCCAATAAGAACCAGCAGTGGTCATAGAGGTCACGTGAAACCATTCTTTCCACTTTTTCTTTTTCTGGAAAGGACTCGCTTACTTTATAAGACTGTTGGCTATATTGGGTTCATTTTGACATAACAACTAAAGAGCTTCCATTAGTAGCACCAGCTAGACAGCTAATATAGAATTGTCCCAGTTTTCCAATTGCGAGAGGCATCTCGCAAAAACGAGAACCTAGAAAACGACTTCTGACTAGTTCCCTGTGTTTCTATGTTAATCCCTGTTAGTTTTTAGTTAGTAGGTCCGCAGCATTTGGGTCTAAACCCAACTAAAGTTGAATTTTGCTAACCGTGTTTTTGTTGTCTTTTGATTCTCTTACAGGACGTGCATGGTACTTTTGATCTTTATTCAGCTAGATTTTCTGCATTGGATTCCAGACTAAGCACCATGTCTCCAAGAAGTCGCTTCGTTTTGAAAGTATAGCTCACCTCGATGTACCCTGGTTCCAGAATAAGAGATCAGCATGAAGAGGATAAAAAGAGAATGAAGTTGGAGAAAGAAGAGACTAGGACCAGAAATGCTATGGAAAACAGCCTAGAAGAATATGAAGACTTCAGGAGAGGTAAGTCTCCTATTTCAATATATGATATTTCTTCTTTTGAGTCTTACCCCGAGGAAGACCCCAACTACATTCCATTAGATCCAGAGGATTATACCGACCCTGATGGCATCCTATCTCGATTAATGGTCATTTTGTAGGATTAGGTCTGTGCGATTCTGGGTCAAATAGCAATGTCATCATGCTTTCCTTCTACTGAAAGGTAAATTTCCAGGTCACCATGGACAAGAATATCACCATGCGATTCATGGATCACTATGTTGATATGGTCTCTGGTATGTTAAAAGACTACACTGTCAGGGTAGGAGGTTTTAACTTCCCCATTGACTTTCTAGTCTTGGATGTTCCCAAAGATCCTATTGCAAGTATGCTACTCAGGCGTCTGTTTTTGGCTACCATTAGAGCCATTATGCACATGCACAATGGCCGCAACACAATAAGATCGAATAATGATGCCACAACCCTTACGATCTTAGAGCCAATGCAAAATATACCAGGAGAATGCCAAGTGTTGAGCTCGATTTTTGAGGACGCAAAGGGTACGGAAAAGACGAACCTTGACGGAGTGAGAAAATAGGTAGCCATGATAGGATCTGGCGAGCAGAAGTTCATGACAATTTTACTTTGAGAACAAGAGTATAAGGACCACTACAATGTGCCATGGGAGGCGAATTATCCAGATCTGCTAGAAATGGATAAGCCCACCCCGCGCGGTGAAAGCTTAGATTTAAAGAACAACGAAGTGTGGCCTTTGAACTTTAAGGATAAAACTCAAAGTAGAAGAGGCAAGCCCAGTGCACTGGCTAAGAGAGCCAAAAAGTGCAAGGTAGAGAGCTCGAGGCCCTACCAACAAATTAGAGAAGGAGCTATCCTTGATAATAATGAAGAATGCTTCTTCCTCGACATAAAAAACCAGGAGAGAGCATGAATCGAGAGAGAAGGAAGGCATACTTCTACGAAAGCCTCAAGAGTGCGAGTTTGGCCGGTGAAAGCCCCAGAATCTGACTGAGTGAGAGTCAGAAGGAAAGTCGACCTGGCGACTTTAAACTCAGAACTACTTCTCATCCCTTAGATAGATCGGGTCCAATAAGAGTAGCCCGAAGGGAAATGAGCTTTTTTTCATCCTACCACATCCAAAGGCCAAAAACCGATGGATGGTGGGAATGGTGTTTTTACTCGTTAATCATTTAGGTTTGAGTCGGAGAAAATACAAAAAGGATTGAAAAACAGTTAAGGAAGAGTCAACCTGGAGTAGTACTTGTTAAGGATTCAATGAAGGCTAAGCTGGATCGAGGCCTAATAAAATTGCGAAGAATATGCTCTCGCAATTGCGAGATCACCTTTGAAATTGCGAGCATACCAGACCCTGATCCCGAGTTTTGAACATATTCTGGGACCATCTTGCAAGCGAGTGTTGCCACGCGCTATTGCGGGCAGTCTGGCAGGACAGTCAGTAGTCCCATCCACCTTTTCCATTATCCCACATTTTCCTCCTTCCCTATAAACCCTCATTACTCTTACACTTTAATCCCACCTCCATCACCCTCAATCACTCCACCCCCACAACTCTTTTTCCATTTCCCCACTCCAACTCTTCCACTCAATCCTCCTATTTGAACCTCCATTTCCACCACCATTTTTCTCATTCCAATTCACAAATCACCTACATTTCTCCTCCTTCTCCTTTCTTGCAAGAATTAGACAACCACACCACCACCCAATTCCTTCACTTTAGCCACCCTAAAATACCAAACCAAATAACCCACAACCACTGTTGCTGCTGTTTTGCTGTGTTGCCACATTTTCTGCAACATTGTTCTTCATCTATGATCTTCATATATAATTGCAAATAGTTCCAGAAATTCAAACTTGCAGGCTCTCAAAATTGCCAGCTCTTCACCGTAAGTTCGAGCCCTATCCAGTCAGCAGCTATCCAGTTCCTATTCCTGAGATTCTGGAAAATTCTCTTGAAATTGTTAGGTTACCTCCGCAATTGCAAGCTCGACAGAAGCAATCTCCGTCAACAATATCACTCTCCCAGTTCCTATGGCCAACAGACGCAACATAGGACAGAGAAGACCTGGTGGGAAACATGATGTAGAAGGGGATTCTATTCCGTTAATCAACGGTGTCCCTCAGTTTGATTCGGTTCAGTTCTATGAGTCATTCCGCACCCCCTGGAATGCACGCACTGTTGCTTGGGAGATTGGGGTTGACCTTAATGATAGTGGTGAGCTTTTACCTCGTATTCTTTGAAACCACGGATGGTTGGCTATGGCCGAGGTTCCGGGCTCGTTCAATGCCACCATCATCCGAGAGTTTTATGCGTATGAGACGCATAACCTTATTGCGCAGTTCACTATGGTTAGAGGGGTCTGCACTTACTTTTCTATAAAGTGGATCAATGCGTATTCCGGCATTGATAACGCACCCATTGGCGAGAATGGAGTACACAACTATTACGAGTGTACCTTACTTGGAGTGGCTGTAGATTATTGATGGAAATTTCGACATCGAGTGGCAGATGGACTCCAATGAGTTCCCGATGATCTTTATTTCGAATGACTTGACATGAGACAGACGTATACTGCATAGGTTTGTCATTTCACATCTGCTTCCTCGCGATCACTATGCTTCAGTCACATCTAGACCGGCTGGGCTCATGTTCTTTCTCGAGATCGAGAATGAGGTGAATGCCGGATTCCTTATGCACACCCGCATTCGCCAAGTTGCTAGGTCTAACAGAGATATATTTCCATACGGTTTATTTGTCCCAGCCTCCAGGTTTTAATGACTCTAGCAGGCCTAACTACGTCTGTAAACTCAAGAAGGAAATATACGGTCTCAAGCAAGCCCTCGGGCTCTCGGCCCTATGTCCTATTTCTTAGGTATGGAAGTTCTTCATAATACAAATGGTCTAATTCTCTCTCAATGGCGGTATATCACGGAACTACTTGCTAAAGTTAATATGCAGGATGCGAACTCCGTTGCTACTCCACTGCCGGATGATATCTCAACTTTATCATATAAATCCGGCAATTCACTTACTGATCCCACACAATTTCGCATGGTTATTGGTAGTCTTCAGTATCTATCTTTCACTTGGCTAGACATTGCATTTGCGGTTAATAAACTCTCCCAGTACATACATCAGCCCACATATGTCCATTGGTCACTTATTAAATGCATTCTCCGGTATCTTATTAGTACGATTAATTATGGGCTTCAACTCTATCACCATTCTCCTCTCACACTTCACCCTTTCTAAGATGCGGATTAGGGAGGAGACAAGGACAACTATGCCTCAACAAGTGCACATGTGGTCTACCTCGGCAAAAATCCTCTTTCCTGTAGCTCCAAGAAACAACAGACTATAGTCCATTCATCCATAAAAGCTGAATATCGCTCTGTTGCTGCTGCTACGGCTGGACTCCATCGGGTTACTTATCTGTTATGCGATCTCGGCATCTCTCACACAGCTGCACCCGTTGTTTACTGTGACAATCTCGGTACCAATCACTTCTGTGCCAATCATGTCTTCTACTCGCATATGAAACACGTGGACATTGACTATCATTAATATTCAACAATGCCGATTGCATATTACCCACGTTAACGCTCAGGATCAATTAGCGGATTCTCTCACCAAATCACTCCCTCGCTCGCTCTTTCTCCATCAATGCGACAAGTTGGGCCTGCGTCCGCGTCCCACTTGAGGTGTGGTATTAGTAAATATTAGTCAACAGAATAAAATAATTCTTTGATTCTAGAATTCATTGTAAATGATATAGCAATGATTGTAAAATATTCTAGAGAATAGTTTCAACTGTATATATACACCTATGTATCAATTCTTACATGAATGAAATACATAAAATATTTCTCTACACCCTAATAAATAGATTTCATGGATGAATATGTACAAATTGAAGAAAGCACGAGGTACTTTGTTCAAGAAATCACTGATGTATTTGGTCCTGAGTATCTATGCAAATTTAACTCGTAGGATATTGCAAAATTACATCAGTTCGGTGAAGCTCGTGGCTTTCCAAGAATGTTGGGTGTTATAGATTGTATGTATGTACGTTCACTTGTCATTGTCATGAACCTACACTCATCTTAGAACCATTAACATCTTATGATTTATGAATTTGACATGCATTCTTTGGGTTACCAGGTTCACACAATGATATTAATATGCTAGTACGGTCTCATGTGTTATCTGAAATAACTAGGGTGAGGGTCCTCAATTTAACTACTCAATTAATTGTCACAACGACAACACATAGTATTATCTAGCTATGGGATATATCCCCCGTGGAAAAAAAAACATTTATCAATTCAATTATTTTACCAATGAATCGAAAGACCAAATATTTTACCGTGGCTTAAGAATCCGCGAGAAAGGACGTTGAACACACATTCGGTGTGATCCAGGCTAGATTCACAATTGTTTGTGGTCTAGCCCGGTGTTTTGACCATACCACTCTCAATAAGACAATAACATCATGTTGGAATGAATTATAATGCATGATATGATCTTGGAGGATGAGCGTACACTTCACCCACAACCCGATATCCCTGAATAGAAATAGATTTTTGCAATCCCTCTAGTTCCAATTGTACTCGTATTCTAGAATTTAGTTCTTTCATTCAGAGGGTCCATGCTATTAGAAATATTACCATGCATACCCAATTTCAAGAAGATCTAATCGAGCATTTATGGAATTATATAGTCCAACATAAAGTTTGGTGGTTAAGAATGTTTTCCGATGCTTTAAAATAGTGTGTATTGCGCGATATTATTATTAATTATTTTAATTCGGCTATATTGTAATTAAGGGCAATTAAGGAATTATAAGAGAAGTAGGGCAACCTCTTGTGAAGTATAAATATGTGATGAATTGATGAATGAAAGGAGACGGAAAAATTATTTTTCTGATTGATCAAAATTTATCATGGTATCGGAGCAAGGTTACTAAAATAAAAAAAAGGGCCGAAGAACATGTTTCGTTCTTCATCAGCAAAAGCAACTCCAAAAGTGCAGCTTTGTTATTGAGTAAAGTGCAGCCTGCTCTATTTACTATTTGTTTTTGGTGAATTCCTCCTTAATATAACAGGTGGATCATCTTGGAAGGTGATTGCTCTATTTGCTTGGAAGCAGCCATAATTACGATTTTGGTTCAACAACAAGGAAAAATATAAAAAATTCAATTTTGGTCCGATCAAAATTTTCAGTGTTTAAATTACTAAAAAAAAAAACCAGGAACAGGTCGGCTTGGTCAGCAGCAGCCATCATAAGGAGGATCGTGAATCGATGCAGGCGTCCATAGTACATGATGCTAGGACGGAAATAAAGGCTGAAAATTCTGAAAATTATTGCAGCCATTGTTGCAGGATTGAGGTTGGAACAGTAGCGAGTCGGGCTGAGCTTGGCTCGATTCGTACGGACAAGGCAACCGTGGATTCAGAATGTATGAATTCCGGTGAACAACAGCAATATGGGACGGCTGAACAGGCTGGTCTCTTGAATTTGTCTCCGACACAGTGGCAAGGAATACTTGACTTTTTAAATTTGGACAAGCCCAAAGATCGTTTAACGGGTGAATACTCATGGATAATTGATACATGAGCTACCCACCACGTGACGGGGACATTGAATAATCTCAGGGAAGTAAGGTTAATTGAGAAGTGTCCGGTTGGGCTTCCGGATGGTAGGACCTCATATGCCACGCATGAGGGAGTTGTTACATTGCCGGGAGGATTAAAACTTAAAAATGTCCTTTGTGTGCCTAATTTGGCATGCAATCTGTTATCCGTGACACAATTATTGGATAAATTAAATTGGCACGTTCAACTCACTTCCACATTGTGTATTTTGCAGGACCGAACGATGAGGAGGCTAATTGGAGTGGGTGAACGCGAAGATGGACTTTTCTTTTTCCGGGGGGTTCCAAATGTGAAGGTTATGACGATTGATGGAAGAGATTCAATGGATCTATGGCACAAGCGGTTGGGGCACCCTTCAGAAAAAGTATTTAAACAACTTCCCATTGTGAGTAAGTCTAATAAATTGAATAAAGATGGATGTGATGCTTGTTTTAGGGCGAAACAGCCTAGAGAAAGTTTCCCAAATAGTGATGGTAGAGCCAGTAAAATTTTTGAGTTGGTTCACTGTGATTTGTGGGGACCGTATGGAACTGCGTCTACATGAGGTGCCTCATATTTTCTGACTATCGTTGATGATTATTCTAGATCGGTGTGGGTCTATTTGCTTTATAATAAATGGGAAGTAGAGACTATTTTTTTTGAATTTTATGGCTTTGATTGAGCGTCAGTTTAATATGAAAATTCTGCGAGTTCGCAGTGATAATGGCACTGAGTTTAAACGATTGCTCCCTCATTTTCAAAAGGATGGAATACATTTTGAAAGCTCGTGTGTGGGAACCCCTCAACAAAATGGTCGAGTAGAAAGAAAACATCAACATATCTTAAATGTAGCTAGGGCACTACGTTTTGAGGGACATCTTCCTATTAGATTTTGGGGGGAGTGTGTAATGGCTGCGTGTTATTTGATAAATCGAACTCCCTCAAGTGTGTTAGAGTATAAGACACCATATGAATGTTTGTTTGGGAAACCACCGAGTTTGAACAATTTACGTGTTTTTGGATGCTTATGTTATGCGCATAATCAACGACATAAGACGGATAAATTTGAAAGTCGTAGTCGAAAGTGTGTGTTCATCGGCTATCCGTTTGGAAATAAGGGTTGGACACTTTTTGATTTGGAAACCGAGGAAATATTTTTTTCGCGAGATGTGAAATATTTGGAGCATGTTTTTCCTATGGCGGACCCTAATCCTATTCCTTCCCCTACTTCTCCCACACTTGACATGTTAAAGGATGAGTTCGAATATGGTGATGCCGAGCCGCATACGGAACAGCCGGCTGATTTAGCCGGTGAAGTTGGTACTTGTGACACTGGGTCGGGCGAGGTCAGTGATGAGGTGGGTGAGTTACCCGTGACCAGTGGAGGTGTGACCGAACCACTTGTGGAAGTGACCGAAGAGTTGGGTCGGGGAAAACGAACGAAAATGCCTAACTCGAAATATCGAGAATTTGTTACACATACAGTGGTGGATAAGAAAAGTCCGTCAATGCAATCACCCTATCCATCAACCTCCTCGGTATACTCTATCCTCTTACACACTTTATTAATTATTCCCGGTTTTCTGACACACATCGGAGGTATCTAGCTGCTGTAACTGCAGGTAATCCTCCCCGCTCCTTTAAAGAAGCAGTGAAATATGAAGGCTGGCATAAGGCCATGGCAGAAGAAATCCGTGCTTTAGAAGATCAGGGTACGTGGACATTGCAGGAATTACCCCCGAGCAAGAAGGCACTTGGGAGCAAATGGGTGTACACCAAAAAATACGATGAACATGGAAACCTTCAACGTTTGAAGGCACGGTTGGTGGCATTTGGGAATCACCAAGTTGAGGGAATTGACTATAACGAGACTTTCGCTCCTGTTGCCAAGACGGTGACAGTTCGGGCGTTTCTAACCGTGGCAGCAGTCAAACAGTGGGAAATTCATCAGATGGATGTGCACAATGCATTCCTGCATGGAGATTTGGATGAAGAAATCTAAATAAAGGTACCTCTTGGTTTTGGTCAGAAACAACCGAATGTTGTGTGTCGCATGTGCAAATCATTGTATGGTTTGAAACAGGCACCGCGCTGCTGGTTCACAAAATTGGCCTCCGCCCTTAAGACTTATGGTTTCCGACAATCCTACTCGGACTACTCATTATTTACGCTTGTTAGGGGTGCGATCCGTATCAATATTTTTGTTTATGTCGACGATATGATTATCGCCGGGAACGACACTACTGCCTTATAGGTCTTCAAGAATTATTTGGGGGGTTGTTTTAAAATGAAAGATTTGGGACGATTGAAGTACTTTCTAGGCTTGGAGGTTGCTCGCAGTCACACTGGGATACTTTTATCACAGCGGAAATATGCGCTGGATATTATTGAGGAGACGGGATTATTGGGGGCCCGCCCTGCAGACTTTCCCATGGAACAAAATCATCAACTTGCTGTTACTAAAAGTGCCTTACTCGATGATCCGGGGAAATATCGACGTTTGGTTGGATGACTTATTTATCTTGGCGTTACTCGTCCTGATTTGGCATATTCGGTACATATCTTATCTCAGTTTATGCAGGCACCGAGTCTAGATCATTGGAACGCCGCATTGAGAGTCGTGCGGTACCTGAAGAAAAATCCGGGTCAGGGTGTTCTTTTACGTGCAGAAAGTCCTTTGCATTTGGAAGGTTGGTGTGACTCGGATTGGGCGAGTTGTCCTATTACTCGCCGGTCCTTAAGTGGTTGGTTCGTGTTACTTGGCACCTCCCCGGTGTCGTGGAAGACGAAGAAACAATTTACAGTATCCCGTTCCTCGGCAGAAGTAGAATATCGATCTATGGCATCGATCACTTGTGAGTTGAAATGGCTTCGCCAGCTTCTCTCTGATTTGGGTGTTCTTATTCCCACCGGGATCCCTCTTCACTGCGATAGCCAGTCGGCCTTGTACATCGCTCAAAATCCCGTGTTCCATGAGCGGACGAAAAACATTGAAGCTGACTGTCATTTAGTTCGCGATGCGATTACCGATGGCCTTATTGCTCCTACCTACGTTCCCACACGTTATCAATTGGCGGATATTTTTACCAAAGCTTTGGGGAAACAACAATTTGAGCTTTTACTGCGCAAGTTGGGCGTTCAAGATCTTCACGCTCCCACTTGAGGGGGTATTAGCGATATTATTATTAATTATTTTAATTCGCAATATTGTAATTAAGGGCAATTAAGGAATTATAAGAGAAGTAGGGCAACCTCTTGTGAAGTATAAATATGTGATGAATTGATGAATGAAAGGAGACGGAAAAATTATTTTTCTGATTGATCAAAATTTATCAGTGTGTTTTTTATGAATTAGTGTTATGTTAATTTTAAGAATTAGATTTCTGGATAATTTGAATTTGGTTCAACACTATATAGCCACACTCTTTCCTCTTAGTGGATATTTCCGTTGGGTTTCGCTGTTAAGAGGTTTTATTGAAGCAAGATTAGGCGTCG
>CM044902.1:37839405-38042453 GCA_024500145.1 Gentiana dahurica var. dahurica | reverse complement strand
TATTTTCTTAATTTATGTGATTTTTTCTCTACGACATATTTATAAAAACGGAAGGAGTACATAACAAGAGCGTGTCAAATTACTACTCCACAGACTTTTATCGGTGCAGCACTATATTATGACTTTGTGAAAAAGGGTACTGAGTAAAAAAAACTGAATATTCCGTAAGCCTATTCTGAGAATCGATTTTGAAAAGTTGGTTTCGAATTCAAAAACTGACTTTCACAATATTATTACTATAAAAGAAAAAAATAAAATAAATTTGATGCAACGGTGAGTGGGGTGCAACAATAAAACATTATGTGGGGTGTAAATAGACGTGTGAAACATAACATTGAAAAAAATTCCAGAATAATTAATCAAAAGAGAATATAAATTTGAAATGTCAAAACTGACCTGATCGGAATTTGCGAGCTTCTGCTGTTTCTTTGAGATGACCAAAGATGAAAAGAAAAAGAAATATAGCCAAGTAAGCAAGCTTTGCCATAATTTGTAAATGGTAGCAATAAAATCTTGTTGTTTATTTCCACACTTGATTTGACTCAATTTATAAATTTAAATTTGGGATGCAAACATGGAATTCAATGCCGGCTTATCCGGCTAATATTGAGCTGGGTGTTACCGCAGGAAATTAGTTTACCAGGAGCTCGGCTCTGTTTGATTAGTGTAGCTCATTTTATATTTCTTATTTGTCAATATATATATATATATATATATATATATATATATATATGTGTGTGTGTATTCATCAATCGTAACAAATCATCAACCAATAAAATATTTCTTCATTATTACTTAATATGATATCGAGCGGTATATTAAAACATCCCTACATCTTTAATATCTCTATTCCTTCCTAAAGGCGGATTTTTTTGGGGGGGCACTCGGCCCTCGAATTTGGAGAATGTTGAAGTTGTCAAATACAATGAAAGCGAAAGAATGTGAAAGCTTTATTATTTAAAAATACTTCAAGTGTTAAGTTACAATACTACTGATAATGGGGTATTTATAGGTTCGCACACCTCATGAATCGATTAAGAAGAAATTACAAGCGGTTATAACAGATTCTAACAACATAACCGTTTTCTATCTACAACTAGTCTAGTGACTATCTCAACAGGTTCTTGAGTCTTCATGTAGTCTGCTGAGTACTTCAGTAGACTGCCGAGTCTTAACTCAGAACTTTCTTCAGACATAATACTTTATCACCCTCTCAAGCTGAGAGTCGGATATGATCAGCTTGCACTCAGCAATTCCATCGGCTACTGGAGCTGCTACTGGAGCTCTGAAATATTCTTGAAATTCTCAACTTGTCCAGCAGATGTGAAAAGATAGGTGCATCTAAAACCTTGGTGAGAATGTCAATCTGTTCTTTGGTGTTGACTGGAAGCAACTTAACAAGGCTAGACTTGACTTTGTCTCTTACAACATGACAATCAATATCAATGTGCTTTGTTCTTTCATGAAACACATGATTATGGGCAATGTGCATGGCACTTGCATTGTCACAAAATAGTAGGGCAAGCAACTGAACAAAAATCTTCAAATCTTGCAGAATGTAGACCAGCCAGTGAAGTTCACAAACCGCATTGGTCATAGCCCTATATTCACTTTTGAAGAACTCCTGGCTATAGTTGTTTGTTTCTTAGCTTTCTAGGACATTGGAGCATCCCTAAGTGCTAGATATACAAAAACCAGAATCCGGATCCGATCCATAATTGGATCGTTAGATCTGATACGCAGCACCGATCGAGACACTCGATCTTGCACAGTGGAAGCTACGAATAAATTCGCATGTGATTTTACCACGATTTGATTCACATAAATAATTAATGCAACTATGAGAAGGTTGAAGATTTACCTTATTTAAGAGGAATAGTAAATCGACAGATGGAGAAGCTGCAGTCTTCCGGATTGTATCTCCTAGCGATGACTGGTGGACGTCGATCCTCGCCATAGAACCTCCTCGAATATGCACAAGAAAAACCTCTAGGTTTTTCTTGCCTTATTGACTAGAACAAGAAACTAATTTTCTCTCCTTTTTTTCCAAGTGTGGTGCAATTTTGTTGTATTATTTGTGTTAGGAGGAACTCTCTTTATATAGGAAAATAACTAGTCAAGAGAATTATGATTTTCACACCACAATTAATTTTCTACATGTATGCATGCTATGAGTGGAATTCATGAATATGATGTATGACATGGTTATATCACATAAATAATCATAAAAGAAAATAAATGCAAAAAATAAACCATTGAGATGGACCGTTGGTACCCCGTTTCTAATTTATAAATTAAATAAGTAAACCCTACGAGTTCATAAAATTTTTAATCTTTAATGAACCGCCGCCGCTTCTTGGTATATAATTATCTAGTCCAAATCTTCAATAAAAGCCCTTCTAGCTGGGATGGTTGAAGCTCCTTCTTCCTTCATCACCACTTGAGTTTGATTCATCTTCGGTTTTTTTTTTTTTTTTTGGTCGTAATTTTTTTTTCTTTTTCTTTCGTATTTTTTTTTATCATTTAAAAAATAAAAAAATTTTGAACACAAAAAGAATTGTTTCGAAGAGGAAAGAAAAAGAAGAAAAAAAATACAAAAAAAAAATTCAGAATTTTATACAGCCAAGTGGATTCAAATTCGGGTCTGCGAACAATTGAACCTGTGACTTGACCACTGTGCTGCGGCTTTTATTCTTCAGTGTCTTCGTCCCAATTATTTAAATAGGCCTTCGTCCGAAATAAAAAAAATTGCAGAAAATTAAAATTGCAAAAATAAATTACATGATATCCTATACTCAAAAAAACGGGTTTACAATAG
Organism: Gentiana dahurica var. dahurica; assembly: GCA_024500145.1. Lineage (NCBI taxonomy): Eukaryota > Viridiplantae > Streptophyta > Magnoliopsida > Gentianales > Gentianaceae > Gentiana > Gentiana dahurica. The sequence goes on along the minus strand of CM044902.1, from coordinate 38,039,635 downwards.
ATCTAATCGTAAACATGTACCAACCCCAATCCATCATGTCAACCAAAACATTCAATCGCATAAATAAATTAAAAGATGCAATTTTATTCTATTTTACTCCTTTATTAATTAATTATGCAATCAAGATCGTAAAATACCTTTAACCTGTCTCTAATACCACATTTGGATATACAGAAACCCGAATCCGGATCCGATCCATAATTGGATCGCCAGATCTGATTCGCAGCACCGATCAAGACACTCGATCTTGCACAACGGAAGCTACGAATAAATTCGCATGCGATTTTAGCATGATTTGATTCACATAAATAATTAATGCAACTATGAGAAGGTTAAAGATTTACCTTATTTAAGAGGAATAGTAAATCGACAGATGGATAAGCCACAGTCTTCCGGATTGTATCTCCTAGAGACGACTAGTGGACGTCGATCTTCGCCGTAGAACCTCCTCGAATATGCACAAGAAAAGCCCTAGGTTTTTCTTGCCTTAATGACTAGAACAAGAATCTAATATATCTCTCCTTTTTTTCCAAGTGTGGCGCAATTTTGTTGTATTATTTGTGTTAGGAGGAACTCTCCATATATAGGAAAATAACTAGTCAAGAGAGTTATCATTTTCACACCACGATTACATATTTCCACAAGGAAAAGTTATTTGCTAAAAGATAAGAGATAATTCCTAAAAAATCAATCTCTTATTTTTTCCATTAATTATCCACCAAATAGATAATTAATTAATTACACATGTGACATAATCTAGGAAAATTTATTTTCCTAATTTATCACAAAATATGGCGCCACATAGGCACTAATTTCTAATAGAAAATGTCTTTTTCTATTTTACATATTATTTACCAAATAAATAATATTGCATATTAATTAAATAGACCAATTATTTAATTTATTCTCAGGCTCCATAAAACGAGAAAATACTTGCGTGTTAGGAGCCAAACCGGGGACCATGGACCTATAACCAGTAGCTACAATAATTTGAATAAAATATTCATCGAACATAATATTTCTACTCAACCTATTAATTCCGGAATTACGCCACCATAAATCCGAAACTGAACTCTATTGAATAGATATAACTTATTCTCAAAACGTCGAGTCGAGTTGATAAGTGTCCATTGATATAATCATTACATACAGACTAACCCTCCATAGACTATCCGTAATGAAGCGAGAATATTTTCGTAAACCTTCTTCATTACATCTCATCCTTATTTACCATTAACCCACCAGTGATCAATTAGTTAATAACTAATACGAACTCCCGGGATCGATCAATTTCTAGGATTAACAAATAAGGGGATTGTTTTTCTACTTCCCGCAGGAAGGAATGTGTTGGTCCCTGGGAAAGGCTAACACAAGTTTAGAGGGGGGGGGGGGGGTGAATACACTTGTCACCAAAAACTGAAAGTACCCCGGCACTGAGTTTTTCCTAAATCTCAAACTGAACCAGCAAACAGATGTGCAAAGTAACTCAACTCAGTTTTGTTCCTACCCTTTAACCCTATATAGGAGTTAGTTAATTCAGCTTAGCTAGCACTAGAGCTGAACTAACTTGCAGCGGATAAAATCAAGTCTTTCGTGCAATAGATGTGTCAATAAAGATCTAAGTCTCCTATGTATCAGTTCTGTGCTGACTCACTGTCTAATGTTTGTTGAGTGTAGTGATAAAATGATAATGCAGTAATTAAAGCAATCACAGCACAAATATAAATATGTAAAGTAAATCAACACATAGTTTGTTTATGGAAGTTCCGGGTGGTGTAATCCCGTACGTCTCCCCTTTTCCTGTGGTGTAGGAGGTATCACTAGAATCTTGAGATAACCGTTATAAAATCCTAGCCTAGTGACAGTCCTTCACGACACCCTAGTTTCACTGTCTACACATAATGAAGAAAGGTGAGATTGCTCCCTTCACTCTGCACACTGATCCTTTGGAGGTGGAATTACTCTCCACCAGCTCACCACTAACACAAACACAGTCCGCAGACTGCACCAACAGTCATGGCAACTGAGTTGCAACCGTATGAGGAAAGTTGGAGTTTCTCTCCTCAAACTATGCACAGCCAACCATTTTTACACAAAGGTTAGGTTTAGAATTAATCAAGAGATTAATTTAGTGAGCTGTCTGATTCTTCCGGATATGGCGTTGTAGCTCCAAGATGCCTTCTTCCCCCTTAATGGGTTCCTGGATATTTCTCCATAATCTTCAAGGCAATTTTGTTGGCTTCCCCTAGACTAGATATGAATTCTGATTTTCTGGATCTGGATCTTTAGATATATGCTTTTTAAACTTTTTTTTTCCAGATCTCTCTTTTACAAGCGCTTCCCTCTGTGTATTTATAGGGGTGATGTAACGGTCAAGTAAATCTTATAGCCGTTACTTTTTTTTGTTTAGCCAACGTTCATATGTACGAACTTTTGTCGTTTTGTTATTTCAAATTCAACAAGGCCTTAACTCGGTTTCCTACTCTTCTTCAAAAACTAAGTACCTCGTATACTTGACATCTGACTTCAATTGACTAAGTCAGAGTACACCATTCAGCTTCTTTTCCTGGTAACTGATAATCTTTGTCTTTAAGATTATTCAGCTTTACATGATCTATAGTTCAGTTTCAGGTCACCACAAACTTTCACGATTCCTGACTTATAGTCACGACGTAATCGATTTTAACCGAGTTTGCCACCTCGGTTCTTGAGTCTTCAATAACCGAGTCTGTGTCCCTCGGTTCTTCATTATCTGAGTCTGTGTCCCTCAGTTCTTCACTAACTGAGTCTGTGTCCTCGGTTCTTCATTAATTGAGTCTGTTTCCCTCAGTTCTTCACTAACTGAGTCTGTGTCCCTCAGTTCTTCAGATGTACACTCGGTTTGCTTGCTGTGACTCAGCTGTTTTCCTTGTTCCTTTCTATTACAATGTTTGTCTGAAACAACTTATACAAAGTTCGGACTCTAGATAGAACTTATACATTTTTCTCTAGACTATTTCTTGCTTCTTATTTCATTATGCACTATAACAGTTAGTTATGACTTCATCATCATGGGTTATAAGTGAACTTACTAAATACGTGACGAATCATCATCAAAACACAAATATTATTTCCAACAATTTCCCCCTTTTTGATGATGTATCATAACCCTCCCTAAAAACAATAATAAGAGAATAATGCAAGAAATCATAACAAATTAAAATAACAAACTAAAACAAATGAGTTCATTACAAAGATGTACCAAGACAAGCTGAGTTCCTGGATTCATTACAATTTTTCTCTTTCCAAATATAACATCTTTTCACCAAGAAAGATACTTCTTTTTGTTTCTAGAAGCCTTCTTTCTTTTCCTTCTTCTCTCGATTCATCATCTCTGGGCTTAATATCCAAATATTCATTGATCATACGATTTGCTTCTTTGTTATCTTGATTCATGAGTTTCATCAAAATCTCTTTAATCTCCTCATCCATTATCTTATCTTCTTCTTTTGATATAAAACCAAGTTCCTTTTCTTCCGGTTTCAGGATATTTTCCCCCTTAGTTTTTGTCTCTTTGTCTTCAACCGCCTTTAAATTTTCTTTCAATCGCACAAGTTGCAATCTTCTTTCTGATGTTCAACATAGCTTTAACCGAGGCTTCTTCATCTTCCTCAGTTCTTGTCTCTTTAAAGGCTTCTTTTGCAACTAACACCTCGATCAATGTATCAGCTGCCTCTCCATTTTGTAAATAACAAGTAAATCAGTATCCACTTGCCTGTCTTGTTCTTCAATCAACAGTTTAGCACAGATTTCTTCAGCAGACTTTGTCTTTGTCGATTCAGTTTTATCGGCACCTTCAGTTTTATTAGCATCACCTTCAGTTTTATTTTCCCCCTTGTTTGACGATATGCAATAGCTTTCTTCAAATAATTTGTGCAAGGTGTTGATGTTGGAGTATTTGTTCAGACCTGAGTAGTGTCTGTTGAGATAGATTCATGTAAGTTGTAGGGTTTCTTTTGTAGGGTCTGCATCAGGCTTTCGATGATCATTTTAACCATTCCAATCTCTTCTCAGTTTCCTTTAACTGTTGCTGAGTCTTTTCAGTTGCAAGATGGGGGATGTCCTTCATTATTGGTTCGCTTGTAGACGCATCTTGAACTTGAGATGAGGAACTGACTCCATGATGATGAGAGTCATGACTTGACAGTTTTCTCTCATACTCGGTTGCACAAAATTCAACATCTTCTAGATTTTCTCTCTGCTTATCGGTGTATCCTCCATGTTTATCAGCTGAGGATTCACTTCTTTCAGTTTCGTCTTCAATTAGAATTATGTCCTCTGTTCTAGTTTTCTTTTGAGTCAAAGAGAAAACTTTCCGCACCATCCTCCTTTGTCTTCTAGTTGTTCTTTCATCTTGGTTTTCAATTTTGCTAGAAACCAATGTTTCTCTTATGACTTCATCATGGACCTTTCTTTTCTTTGCTCCACTGGCCACTGATTTCTCTATTACCTCTGATTCTGTAGGTCTAGAGATGGATAAATAGTTCAGTATCCTTTGTACCAAATATGGAAATCCCTTGTTCTCGAATAGCCTTTCTTCCTTGAACTTTTGCTTTTTCATCCGAAATTTGCTTTAACAAATGCTTGAAGACAAATTTATTCCAGTCTAGTTTCTTCTCAAACTAAATTGTATAGATTAGTTTCAGCTTTTCTGTTGAAAGAGTGTAGAGATTCCAAGTGTGACCAATGACGTTTTTGGTCAGAAGAATTGTCAAAAATGCGAATTCTTGTTTTTGTTGATGAATAGATCCAATGAAATTCTTCTTATCCTTGTTGATTGCTTTGACTTTCCAAAGTCTATCTTTTTCTTCATTTCCAAAAGTAAGACATTAAGATCCTCCAAATATGTCCAAACCAAAGACTAGGGAAAGAAGATGTTCATTAACAGTAATGCTTTTCTCTTGAATTGATGTCCTGAAGCTCTTTCCATCATCGGTGATTATGGCGTTACTGTAGAAATCACCGATATCTTTTGGGCACAGAGTATTGACCTTCGTATCAATATGATTTCAAGTCCTCGAATCTTTTTGATTTTGTCTGCAATCTGAAATGATAGGATGGAGTTTGAAATTTTTTGACTGTAGTCGTCCGGACTCATGGTGATTCCTTCATCAATGTTATATTGCTCCATGGATTTTCAATTTGAGATTTCTTGGGGGAACCTTGAATATCTGGAAGTTGATTGTACAAGACTTGGTCAAGATTGTAAGAACGGTATGTATTTCTGAGTCTTTCAATATACTCAACCGTTTAAATGAGAGTCGTGTCACAATCAATGAGATTTTTAGGGTCATACATCTACTTCTTCTATTTTAAAAGTCTCCTAGATTTTGACACGTGGCTTCTGGTGATTTGTCTGTCAGCCCAAGCGTCGGATGTTAGATGGAGAATTTTTAGCTTTTGACCAAGTTGCCCTTCATCGGCTTTTGCCTTTATCAACTTTGTGTAGAATTCAGTTTTTCTATGGATTTTGCAATAAAACTGACCTTACCTGCAAAACAGTTTCAAGTTTTCTTCGGTACCCATATCTTCTTGGGTCCGGCTGGATTAGTTACTGATGTGTAAATTTCAGTTTCTTTGATGAGAGAATTAAACTTTCTCATCTCTTTTCTAGATAGACCATTACGCTCAACCTTAGTTGATTTCACAAGGATTCTCTTAGATTTATCATCTTTAATTTCTCTGTGTAATCCACTAGGTCTTCCAGTATCTTGATGTCTAGAGTTTATACTCTTTGAAATCTCAAGACTGGGTAAGGGTGGGGAATTATCATTGCTTTTGTCAAATTTACTAGATATTAACCTTTTAGCTAGATTTGACATCTCAGTTTCAAGAAACTCATTCCAATATTTTGCTTTGCCAAGTTCTATATCTTTTAGTTTCAACTCCAGTGTGAGTTTTTCCAACAACTTGACAAGTTCATAGTTTCTTTGACTGAGTTCAGTAAATGATGGCTGAGTTGAAGAATGTACCTTTTCTTGTTTGTTTGTTACAGCTTCACGGTTTGAATGTACATTCTTTTGTTGCTCTAATGAATCTTCTATGTTGTCAGTTACTTGCAACAACTCATTTTCATCTTCTTCTGAGATATTACTTAGTGATGGAACTCCTCTGGATTAGTCATGATATACTTTGAGATTGATATCCACATCATCACTGAGTTGAGGTTCTGGATTTGTATGTGAGCTTGTAGCACTGAACCTCTCAAATACTTGATCCTAAAAATCAGATATATTTTGCAAACAGTTAGTCAGGGGGTGAATAAGCCAACTTCTAATTCTAGATGTATCCATTAACATCTAACTAAGTGCTTTTACAACTGATACAGTGAGGGGTTTTCAACAACTGGTTTATAAGATACCCTTGGATCACTTCCCAAAGGAAGAACTGCTCCGATACCAATTGTTGGTCCCTTGGAAAGGCTAACACAAGTGTAGAGGGGGGGGGGGGGTGAATAAACTTGTCACCAAAAACTGAAAGTACCCCGGAACTGAGTTTTTCCTAAAACTCAAACTGAACCAGCAAACAGATGTGCAAAGTAACTCAGCTCAGTTCTGTTCCTACCCTTTACCCTTGTACAGGAGTTAGTTAATTCAGCTTAGCTAGCACTAGAGTGAACTAACTTGCAGCGGATAAAATCAAGCCTTTCGTGCAATAGATGTATCAATAAAGATCTAAGTCTCCTATGTATCGGTTCTGTGCTGATCAGTGTCTAATGTTTGTTGAGTGTAGTGATAAAATGATAATGCAGTAATTAAAGCAATCACATCACAAATATAAATACGTAAAGTAAATCAACACATAGTTTGTTTATGGAAGTTCCGGGTGGTGTAATCCCGTATGTTTCCCCTTCTCCTGTGGTGTAGGAGGTATCACTAGAATCTTGAGATAACTGTTACAAAATCCTAGCCTAATGACAGTCCTTCATGACACCCTAGTTTCACTGTCTACACACAATGAAGAAAGGTGAGATTGCTCCCTTCACTCTGCACACTGATCCTTTGGAGGTGGAATTACTCCTTCACCAGCTCACCAGTAACACAAACACAGTCCGCAGACTACACCAGTAGCTGTGGCAACTGAGTTACAACCGTATAAGGAAAGGTGGATTTGCTCTCCTCAAACTATGCACAGCCAACCCTTTTTACACAAAGGTTAGGTTTAGAACTAATCAAGAGATTAATTCAGTGAGCTATCTGATTCTTTTGGATATGGCGTTGTAGCTCCAAGATGCCTTCTACCCCCTAATGGGTTCTTGGATATTTCTCCGTAATCTTCAAGGCAATTTTGTTGGCTTCCCCTTTTTTAGATATGAATTCTGATTTTCCGGATCTGGATCTTTAGATATATGCTTTTTAAACTTTTTTTTTTCCAGATCTCTCTTTTTCAAGCACTTCCCTCTGTGTATTTATAGGGGTGATGTAACAGTCAAGTAAATCTTATAGCAGTTACATTTTTTGTTTAGCCAATGTTCATATGTACGACCTTTTGTCGTTTTGTTATTTCAAAATCAACATGGCCTTAACTCAGTTTTCTACTCTTCTTCAAAAACTGAGTACCTCGTATACTTGACATCTGAATTCAATTGACTAAGTCGAGTACACCATTCAGCTTCTTCTCATAGTAACTGATAATCTTTGTCTTTAAGATTATTCAGTTTTACATGATCTATAGTTCAGTTTCAGGTCACCACAGACTTGCACGATTCCTGACTTATAGTCACGACGTAATCTGCTTTTAACTGAGTTTGCCACCTCGGTTCTTGAGTCTTCAATAACCGACTCTGTGTCCCTCAGTTCTTCACTATCTGAGTCTGTGTCCCTCGGTTCTTCACTAACTAAGTTTGTGTCCTCGGTTCTTCACTAACTGAGTCGGTGTCCCTCAGTTCTTCACTAACTGAGTCTATGTCCCTCAGTTCTTCAGATGTACACTTAGTTTACTTGCTGTGACTCAGTTGTTTACCAAGTTCCTTTCTATTACAATTCTTGTCTGAAACAACCTATACAAAGTTCGGACTCTAGATTGAACTTATACAATTTTCCCTAGACTATTTATTGCTTCTTCTTTCATTATGCACTATAAAAGTTAGTTATGACTTCATCATCATGGGTTATAAGTGAACTTACTAAATACGTGACGAACCATCATCAAAACACAAATGATATTTCCAACAGAATGGATTCCATATCTGTGAGACACACACCCCTCACTCATTCCAGAATAGTGCCAACGTGAAAGTGATTCGGACCGCGCCTCTTAGCGATCTTTAACGAACACATCAAACCCTACCTTGAAACAAGTAGAGTCTGTAATCACTTCAAGATTAAGGTTAATCCATATATGATCATCTTGTGATTTAATAAGATTTCTCAATCACGGAATTATATGAGAAATGCAGATTAAATCGGTCCAGTCCTATATGACTACATCATATATAAATGCCCCACTTAGATAACCAATATCGACGGTCCGGATAAGACGGTCACACCACAAAGTGTTTAAATGGCGCATTAATGGTGGTTTAATCAATAGACCCCATACTTGATTAAATTCACCACGGACTACTAGTTCAAGTGTATCACCATAAACTTAATCCTCATGTGTTACACACACTAGGTTATATGGCTATATATGATACGACTTGGGGTTTTCAGCAGTGCATTAAATATAAGCACAAAACAAATAATAAGATGAGAATAAATCATCATTTATAAATTATAGAAACAATTACATAAATTGTCTTTCGGGTGCTACTTCCAACAATCTCCCACTTGCCCGTAAGAACAAGCAACATTTGCCTTTCGGACACTACATCTAACAATCTCCCACTTGCCCGTAAAGACAAGCAACAATTGTTTTAAGAGCACCACACCCTTATTCTTTCTATCCACAACATTCTCCCACTTGCTCTAAAGTAGATGAGACATATCTCCCAATTTCATACCCGCCAAGCGCTAATCGGTGACATTAGATGCCACACAACTTGGTGAACTGATCAGCTAGGTTGTCGGCTCGAGGCGATCTTAAGGACCGATACATCGCCTGTTTGCACGATCTGTCTGACCAGGTGGTACTTACTTTCAATATGCTTTTGACCTCTTGTGATTGCGAAGATCCTTTGCATAAGCTACCTCTCCACTGTTTTCACAGCGAAGTGATATCGACTTACCCAGAAGTGGAAATACTCCCAGATCAGCAATGAACCTTTCAAGCTATACTGCCTCTCTAGCTGCTCTAGAAGCTGTTATGTATTCGACTTACAAAGTCGGATTGGCAGTGCTGGATTGCTCCAGTCTATAGCTCCATCACTATGAGTAAACACTGAGCCTGAGATCGATTCACGATCATCCTTAATCCGACAAAAATCAGAATCAGTGTAGTCAACAACACTCAGGTTTGTACCCGAATAAACAAGCATATGATTCCCCATTCTCTAAAGATACTTGAGGATGCACTACACTGCTATCAATACTCGAATCCAAGATTCGATTACAATTGACTTTTAATAATATGACATTCTCTATCCAAAAGAGAACTTATCCCATTTTCTCTATATCCGAAGATTTGAGAGAATTATTCCTTGAGGGGTTGGGTAGGAAACCTCTCGTTGATTGTTGCATACGAAAATGCATTATCATCTTAAACAATAAGATGGATGGGATACTACCACAACTTGTTCTCATGAATTTGCCGAATCGATTTCTAAGAATATAGTCCACTTCTCTGATTCAGAGAAGCTTTGGCTCATCAGTTCTTGACTTCAGATAACACACTCATGTTGTTCTCAACTGTTGCAGTGTTATCCTTTATAAACACTAACGTCAACTATTTTACCAATATTGATTCTCCAGTCTACAAAAGTCTCATCAATACTTTTGCTCAAGATCACCCATTTCATATATGTGGCTTTTAATGACCTAGAGGTTTGCTTTAATCCATCAACGAATATAAGCATATGCAGTCAATCTGCCATTGGCTTTGAGCAAAAACCCTTCTATTCCGAATGAATTCAAGCTCCGTGGTTAAGCAAGAAAGTTTCAGGGCATCACCCCTGTTAATATTTCTCCTTTTCATGGAGTCAAGCAAGGTTGAGCGGTGAGAAAGTTTAAGGGCATCACCCCTTTTAAACTATCTACTTCTCAGGGAATTACTCCTAGACCACTTAGCTTTGCCTTGAAAGATAAACTTTCCATTCATTCTCATCACGTAGATCCAATTATTCCCACTGGGCCTGAGACACTCAGGTGGTTTTACAAGATTGTGAACAGAACTGGAGTACCAAAACACCATTTATAGGTCTATGGTTTTAAACCAACCTCCTTTTATCAGAAAATTATGTAGTCCTTCCAAAAAGGACCATAGGTTATCAATCAACCCAACAGACTGTATAATCACAGTGGGTCAACGGTTAAACCATACTCCCACTACACTTGGGTGGATTGACATTCCGATCTGGTTCAGGAGTATTTATCAGCATAACCCCCAACAACCAATGTTGGATGTGGTCCGATTAAATCAGATAGTAACTTCTTGAGTAACTATACATCGGGGTCTAAGGTTGTTATTTAAACGTTCTTTTAGAAAGGGTGTGACAGTTCGACCGTCATTATCTTATCTTAAGAATCTTATAACCAACCCTCACTCATTGTATTAAGATATTTCATGAACAGTAACCATCTGAATGTGCATGCAAAATCTCCAATCCTACCTTCAAGCATAAATGCTAAATGCCTCTATTTGCGGAAGTGGAGTAAATTTACTTCACTCCTTATCCACAAATTCATAAGCATCTTCCAGGTACACTTCTCGGTATTACATAACAATGTAAACCGTTATTTTGCAATCAATATCTTAATTGAGTTAAGCGGTTTATCGTAACATAACAATAACTATATAAGGCAATCCATGGTTTATCCTTTAAGTGAAATTGTTTCACTCGTAGGTAGGCCGAGCATCAGTTCCAAATACTATGCTATGGCCTATATCGGAGCATGGAATACTCTTTTCTCTGGTAATATCAGAGATTCCTCCAAATATTTAGATGAACTATTCGGCGTTTCGAGTAGTCTTTAGACAAAATGTTTATTACTCGAAAACTCTCACTAGCTGGTATCCTTCATAAGACCCCGAAGGTCAATATGAACAAGTTATGATACTTCTTTAGCTCTATTACCCTTTCCTAATTGAAAGGTTACTTAGTCATTTTTCCTTTGAGATAGTGTTCTTAGACTGGGAGATAGGAATCACCCGTAGCCAGTCTTGAGATCTTATCTTTAGGATATATTCACTAATTAATAGATGCTAAAGAATCGTTTATCTAAATACGGAAACCAGTTGTCTTAATAGTTTAGGATGAGTTACATATACCTTTTCAGTATTACTTAGTTGTTATGACTTTATCGGACAAAAGGCCGAATCTCAGAATCGTATACAAATATCATATTCACTTTCTTTAAGGAAACTATATTATCGATGTGAAAGTGAATCCATTTGTTCTAACGATCCGAAAACAGAAATTAAAATTCTGCGATATTCAAGGATTAAAATTTAAAATTTCTTTCCTTATATCACTCCCACTATCTTAGCTGAAATAACCGCCCGTTGTCTACTCTTTTATCATGAATGCTTAGCTACCTTGTTCTTGCAATAGAACTTTAGCTTTCGAGTCAAATTACTCGGTTAAGAAAGTCTCTAGGATTCATAGGCTAGTGATCCGAAATCACTTTCCTTATCCTTTACTTTATTTTATTAATATTTCGGTTTAGCCTTTAACTTATTTAGTTTTGATGACTTACACTTGTAGACATTTACCTTCCCATTATCGGCTTTCTTTAAAGGAAATGGCCGTTAACTAGTAGTTCATTTGAGTAGCTACTATTCGTGAATTGTGGGATGTCTTAGTGAGATTGATACCAAATCATTCTTGTCATCTTTGAACTAATTTCGTTTGTCTCTCATTCAACACACGAGTGACAGTAGTGACATACTTATTAATGTCACTTAAGTTTGACGGCTCAAGAGGAGAATCCTCTTCCGAAAATTAATTGCATTTTCGATTGACAAGTTCAACGTTCTTGTTATGTTCCCACTTTTACGAAGTCAATACTAGTCAATTTATCGTATTTATCGGTTTAGATACATTGAGATGATATGTATTTGTAAAATAAATTATGACTGAAATAAAATCAAATCATACACCACAACAAATAATGATTTTAGGAATTATAAACATGATGTCATGCATGCGGTTTATCCTACCATTCCAAAGATTTAATCTCACACCTCGGTGCCGCCGACGGGTAGGTCAAAGAGGTGACGATTAAATTGAGACAATCTCTCTCAACAATTAACCGAGAATCAGACATCCCGATTTAATTGTTGATTACCTTCCTTTTTCAGCCAAGATATTTTCAAAAATACCCTTTAGAGTGTGACCTACTGTTTGATTTTTAAGTAGACCCAGTATGCCGCCGAAGGGTAGGTCGGTGACCCGACGAGTACTCAAAATCCTTTCCTTTCGGAAACCAAGCCTTGAATTTTGATAGCGGTGAAGGCCATCCGAAGGGCGAAATCAAAGCGCCATGAGGCGTCACCATTCTCTCTCGGTGCTTGTGTTAACAGTAGAGGCCGAGGGGTCGGTTGTCACCTTCCCCGCTCCCACTCGTTATTTTGAAAAATAGGTTGTCTTATTAGGATTTTCAGAATTTCCTTACAATCCGGAAAAACAATAAATCATGAATATTTGAATTTTTAACCCTCCCACTAGTTCATCGGTTCCAAATACCTTCTAACTAGTGTCACTTATTCACGACTTTCCAATTTCTCGGATTTAAAAAATTTCTTTGTATAGACGCTACACAATTTAAAATTCACCAAGAATTTTATAATCCTAATACATTAGGTCTTACGAATTTTCTAACAATTTGAAAAATAATAAATCACAATTTAAAGCTCTCACTAGTTTATCGGTTCCAATTACCGTCTAACTAGTTACACTATATTCATGATTTTCCAAATTTTCAATTATTTAGAAATATTTTGTGTAGACACTACACAATTAAAATTCATCAAAGGATTTTATAGTCCTAATCTTGTCATGATAAAAATTTAGGATCTTAGAATTTTCCAATAATCGAAAACAATAAATCATGAAAAGAAATCACCAACTTATCGGTTCCAAATACCGTCAAGTTAATGTCCAATGTTTTCACGATTTTCCAAACTTTGATTATCAAAATTCTTTATGTAGACGCTACATAATTAAATCCTCAAGGAATTTTAGATCAAAAAAACAAATTTACCAAGTAAATTTTTATCAAGTGAATTTTATTTCCAGATAAAATTTTGTTTCCTTTAATTAATTTAATTTAATTTTAATCTAAATTAATTACCGTGTTGATACATGTCTAATTAATTTCAATATTAATTTTCTACATGTATCTATGCTAGGAGTGGAATTCATGAATATAATGCATGACATGGTTATATCATATAAATAATCACAAAAGAAATTAAATGCGAAAAATAAACCACCAGGGCCGGCCCTCGCATTTGTTGGGCTTAAGACCAAGTCCCCGAATTAGGCCTTTTTTTTTTTTTTTTTTTGAAAAACATACTTATCGCGTTTTTAACATCCGTAAATACAAAATTCAAGTTATTTGTTAGATATTTTATTCACAAAGTCTGTTTTTATTTTTGTTTTGAATGCGTTGTTGCACACTGAGTGCGACAGGTGTCGCCGAAAAGAAACGGGGTTCGACCTAACACACCATTTCGTAGAAGGGATTTTTCATTGGGACACATCATTTCGGTTGTGCATGTTCATTGGGACACATCCTTTGAAGACGAACTGGTTTGATCTTTCGTAAAGAGGTACAATATCTTTTCGTTGTCTATATATAGAGAGACATCAGCATTCGGTGTGAAAGATAATGAAGTTTTCTTAGAAGCATCATCAGTACAAACATATTGTGTCTCTAAAGTAGTACTCCATTGAATCTTGAGAGAGATCTTAAAACATCTCTTTAAAGAAACGTTTTATACGTGTCTTGGAGATCATTCAATTCTATTTGTTTTATCACATTTTTGTAACATTATTGATAGTCTCAAAACATGCCTACAAAGTAGTATTTTCTAGCATATTTAGAAACAAAAACCAAATTCATAAGTATACATAAAACATACTTACATATTACTATTTCAAAATCGCTCTTGCAACACATTTAGAGACGAAATCACTAATCAAAGTAGAATTGTCAATTTCATTAACCATATTCTTCTCAATTGAGAATTTGAGAATAGAATTTATCATTTATGAATGGGAAATTGAAAGAAGGAAAGGAAAAACAAAAACAAAAAATAAAAAAAAATCAACAGCTCAAGCGGCAGGGGAGCTGGGGAAACGAAGGCATGACTGAAGGGGAGGGCGGAACTTAGGAGTGAAAAATGAGTTTTATCTATTTTTGTTTTTTTTATTTATTTTTGTGTGTGCTTTTTTTATATATAATATAGATATATATAATAAATTAATAATATAGATAAAGTCATAAAACAAAAACAAAAACTTGTTTGTATATATCTATTTTTTTGGGTCAAGTAAATTTTTTTATTGGGGCATTTATCAATTAGAGTAAAAAAAAATTTGGGCCTTTATCAAAAAAGAAAATTAACATATTATATTAGGTTAGATCGGATTAATTCTACACGAAATTTTTTTCTTTTAGCGAAACATGTACCGTTGGGCCATCCGACACAATTGGGCTTAAGACCCGGGTCTCGCCGGCCTTAGCATAGGGCCGGCCCTGTAAACTACTGAGATGGACCGTTGGTACCCCCGTATCTAATCAATAAATTAAATAAGTAAACCCTATGTTCATAAAATTTCTAATCTTTAATGAACCGCCACCGCTTCTTGGTATATAATTTTCTGGTCCAAATCTTCAATAAATGCCCTTTTAGCTGAGTTGGTTGAATCTCCTTCTTCCTTCATCACCACCCGAGTTCGATTCCCCTTCGGTTTTTTTTTTTTCTGTCGTAATTTTTTTTTGATCAATTAAAAAATAAAAAGAAAATTTCTAAGACAAAAAAAAATTGTTTCCGAACAGGGAACAGGAAAGAAAAAGAAGAAAAAAATATAAAAAAAATTTCAGAATTTTATACAGCCAAGGGGATTGGAACTCGGATCTGCACACAATTGAACCCGTGACTTGACCACTGTGCTGCTGCTTTTATTCTTTAGTGTCTTCGTCCCAATTATTTAAATAGGCCTTCGGCCAAAATTAAAAAAATTGCAGAACATGATATCCTATTCCCAAAAAGAACGGGTTTACAATAGATCTAACGGTAAACCGATACCAACCCCAATCCGGATGTAAAAAAAATTTACTGTATTCTTTTTACGAAGTTCCAAATATCGAGTGTAAAAAGTTAAGTTCTTAAAAGTAAATACTCAATACCCAAGTAGGCCTACAAGATTGATCATGATATAATCAAGCACTTTCTGGGTCGGCTCAGACCTTATGATTAATATTTATTGCCAAAATATTTGAAGATACACACAAAATGTTTACTTGTTATTAATATAGTCTAGCTCTTGTTCTTCTTTAGACCCCATCTCGTCAACCAAAACATTCAATCTCATAAATAAATTAAAAGATGCAATTTTATTCTATTCCACTCCTTTATTAATTAATTATGCAATCAAGATCTCAAAATCTCTTTAACCTGTCTCTGATACCGCATGCTGGATATACAGAAACCCGAATCCGGATCCGATCCATAATTGGATCGTCAGATTTGATTCGCAGCACCGATCGAGACACTCGATCTTGCACAACGGAAGCTACGAATAAATTCGCATGCGATTTTACCACGATTTGATTCACATAAATAATTAATGCAACTATGAGAAGGTTGAAGATTTACCTTATTTAAGAAGAATAGTAAATCGACAGATGGAGAAGCCACAGTCTTCCAGATTGTATCTCCTCGAAATGACTGGTGGACGTCGATCCTCGCCGTAGAACCTCCTCGAATATGCACAAGAAAAACCCGCCTTAATGACTAGAACAAGACACTAATTTTTCTCTCCTTTTTTCCAAGTGTGGCGCAATTTTGTTGTATTATTTGTGCTAGGAAGAACTCTCCTTATATAGGAAAATAACTAGTCAAGAAAGTTATTCTTTTCACACCACAATTACGTATTCCCACAAGGAAAAGATATTTGCTAAAAGATAAGAGATAATTTCCCAAAAATCAATCTCTTATTTTTTCCATTAATTATCCAACAAATAGATAATTAATTAATTACACATGTGACATAATCTAGGAAAATTTCTTTTCCTAATTTATCACAAAATATGGCGCCACATAGCCACTAATTTTTAATAGAAAATGTTTTTTCTATTTTACATATTATTTACCAAATAAATAATATTGCATATTAATTAAATAGACCAACTATTTAATTTATTCTTAAGGTTCCATAAAACGAGAAACCTCTGGCGGGTTAGGAGCCAACCCGGGGGCCATGGACCTATAACCAGTAGCTACAATAAATTGAATAAAATATACGCCACCATAAATCCGAAACTGAACTCTATCGATTATAGATATAACTTATTCTCAAAACTTGAGTCGAGTCGATAAGTGTCCATTGATATAATCATTACATACAGACTAACCCTCCATAGACTATCCGTAATGAAGCGGGAATATTTTCGTAAACCTTCTTCATTACATCTCATCATTATTTAACAGTAACCCACTAGTGATCAATTAGTTCATAACTAATACGAACTCCCGGGATCGATCTGTTTCCAGGATTAATAAATAAGGGGATTGTCTTTATACTTCCCGCAGGGAGGAATGGATTCCATATCTGTGAGACACACACTCCTCACTCATTCCAGAATAGTGCCAACGTGAAAGTGATTCGGACCGCGCCTCTTAGCGATTCTTAACGAACACATCAAACACTACCCTAAAACAAGTAGGAGTCCGTTTGAGGATTAAGGTTAATCCATATAGGATCATCTTGTGATTTAATAAGATTTCTCAATCACGGACTTATATGAGAAACGCAGATTAAATCGGTCCAATCTAATATGACTAAATCATATATAAATGGCCCACTTAGATAACCAATAGCGATGGTCCGGATAAGACGGTCACACCACAAAGTATTCTGGGCGCATTAATGGTGGTTTTGTCAATAGACCTCATACTTTGATTAAGTTCACCCTGGACTACTAGTTCAAGTGTATCACCATAAACTTAATCCTCATGTGTGACACACACTAAGTTATATGGCTACATATGATACGACTTGGGGTTTTCAGCAGTGTATTAAATATAAGCACAAAGAAAATAATAAGATGAGAATAAATCATCATTTATTAATTATAAAAACAATTACATAAATTGTCTTTCAGGCGCTACTTCCAACACTAAGAACATCATGTAGCACGATACAAATTTTCTGGTTTCAGGGCAACCGGTCCGATCACTGTATATAAAACCTTACAAAACAAGGTTGTTCTCTACTGGGAATAATATGCCTTTCCCTGGATTTCCTTTCAAATACCTCAGCAATCGATAAGTTGCTTTCATGTGATTTTCAGTGGGAATATCTAAAAATTGGCCCAATTGTTTTCATGTGATTTGCAATTCAACATGTATGCAACTTTCCCACCAATGACATGTATGCAGGGTTATCATAATGGTGAATCCCCATCTTGTAAAGTCTGCTTGGACTCCATCGGTGTCTTGGCGGGTTTAGTTCCTAGAAATTCATATTCCTCGAGAAAGTTTAGTGTGCAATTTCTTGAGAAATGGAAATTCTTGCATGGGTTCTTCCAGCCTCATTGCCCAAGAAATATCTCAATTTTCCAAGGTCTTTAATGGTGAACTGTTGATGCAAAGAATTTTTCACCTGCTGAATAAACTGAGCATCTGGACATGCTGCTATTATATCATCTACATGAACCAGCAAAGCAATAAAAGACTGTCCAGACCCTATGGTGAAAAAACTGTGATCATTCTTTGATTGAACAAAGCCTTTTTCTTCCAAAGACTCAGTTAACTTACAATTCCAATGTCTGCTGCCATGTTTCAAACAATATAAGGATTTTGTTAAACTGCGAACTTGATTTGGTTTGTCTACTGCAAAACCAGGGCGCAGATACATATTCCATTCTTCATGTAGATCACCATGTATGAAGGCTATATTAACATCCATCCGATGAAGATGCCAATTATTAGTTGTTGTTGCTGCTAGCAAAGCCTTGACTGTGGTAATTTTGACAACAGGGGAAAAAGTCTATTGATAATCAGTGCCATATGTCTGAGTGTACCCTTTTGCAACTAATATGCCTTTGTATCTTTCTAATGAGCCATCAGAGTTATATCTTAATTTATATAGCCATTTGCACCTAATAGGCTTCTTTCTTGGTGGTAGATCAACAACTTCCCAAGTGTGAGTGGTCTGTAAAGCTTCAATCTCCTTTTCCATAACATCTTTCCACTCATCATGCTTTTTGGTATGGTTAAAAGTCTTAGGTTCTTTAACATCATCAATTGCATTGATATATCCGGCATACTCTGCTGAGAATTGTTCTAGATTCATCACTTCACTCAGCAGATGTGGAGTCTGCTGTACTGTATGAGTACCAACTTGATAAATGGTTGGCATTTTTCATATCCTTGTTGATCTCCTCAGCTGAACATGTGCAGGTGCTTGGTATTCAGGAGCATGTGCTTCATTTGAAGCCTCAGTTGCAGCTAGTCCAGTGCTAAACCATTTTGCTGACTCACTCAGCAGATAATCAAAACTGTCCATGACTGGCAGTGGGTCTGGCAGGTAAGAAAGATATTTGTCCTTGCCTAGAACCTATTGAAATAAAAGAAAGTAAGTTTCATGAAATTGAGTGTTTTTAGCAACAAAAATATTTGTTGGTGATGTCTAGGAGGTTATCACCATTGAAAGTGTTTGAATTTCCAATATAGACACAAGTCATACATCTGGAATCAAACCGGTTCTGTACTGCTAAAGTGTGCAAGAAAAAACTAAGCAACCAAAAAATTTGAATACATAGCAGTTTGGTTGGGTGCTATAAAGCACTTCATAAGGAGCGCTTTCCTTCAGCAGTGGTGTGGGTGTAGCATTGATCGGTTTTATAGCATGTAAAAGACAAAAACCTCGGTATTCAATGGGTAAGTTACTCGATATCTCATATCCTTGGCAACATTAAGTAGATGTTGATGTTTCCTTTCTATAATACCATTTTGTTTAGGTGTGCTGACACATGATTTCCGATGTGTTATCTCTTCTCTGTCAGAGTGTTGAGATCGACTATTGTGTCGAGATCGGCTCATTGTGGGCGGATCAAGGATCGGTCTGGGAGGTGATCCCACCGTGATATGCTGAGCATTGGCCTCATACATGTTCTGAACATAATCATCATGAGCCGAAGCAGCAGCTGCTTTCGGATCTAGCTGAGTATGCGGATCTCCTTCTAGGGTCCCTCCACGATCTCGTCATTGCCTTAACTATCCCCCATCATACTTTCCATGAGCGCGACCCATAGCCGCCTCAAGAGTATTCTTTGTTCTAGCCTTTTGTGTGAGGTAATCGTGGGCATCGGGTCCTTTAGGAGGATCCCTTATGGGAGACACGTCATAACGGGCCCTGGGTTTTTTAATGGTTCCTCCATGTCGGTGATACGTGGATGATTCCGATTGGTTATCTTGCCAGGTTTTGCGGTACCAAAGACTTAGTTACCATTTATGATGTGACAGTTAACTACCAAACTTGTTGTACACCATAGGTCTCAACATAGCATGGGACACTCAACCTTGTTGTGGCTGGTAACGTCGGCAAAGATTCTGGCGAGATAGTTTCTGGAAATCCAAACATAGTGCTGATAAATCAAACGTGTAATCAATGTACTATATCTTTAATCTTCTACCCTTGTTGAAGACCTGTAAATGTTTTCTCGAAAAAGATGAAGCTTCCGACGGAATCCTTGACGAATATCCGTTGAGAGTGACGATTGCTCAAGTGAAAACTAAAGGATTTTGTGCTAGATTCTGATATACCGAACCTGAACACAGTCTGATAAACTCATATACAGAGTCGATCCAGCGGTCACATCTTCTCTCCCGACCTCCATCGCCGCCAGCCTACCTGGCTTTAAGCCGAACAATAGGTCGCTCGGCTAGCATGCTCAAATGCATTGATCAAGACTGGGGGACAAACACATTGCTCCCAACCTGCTGTCCGATTAACCGGATCGTACCCGCACCTTTAGGAAAACATGATTCATACTTGACACTAGGAAGGACAATACTATCACATGATCAAGAGGATGGAATCACGACCAATGAGCTTTTGTGTCCGATCCTGTTATTTACTTATTCTCTTGACTGTACTTAATTATGTCACGTCATAGTTAATTATGTCTTGTCGCAATTAGCTTAATTGTAATTAGCAATCTGCCTATAAATAGTGGCACCATGTAACTCATAAAATCATCCAAGAATTAATATATGCATAGCTACTTTGTCAATTTGTCGACTAACGTGCCCGCATTCATATTAAACGTCCCAGACAACCAGTTCTTCATACATTTCGCAATAACCACAACCTCCTACCAGAGAATTCACATATAAGCAGCCATATATCCACCTATAAACACCATTATCACTTCCCTAATATTTCCGACAATATCAATTGGCTCCGTTACAGGGAAATCATCAAGATTCAGCCTTTTCGGTAGCTTGCACCACCGCAAATTCATCTTCACAGCGTCGCCGACGAGTTCCCTCCACCATGTTCAAGCTCCAAACCAGCGAAATCTTTGATTTTTGGGTTGTACGGCCCATAGATCATTGTTTTTATCAAGGTAATCACAACATCGCGTAGAAGCAAGCTTGGATTCATCCAGTTAAGGCTCAATACTCGTCCGACTTTGAAGAACATCTTCATCGGCAACTTCATATCACAAACATGAGTTCCATGTATTTTCCAAGTTGGTACACGTAATTGTCAAGCTCAGCTCTTTAAAACTTTGTGAGGATTGCATTCGTTGGAGTTATTTGACATGATACTACTTGAGCTCCACCGGATTCTGGTTTTAGAATTTGCTCCGGCCGGCACCATTTATTTTACATACTCAACAAGTCAACTGTCAAATCAATATGACTGGCAAGAAAAATATTACACCTAAGAACTTTGACTGTCAAATCAATATGACTGGCGAGGACAAATCTAGACATGGAGGTGAACTTGACCCCAGTCATCATGCTCCGGCAATTAAGGCCCACATGGAGTATATGAAGGACATGCCTCTATACAATTTGCAACAAATAGCCGAGGGACTACCTCCTCAACCGGTCAACAAGTATATTCCACCAATACAAGGCCCTACTGAAGTACAACCACCATTGGATCCGTCGAGGGCTGCTCGGTCTCGTCACACGGAAAGAGAAGAGAGCAACATGCAACTTCAAAACCCAATAAGGGAAGAAAGTCATCTTTGGGTCGCCTTGGAACCGCGGATAACATCCACGGTGCAGCCCTATGCGAAGAGATATTGACCGACCCGGAAGCACCAGACAGGTTAGGACCCATAGAGAGGGGCGGGGAGAGTCAGAACCAGAGCAAAGTGTAACTCGGCCCCACTTAGCCCTGGAAATTCAGGACGAGCTAGGGCTAATGAAGAAATAGATAGAGGAGTGACAGAGGGGTAAAACGGTTAAGGAAGTCAGACCCACCTGGGGCACAAGTGTCCTCCATCCGGAGATCCTAACGGCAGCCCTAATGGAAGGTACAAATTTCCCAAACTTTACCAATTATCATGGTACCACAGACCCCTTAGATGCCTCTAAGCCTTTCAGAGCAGGATTAGTTTTTGCACACCTAGCAAGGATGTATGGTGCATAGCCTTTGTGGGCGTCATGCAAGATAGAGCAGCCTCATGGGTCTGCAGCCTGCCTCAAGCATCGATCTTATCTTGGGATGATGATAGCGAAAATACTTAACCGCTAACTTTCACCGATAGAGTATCGGGTCAACGGGAGTATAGTGGTCACAAGGTCGAATCCACAGGTAGTAATGTCTAAGTATCAAAGCTGACGTGTAACTCAGTTCAGGTCAATCAAAGGTTGAAAGGTTTTATACTAGTTCAGAAATAAATAATTATACGAACGGTGTTTAACTAAAGATTAACGGGTATAGCGAACTATGATCCCACGAGCTACTTTTACCCCTTAGGAAGGACTTAACAGGGAGAGTGTTTTAACCGTCCTACCTATCCAAAATAGTTTAACGATATCCACGGGTGCCAACTCCTAATTCTAGTGACGAGACTGAACAACTCGATCTAACCACCCTATGCGAAGCTAACCGACTCTCCCTTTAGAAAACCGATTATCCTAATATGAGTAAGGTCTAGAGTTGCTTGAACAACGATGACAAACCTCTGTATTAGAAACGGTCCTAACAACTAGGCCGAATCTACATAGCGATCCCAAAACCCATTTTCCCATATCTCACCGCAAAATACATCTATAAGTTCGATGTGTGTGATAGTGAACTAGGTGATCAATCTAATGCAAAGATGTTATAATAAGTTTTAGGACAGGGATTAATCATTAAAACATTCAATTACGCACTACACAACTCCCAATCTCGTCCCCCTAAGGGTTTTCACTCGCTTTCACATAATTCGACTACACAACTAATTAGCTACTCATGATTATATCAATAAACAAAATAAGAATGGAAATAATGCTAGAAATAATAAAAGAAGAATAATTCATTACCATATAATCTGATGAAAATCTGATCCACAAAGTATTGAAGAAATAATTGCTCTAAAAAGTCAAATCTCTGATCTTGAAACGTAAATCTAAGCTATAGGAAGTGTGTAGAATCAAAGGATGTGAACTATGGAACCAAAGGATCAAAATATGATCAACCTACACTAATACCGCACCAAAATCGCCTAAAATATGCCTAAGGTAAAAAAATGCCGTATGAAAGAGTAGGGCAGCGTATTTATAGTGCTTGGTAAAAATCTGCTACTGTCGCGGGGAAATGCCTGTTTGCCTCATGGTGAACGCCCGTTTGCCTGGAAATCTGATTCTTGATTAGGGCTTGTTCTTCAGTGAACCAGCGTTTGTCTTCTTTGAATGCTCGGTTGATGGATCATGCCTTGAGGGCAAACGCCCGTTTGAAATGTCTTGAACGCCCGTTTCCTGAATATGAGCTCAGACTTCGGGCTGAACCCATCCAAACGCCAGTTTAGGGGTAATTTAGCCGCTCGTTTGTCTTCTAACCCAACTTTCAGTATCAAATGCTAACTTGACAGATGCTCGTTTGAACTGGCCAAACGCCTGTTTATGCTGATATCACATTATTTAACTGGAGCTCGCCACAAACGCTCGTTTGGAGTAAGCCAAACGCTCGTTCAACCCAATTTCCTTCCAAACTTGAATTTTCTCCACTTCAATGCTACTTTCGTGCCTCGAACATCTTTCTTACTCCAAAATATCGCCTTCTGGGCCCTCGAGCCACCTAAGTCCTGCAACAACATATACGAACAAAGCACCACGCGTAATTCCGTAAGACAAAAGTACTCGGAAAAGAAGTAAATATCATCAAAAAGGCGGAGTTTACTATCGGCGTGACAATTTAACTCCCCATGTGTATAACTCTCGATATTACTCTCGAAACGGTCTATATCTACCCAGAACATGCCAATAAAGTGATAAACGGGGGCTAGATCACATATAAAAGTGCAGGGTTGACTCCCATCAACCACCCCACACTTAGACTTTGCTCGTCCTCGAGTAAACAGGCGTATTAAAAGAGACCAAGGGATCAACGAAACAAATGCATATAAAACCACTCACATCGTCAAGGTAAAAGATAAGTAAATTAGTGAATGCAAACATCTTGACTCAATCGTTATCAGACAAACGGAAAGTGTGTGTGACATAGCTTCAAAGTCATAAACCAAATTCACCGGTTTAGATTATAGATGCCTAGCTATTGCGGCTACGCTAAAGCTCATATTAGTAACATCTCCACTAATCGGGACCAACCAAAGCTAAACACGGTCCAGTAGGACTTGAAGGGTTATAATGTTAAGCTCGGGACAGGGTTAACCGAAAGGAATTTTTCGGAACTGGAGAAGAGAAAAATACGTGTGAACCTAATCATCATGTGTATCTCCTCCTCAAAACCATGTAGTCTACACCAACAATCCTTTGATCAACATCGACTCGTGATAACAACTCCGAACTCCAATATCATATAAATCAATGCACCAAATGAGTACACTACGGCTTTCTTTGGCTCACCGCTTATTCAAACTGTGTTCATTTTTTTTCTTTCATTACTTTTTTTCCCTTATGCTTTCAAAATTTTCATTTTTTTCAAACTTTATTTCTTTTTCGAACCAAAAGCCTGATCAATGGATTTCTCGAGCTCCTCCTTTTTAGAATACTAGCTCGTGCTAACCAACTTCAGCAAGTGTGCCTAAAGTAACAACTAAGCCCACTCGTATGGTGATCAAAAGGAACGTGACCAATAATATAACTCAGGGTTAGGATAAAACAGGCTAAGTAACCAAAAGACTCATTTTTGGACGGTGGTCAGACCGTCCTAGCAAGGCTAAGAGGGGGTATGAGGATAAAATGTTGGGATTTTGGCTTATGTGGCTCTGGTTGTGACAAAGAAGCGCCAGGACTGTCATCTTGTGTCTTACCAAGGTCAATCCTTCTATTTCGCCTCGAAGTTACAATATAGGATCTAGGCAGTCGACTTGTGCTCAAGTCGACCATAATTGTTCACTAGATCCAAAGGCCTATGAAATTGAAGCTAGACGTGCAAAAGAAATTCCGTTTATAAGATAAACCTAGCGTCTTGCTGTAAACATTCAGTATCTTGCTAAGTCGTTTACCAAGCAAATGTGAGAATTAAGACATACAGACGGACGTTGAATCCTTGGAAATTTTAAAAATCTTACTCGAAAGCGGACACAGACTAAGCATATCACAAAATTGGTACATTTGACAAACAGACCATCAATACATGGCTAAGTCGTATCCACCCCCCATTTTGAATGAAGCACTGTCCTCAGTGTGTGAATGAGAGAGAAAAGAAGACTTAGATATAGACCCGGTAGAAAGGCGCTATTGAATCCCGTAATAGCCTCGTGTAAGCATGACCCGAATCCCTATATCAAAGTAGACAGAAACAACACAAAGTACACACGGGACATGGTCCTCGTGCCAAAATAGATAATAGGGATATGAGGGAAGAATAGTAATAAGACCCTGTCATGTCAGAAAACACGAAACGCAATATGGAACGCACAAGATGGATAGCTATAGATGGACAATTAACCCCTATGGATAATTGACCTATCCCCGGCAACGGCGCCAAAATTCTTGATAGCAAAAATACTTAACCGCTAACTTTCACCGACAGAGTATCGGGTCAACGAGAGTATAGTGGTCACAAGGTCGAATCCACGGGGAGTAATGTCTAAGTACCAAAGCTGGCGTGTAACTCAGTTCAGGTCAATCACAGGTTGAAAGGTCTTATACTAGTACGGAAATAAACAATTATACGAACGGTGTTTAACTAAGGATTAACGGGTATAGCCGAACTCTGATCCTACGAGCTACTTTTACCCCTTAGGAAGGACTTAACAGGGAGCGTGTTTTAACCGTCCTACATATCCAAAATAGTTTAACGACATCCACGAGTGCCAACTCCTAATTCTAGTGACTAGACTGAACAACTCGATCTAACCACCCTATGTGAAGCTAACCGACTCTCCCTTTAGAAAACGATTATCCTAACATGATTAAGGTCTAGAGTTGGTCGAACAACGATGACAAACCTCTGTATTGGAAACGGTCCTAACAACTAGGCCGAATCTACGCAACGATCCCAAAACCCCCTTTCCCACATCTCACCGCAAAATACATCTATAAGTTCGATGTGTGTGATAGTGAACTAGGTGATCAATCTAATTCAAAGATGTTATAAAATAAGTTTTAGGACGTGGATTAATCATTAAAACATTCAATTACGCACTACACAACTCCCAATCTCGTCCTCCTTAGGGTTTTCACTCGCTTTCACATAATTCGACTACACTACTAATTAGCTACTCATGATTATACTAATAAACAAAATAAGAATGGAAATAATGCTAGAAATAATAAAATAAGAATAATTCGTTACCATATAATCGACAAAAATCTGATCCACAAAGTATTGAAGAAATAATTGCTCTAAAAAGTGGAATCTTTGATCTTGAAACATAAATATAAGCTATAGGAAGTGTGTAGAATCAAAGGATGTGAACTAAGGAACCAAAGGATCAAAGTATGATCAACCTACACTAATACCGCACCAAAATCGCCCAAAATATGCCTAAGGTGAAAAAAACTGCCGTATGAAAGAGTAGGGCTGTGTATTTATAGTGCTAGGTCAAAATATGCCGCTGTTGAGGGCAAACGTCCGTTTGCCTCATGGTGAACGCCCGTTTGCCTGGAAATCTGATTCTTGATTAGGGCTTGTTCTTAGTGAACCAGCATTTGTCTTTTTTGAACGCTCGGTTGATGGATCATGTCTTGAGGGCAAACACCCGTTTCAATTGTCTTGAACGCCCGTTTGCTGAATATGAGCTCAGACTTCGGGCTGAACCCATCCAAATGCCAGTTTGGGAGTAATTTGGCCCCTCGTTTGTCTTCTAACCCAACTTTCAGTATCAAATGCTAACTTGACAGATGCTCGTTTGAACTGGCCAAACGCCAGTTTATGCCGATATCACATTATTTAACTGGAGCTCGCCACAAACGCTAGTTTGGAGTAAGCCAAACGCTCGTTCAACCCAATTTCCTTCCAAACATGTATTTTCTCCACTTCAATGCTACTTTCGTGCCTCAAACATGTTTCTCACTCCAAAATATCGCCTTCTGGGCCCTGGATCCACCCAAGTCCTGCAATAAAATATCTGAACAAAACACCACGTGTATTTCCGCAAGGCAAAAGTGCTCGGAAAAGAAGTAAATGTCGTCAAAAAGGCGGAGTTTACTATCATTAACTCCCCATGCGTATAACTCTAGATATTACTCTCGAAATGGTCTATATCTACCCGAACATGCCAATAAAGTGATAAACGGGGGCTAGATCATATATAAAAGTGCAGTGAAGTTGACTCCCATCGGATGACCTTGTAAACAAATTTACAACAGTGTTTAAGTCGTTAGAGAACCCAAGAAGACACACATTGACCTTCACGAGGTCAGACAGGGTGAGAATGAGTTGACCCATAGTTTTTATGAGCATTTCTACAAGGTGTATGAATTGACGAGAGGTCTTACGAACAACGTGGTGATGACTAGCTTTGAGACGGGGCTAAGTCCAGGCTATCTAAAGTCCTATTTCGCCCTCAATCCACCAGCCACCTCCAGGAAATGCTGAGCCTGACAAGAAAGTATATCGCAATAGCAGGAAATGAGGGATCATCATCATCCTATAAGGGAAAACAGAGAGCTGAACACAACCCGCTCAAAGAAAGCCACGGAAATCGGGATCGGGATATCGAAAAGCCTGAGAAATTTAAAACTGGACTCCCCTCATTGTCTCACACACCCGGATGATGAATGAGGTAAGGGATGAGCTTCCTGATCCTTATTGTACATTTCACTAGGACAAAGGTCATACCATAGAGGAATGCATACAGCTGAAAAGATAAATTGCGAAGGTGATAGATCGTGGCCGACATGACCACTATATAAGAGATGGTGGGGGCATGAATAGAAATGATCGATAGTCCCGCTAATACGACAGGGAGATCCGCATAATCACAGAGGGTCCTCCCCGCAACAAAAATCAGATCAAGCACCGAATCGGCTACATCAATAAGCATATCGAGAAGCCGGTTATCTTGTGCGGGAGCGAACAGCTTCGGTTTTACCCTTAGTGAGCTGGTGATCATGAATAACGTGGAGGATTCATGCCTTAGCATTTCAGTGGTCATCAACTGAGCATATGTAGGCAGGGTTATGATTGACACTAGAGCTTGCAGGGATATCTTGTACTGCAATTGCTTCAAGGAGCTCGGCTTCGGCGACGCCAACCTAAGGCCGCACAATGGCACCCTTGAGGGATTCACCAATCACAGGATACAAATCAAGAGGGGCTATCGATCTAAATGTGCAGATAGGAGATTATGCACCTTTCCGAAGTAAAAAGGTAAATTCTTGGTGGTAGATCTCCAATCCAATTCTAATATGATCCTGAGAGCTCTAGCACTAAGGCAATTTCAAATGGTTGTTTCAATCCTGCATCAGCGGGCAAAGTTCTATGTCGGAGACATAATTGGGGTGTCAGTCAGCGAGCCCGCAAAAATCCTCACATTCATTCAGGATTTGAGGACAGTAAGCAAGAATGGTAAGAGAGCTCATCCTTTCTAAAGTTGAGTGTGAGACCTTAGTGGTCAGAGATGAGTCGGACTTCATAGCCGATGGTGATCTGGTCGAGGTACTCATTAACGATGCCTACCCCGACCAAAAAATCAAAATTGGGGCTCATCTAGCCACAACAGAAAAAAAGGCTTTGATCGCCCTGCTAAAGGCAAACATTGACGCCATTGCGTGGATAGTGATGGATATGAAGGGGCGTTGAGCCCGAGGTCGCATTACATCATCTGAATATCGACCCCACCTTAAATCAATACAAATTGGGCTCGATAGTTTACTTCTGATAAAGATGCTGCAAAAAACGTAGAAGTCGAAAAACTTCTTGAAGTGGGTATAATCATAGAGTTGTCCTATCCTACTTGGTTAGACATTGTAAAGGTGAATAAGCACAACGGCAAATGGAGAATGTTCATGGAATTCACCGACATCAACAAAGCGTGTCCAAAAGATCCTTATCGGCTTCCCCGGAACGATCGGCTTATTGACTCCATTGCTGGTTTCGATACTCTCACCTTCTTGGATGCTTATTTCGGGTACCATCAAGTCAGAATGGTTGAGTCGGATAAAGAGAGAACGGCCTTCAGAGCTATTACGGGCCTCTATTATTATGATATGATGCCCTTCAGTCTGAAGAAAGTAGGTTCAACCCGTCAGAGGATGGTCAATAAAGTTTTCAGTTCGCAGATCGGAAAGAACATGGAGGCTTACATAGACGACATGGTTGTGAACTCTCCAAGTGACAGTCAAGCCGCCGACCTAAAGGAAACATTTGAGAACGTTTGAAGGCACTCAATGTAACTCAATCCGGCCAAATGTACATTTGGTGTCTAGGCAGGCAAGTTTCTTGGGTTCATGGTCAGCCACTAGGGGATCGAAGTTAATCCTGAGAAGATACAAGAACAAATCAACATGAAAAGCCCATTACAATCAAGGAGGTTACGAGACTAAATGGCGGAATTAGTGCTCTGGGCAGATTTATATCGAAGTCATCCGAGAAATGCTCCCCTTCTTCAAAATCCTCAAGGGCAACAAAACATTTTCTTGGAATGAGGAGTGCTCTAAATCTTTTCAAGCCCTCAAAGAATATCTAGGGAATCCACCCCTCTTGGTTAGCCCCGTGGAGGGCGAGGTATTGTTTTTGTATTGGGCGGCCGCAGATCGGGCTATAGCCGACTTGATTTTAAAGGAGGCCGGATCCCTCCAAAATCCTCTGTATTATGTAAGCAAGGCTCACTGTTTGGTGGAGAGTCGTTATTTTAATATGGAAAAATTAGCCTACTCGCTTGTCATTTCTACCCGCAAACATAGGGGCAACTTTACTTCAAACACGATTATTGTCTTAATCGATAGCCCTATAAGTTAGATATTACACAAACCCGACCTTTCAGGTCGTCTACTCCGATGGGCTATCGAGATTACAGAGTTTGATATTCAGTATCAACCAAGGAAAGTGATTAAGTTTCAATCCTTAGCAGATTATATCGTTGAGACAAGTTTTAGCTCGTAACAGCCAAGCTCGCCTATGTGGACTGAGCCCACCCTAGCTCCATGAAAGCCCGACAACTGTTGGCGGTTATATGTCGACGAAGCTTCTCATCAAAGTGGATGTGGGGCGGTTTTATCTTATTCAAGCTGGGTACAACGGAGGAAATAGAAAAGGCTCTCGGGTTCGAGTTCCCGGCCCCAAACAATCAAGCTGAGTACGAGGTTGTGATGACCGGGCTGGACCTCGCAAGACAAATGAGAGAACAAAACGTGGAAGTATACTGCAATTCTCAACTCATAGTTGAAAAAATCTCATAGGGGTACGAAACACGATGTGGCATCCTGGAGAAATATCGTGAGATTGTTCAACGGATGAGAAATGACTTCAACTACTGCGAGTTCGTCAGAATTGGCAGAGAATAAAACTTGTGGGCAGACTACCTATCCGGTCTCTCTCTAGAGGAGGAGATCGCCAATCCTCGATAATGATATAATACCTTTCAGTTCCCACAGTAGAGAAGGCAGAAATTGTGAATATCGATGCACCAGCACCGGTCCCATGTTGGATAGACGAGATCCAAGCATACATTGAATCGGGCACCTTGCCTACGGATCCGGATAAATCCCGTGCTCTTAGAATAAGAGCAGCGAGATACATCATAAACAATGGGATACTTTACAGAAGATCCATCTCTAAACCGTTGCTTTGGTGTGTCTTCAAAGAGGAAAGTGAAAAAATTTCTGGCAGAGCTCCATCAGGGAGTGTGTGGGGGAAACCCCGCTAGTCGCTCCTTAGCACAAAAAATTGTGACCGCATGCTAGTAATGCCCATCAATCATACTAGATTCGGAAAAAATTGTCAAAGAATGTCCAGAATGTCGGATACACACGGATATACCAAGGTTGCCATCAGTAGAGCAGAGCATTGTTGTTTCCACATGGCCTTGTGACATGTGGGGACTTGATCTAATCAGCCCATTCCCAACGAGAAAGGGTAGCTGCAAGTATGTTATCGTGGCGATTGATTACTTCACAAAGTGGATTGAGGCCAAACCTATGGCGAGTATTGGAACAAAGATTGAGGTCTATTTCCTACACAATCGGATATGGTCATGATTTGGGATTCTATGAGCGGTAGTATCGGACTATGGACCTCGGTTCGAGATGAGCTCTCTGCTTTCTACAGAGAGCACAACATGAAACACTGTCAATCATCCGTAGCCTACCTGTAGGGAAATGGTCAAGCCGAAGCCGGCAACAAGAAGATCATCAAAATGCTGAAAAAGTGCTTGGGTGAAAAAGCAGGCGGATGGGTAGATGATCTACCCACCATACAATGGGCTCTCCATACAACGATTAAGACACCCACATGAGAGACACCGTTTGCCCTAACGTACGGATCGGAGGCCATGACTCCAATTGAACTGGCTCTCCCAAGTATTAGAGTTTATAAGTACACCCCGATAGACAATCAGCTCAATAGGCGGATCGAGCTCGACCTAGCTGAGGAGAGAAGGATAACATCTTACCATAGACTAATGAATTACAAACACATGGCCAAGAGGCATCACGATAAATGGGTCCACGATCATTCAATCAAAGTCGGCGACTTCGTTCTTTAAAACAGGAAAGCCACCGGTCTTGACCAAACAAGGGCAAGCTAACAACGAACTGGGAAGGTCCTTATCAGGTCGCAAGAGAGATCAAGAAATGGGCTTATATTCTCAAAGATCAAAATGGCATCAAGCTTAATCGACCATAGAATGCGGACAACCTGAAGAGGTACTATATGTAACTATTGGCTTGGGTCATGGCGCCATTTCTCTCGTGTTTCATGAAAATGGACTCGCTTTCTTTTAGGGTTATGGCAATACTCTCGTTTACGACGTGAGTGGTTAAGCTTTCTTTCTTGTAATTTTCAACCCACCGAACACGGTGGAGCAAACTTAATATAAGCCAGATTCTATATTTTACCTTCTATGCATGTTATTTAAATTTTGGTCATCATCGAAGTGTGCCCGTTATTGTGAAAGTTTCAACTTTCCAACAATGTATTCGCGTTATTGGGGTTCAACCTTGTTAAAAAGGGGTCATAACTTGGCAAAATTATAAGGGTAAAGCGGGCAATTATTTTCAATAAGACCGTGAATATACGATCTCAAGCCTTATCAAAAACAGGGGGGCCGCGTACTCCCCATGTTGGACTCGAAAGATGCGATATTTTCGAGCAAAATAGCACAGCAACACAACAAAGTAAGAATGAAACCGACAAGCATATAATCAACGAACAAGCTCAATACCTAAAAAAATCAACAAAACATTCATTCAAAGGCCATACAGCCGCCACCAAATTGATAAAGTTGCTAAGTTTGTTACAGATAAAATGTCATGAGAGCAGAAATCAAAAAAGTTATTTAAATTACAATATAAAAAATTGAATGAAAACAACCAAAAGACGATCATTGCTGAGTCATCTCATTTTCAGGCCGCATGCTGTCAATGTGAACATTCATTTCATTCAAAGAAGGATGCAACATAGAGTCAACGGGATCAGTGGTTAGATTTTTAGTAGCCGGGGGTGTTGCATAAGGTCCGTCAATCATTGCCCTCAAGTTCTCAGTGAACACGGGCGGAGGGCATCACCGCGCTCATCTAGATCTACAGCTATAGCAGCGAGCTCCTCAGCTGTGAAACGAATCTCAGAGTGGAAGGGCAATCGAGCATCATATTGGTCGGGGAAGGACCAATCCTTGAAAAGATTCAAAGAGGGAGCATCGCTTCCTAAGGCCCAGCGAACACAATGAGCTCGATGAAAGAAAACTTCATCATAGCCCGCTATGCCAGCAGCCTGGAGTATCTTCTTATACTCGTCGGACTCTTTAAAGGCTTCCACTTCTTCCACCTTAGCTACCTCTGCTCTGGCCTTGGCATCGGTGACATTCTGCTCAAGAGCCTCCTTCTCTTTAGCCCAAAGCTCCCCGGCCCGCGCAACACTCTCCTTTAGGTCTTCTATAGTTTTATTGAGCTCGGCGGCCTCTTTGTCCCTAAGAGACGAAGTTGGACCCGCTCCAGCTCTGTGGCCTCCCTATCATCCTTCAGTTTCTTCCGCAAGGCCTCAAGCTTACTCTCAGTTGTCCCGGCTTGAAAATCGGTCTCACTCAATGCGGTCTCTAACTCTTTGGCCCTTTTGACAGCATGTTCTAACTCTCGAACAGCCTCGGTATCCATGCGATCCCGTTGAGCCACAAAGGTGTTCAACTGCAAAGGGTAAAATGAGATTGAAATCAAAGGCAAGTTAACAATAAAAAGCATAAATCCAAGGAAATACGTAAGTAACAACATGCCAAAGTGGTGATCATGCCCATCAGACCCGTATGATCTTCACGCCTTCTCATCGAGCCATTCTACGGGTGAACCGATCCATCATTACCATGCGGGCACCGATGCCCCTGCCAATCTCCATAACCACCAAAATGGGACCCTCTAGCCGCAAATGTTTCAGCTGAGGGACTTTGGAAATTGCGTCGGCTAGGATGACCGTATCTTTCTTTGTTTTGGGCCTACTAAACACCGGCAACAACCAGGGGGCCCGTTTTTCATTAAGCTGGGACGAGGGACCACCGTGAAGTTGGTCCATCACAGATGGGATACACTTTTCAGCAGATGGCCACTCCAGGGCCTTCTTAGCCGTATCCGTTGCAACCTTGGACCTTTTCTCAATGTTGTCCTTCTCGGGGATATCAATCACTATAGGCCATTTATCAGGTAGGGACTTCTGAGCCGCTGCATCGGACTTTGAGCCCGCTGATTGCTTGCCTCTAGCAGGGGGATTCACAACCTTGTTTTCCCCCTTGGATTTAGGGGCGCTACTGGTGGAAAGGGAATTGATATCTTAGAGAGCTCGCTCTGCCCGGTCACTATGAGCAGACCCGATCTTTGGACCTCGCCCTCCATCCTCTTACCTACAACTTGGTTGCAAAGATGGCTCATATTCACCATATCTGCAAATAGAAGAACTGTTAATACGGGGACATATCAAAGGAAATATAACGAGCAAGTATAAAGGCAAAAATAAAGCTAAGTATGTGTGAAAAGAAACAATTACCCAGCTCATCGCATTTATTAGGATCGCCTTCTCATACCGTACACTCGGAGGGGAAACACAATTCATGATGACATTACCCATACCAATCCGGATTACATGGTAGGGGATCAATAGTAATAAGTGTCGTTCCGACCTCAGATCCCGGAATCCCAGCAGCTCGACTATAGAGCTCGGTCACATCTAATAGAGCTCACAAATTGAAGGTCCATTTTTTGGGAAAGAGGAACCTCGGTGAACTCCAAGATCTCCTTTATACGTTTGATAAGCTTCTCATCGTCCTCCGACTCTGCAAACTTCATCACTTCATTGGTCTCGGTTTAACTTGATTCGAAAAGCTGAAGAGGCCATCCGACCCGCGACTCGACCTTCATACATCAAGTATTCCAAGCATTGACCTTGTCTGGAAGGTCAAAGAAGAGCTAGCATTGGCATGTACGCATCTGGTGACCAAGCCGCATGTCGGCATTAAACCTGGTCAAGCCAATAAAATGATTGAACACCGGCAAGGTAGGCTCGCTACCTAGAAACTGGCATACTTTAATGAAACCCACTAGCACCCTCGCTAGCCCAATGGTAAGATCGCAAGGCGGTGTTTGGGTATCAAATATTTAGAATAATCATATTTCAGTGATTTAACTGAATAGTGTTGATACAAATATATAGGCTCAAGCCGACTTATCCAACAAGATATAAATAATAATATTTAACTAGACTCAATATTATTCTAAACACACCCTCGCAATCCCGAGGGAAGTGGCTGAACACGGAGATTGGACTTCAAACCGGCAAAACGAGGTTGCGCCAACGGTTTGGTGAGGACATCGGCTAACCGATCCTTTGAGGAGATAAACTAAATGCCGAGCTTGCAAGTGGAAACCAATTCACGAACATGGTGGAAATCGATCTCTATATGCTTCGTGCGGGCATGATACAACGGATTATGAGCAAGGTAGGTGGCGCGAATATTATCACACCAAAGAGTAGGTGGAGAAGATAACGGAACCTGCATCTCACGAAGTAGACTGCAGAGCCACTGAAGTTCAGTGGCAGTGTTAGAGAGGGTCTTATACTCTGCCTCAGTGCTACTCTTTGAAACGGTCAAGTGCTGCTTATTACACCAATTAATGAGATTATCACCAAGGAAGATATAATACGCCCCAACAGAACGATGATTGTCACTATCAGCAGCCCAATCAGAATCAGAAAAAGCCTGGAGCAAAATAGGTGACCGGCGGGAGAAGAAGTGACCATCGGAGATAGTGTGCTTAAGATTCCAAAGAATACGTTTAACTGCAACCCAGTGAGCTTCGGTAAGAGAATACATATACTTACTAACCTTATGGACCGCGAACGCAATATCAGGCCAAGTGAAACTGAGATACTGGAGACCACCAATAATAGTACGGTAAAGCGAAGGATCGGCGCATGGAGGGCCGTCGTCCAGGTGAGAGGGTGGAGGCCGACATAGGTGTCTAACAAGGCTTGGACTTGTCCAGAGAAGCACACTGCAGAAGCTGGAAGATATACTTATGCTGAGTGAGAAATAGCCAATCGGAGGTATGAAGCACCTCAATGCCAAGAAAATAGGATAGAGAACCAAGGTCCTTAACCAGAAAGTGACGACCAAGATAAGAGATAACCTACTCAACAAGAGAAGACTACGAGCCAGTAATAACAATATCATCCACATAAATCAAAACATAGACACGAGCACCATTAAGGTAATAAATATATAAAGAGGTGTCAGATTTAGAACCGACAAACCCAAACTGAGTCAACACATCGGTGAATCGGGAAAACCAAGCACGTAGGGCCTGACGGAGGCCATAGAGACTGCGGTGAAGGCGACATACATAATCGGGATAATCGTGGTGAACAAACCCTGGCGGCTATTGCATGTAGATGGGCTCAGACAAATGCCTATGTAAGAAAGCATTTTGAATATCCACCTGTCGAAGAGACCAACCCTGTGAAACAGCAAGAGGCAAAAGTAAACAAATAGTGACCGGTTTGACAACCGGGTTAAAAGTGTCAATGAAATCAACTCCTTCGGCCTGATGATAACCCTTCGCCACAAGGCATGCCTTGTGATGCTCAAAACGACCATCGGCATGACGTTTAGTGCGATAAACCCATTTATTGCCCACAATGTTCATAAGATGATGCAGAGGAACAAGATCCTAGGTCTGGTTGCGCAACAACACGTCAATTTCCTCTCTCATAGAATTACGCCAATTCAGGTGTTTAGAGGCTTCAGTATAGGAAGTAGGGTCCAGGGAGTCGGTAGAAGCCACAAAGGCTTTAGGAAGCGGGTAGCAGATAAAGTTAGGGCGAGAAATAGGTTTGAGAGAGTTGGTTTAGGTGCGAGTGACCATAGTATGAGTGGGAGCAGGTGGTAAAGGAGACCAGGCTGGAGAGGCCGAGGAAGAAGTGGACACAGAGGAGGTGGGTGGTGAAGGCTCAGGTGCAGGAGCGGGAGCTGGAGAAGGTGGGGCCGGGTTTGAAGGAGCCGGCATAGGATGTGGATTTGGTGGTGGTGCTGGCAGGAAGACAGGAAGTGGTACAGTAAGATTATCAAGAGTGGGTTTCATGGGAGAAGGCATATAGGGAAAGATGGATTCAGCAAAAACCACGTGATGAGCAATATAGATACGACTAGAGGCATGGTCCAGGCATTTATAACCATGGTGAGAAGAGCTATAGCCAAGAAATATGCAAGTTTTGGAGCGGAAATCGGTTTTGTGATGGTTATAGGGACGTAGATAGGGCCAGCACACACAGCCAAAGACGCGCAAGAAAGTATAGTCTAGGGACCTCTGGTAGGCCATTTTGAAGGGAGACTTATCTTTGAAGACGTTGGTAGGAAGACGGTTGATGATATAAGTGGCGGTGATGAAGGCATCCTCTCAATAAGGTAGTGGAAGGTTAGATTGGGCAAGAAGGGAGAGACCGACTTCAACAATTTGGCGTTGGCGGCGCTCAATGTCACCAACTTGTTCATGGGTGTGAGGACATGAAATATGATGACGGATGCCAAGAGAGGTAAGAAGTGTAGAAATGCATTGGTACTCACCACCCCAGTCAGTTTGGATGGATTTTAGTTTGGTATTAAACTGGAGTTCAATCCGTGCAAGAAAATCAGGGAATATAGTTTCAACATCGGATTTATGTTTCAGGGGATAGAGCCAGATGTACTTGGTGAAGTCATCCAGAAAGCTGACATAATAATGGGAACCGTAAATGGAGGGTTCAGAACTGGGACCCCAAACATCGGAGCAGATTAGGTCCAAAGGAGCAGTGGAGGTGAATTCAGAAGTGTACAACGGGAAGCGATGTATTTTAGCCAACTGACATGGGGCATAGACAGAAGGCGACGGCTTAGTAGGAGTGAAGGTAGGAAGACATTTTAAGGCTTGATGGAGTAAAGAATAAGAACAATGACCGAGACGCTGATGCCATGTGGTGGAGTAGGTCAGAGAGGAGGCCAGATCTTGAGCAGGAGCAAGAGGAGGGTGAAGTGGGGTGGAGAAGTGATATAGGTCATCTTTTACAAATCCTCTAAGGTGGGTGTGACCGGAGTAATCTTTGTCAAGAAAGTAAGACCAATGAAATTCAAAATATACAGAATTATCCGAAAAAAATTTATGGACAGACAAGAGGTTTACGGTGATGGAAGGTGTAACAAGAATATTACATAAATGAAATAACTGGGAAGTGGAAGAAATAGAAGAAGAACCGTAATGAGTAATAGGTAAACATGAACCGTCACCTACATGAACTTTGTCGGGCCTGGCATAAGGTGTAGATGAAAGAGTGAGATGGTGAAGATCACGAGTGAGGTGATGAGTGGCCCTTGTATCCAGAATCCAATTGGGGTCGGTAGGCGGGGAACAAGAGGCAGTGATTGCCTGTGGTGGTGGTCCAGGTGATGAGATGTGAGAGAATCCGTGGCGGTAGGAACATGATGGAGCAATATGGTTGTCCTGAAAGCAAATTTGGAAATGGTTGCCATGCCCCCATTCTCGAGAAAAATTGGAGCTGCGGTGATGTGCCGTTGTGGTGGTGAAAGTGGTTATTGGCGGCAATGGATGGGGACCGGAATCGGTGAGTAGTAGATCCGGCTGGTGGCTGATTTAGAGATGGGTGCGGCTGGTGTGATGAAAACTTGAGCCATTGCTGATGTGGGTGTGGCCGGGGGAAGGTGATTGCGGTCGGACGGAGAGTAGGGTGGGTTGTGGCATTGGGTGCTGGTTTGGAGAAGAAGGATGCCGGAAAAGATGAATGGGTTGGCGAGAGGTGGGTAAATGAAGGGCGATGGTTGAAACTATCTGATGAAGAAGAAGGCAACGAGATGGCATAGCAGGTGGAGGGAGATGGCGAGCACGGGTAGGTTGTGGCATTAGAAATTTGAATCATCTCGATAGGGGTCGACGGAATTTCTGGCGGAGGGCGTGGAATGGTTTTTCGCCGGAAAGGATGGGGGACGTGGGTGGTGTCCTGGATTGGGATGTTGTACATGACGGTGGTTTGCAGCAATTGGGCTGTGTGTAGCCGCCAAATGCTCACCGGAGATGGCAGACGGAGAAGAACAAGATGCAACCATGGAGAAGAACAGGCTACGGCCAAAATTTTTTTTTACGGAAGAATTGACATAACGAGAGAGAGAAAATTCACTTTCTCCGATACTATATCAAATATTTAGAATAATCGTATTTCATTGATTTAACTGAATAGTGTTGATTCAAATATATAGGCCCAAGTTGACTTGTCCAACAAGACATAAATAATAAATTATAAATAATAATATTTAACTAGACTCAATATTATTCTCAACATTGGGTGATGGTCATAAACTATACAAGGAAGAGGTCAAAGGGTGGTCGGAATCCGACCATGAAATGGTCATTGTGTATAAACACAAAATCCAGTGGGGATCAGCTGCAAAACTGCTTCCTCGCCTTGTCCTTCTTGAAATATACAAAGCGGTAGTCCGCAGAAATGTCACAAGCGGCCAGGGAGGGGGTGTAGTTTTTGGCCGTCCAAAATTTCTTCCATTATTTGTCAATGTTCTTGTCGAATGACTTCTAGAGCTCGAGCTCTGCGTGCCCCTGGCTAGTATACTATTTTGGAGGCGGTGGATTCTTCCCCTTTGTTTGTTTCCGCTTCCTCGACTGGGCAGCATTCTCTCTCATGGTGGCCTCAAATTGCTCATCGAGATTTTGTTCTTCGAGCCCATCATGCACTTGTTCACCCTCAACTTACCCTGAGATCCTCGGAGCCTTAACCTCGACTAATTCATCCTCAAACCGCTCAGTGAACTCCTCAAACTCTTGTCCGCCAGAATCTACCTCGTTAGGTCCATACTCCATGGCTTCGATGTTGTCCTCCTTGTTAACGGTTCGTTCAGACGAAATCCTGAAAAGCAAAAGGGTGAGGCAGATTATTATGTCACCTAGACTCGGAAGTCGGGCCAAGACAAGCGTGTCCACCTATCTCTATACCTCGCCCCTCTGTTTTTCCTCAAAAATAAAGTCTAAACGTCAAATTAATATCGGGGAAGTTGAAAGAACGAGATAGAGTCCTAAGTTCCAAAAAAAGGGAGTAAGTCTCTATGCTAATAGGTCAGATTTTAGGAGAAGTACAAACATTTTGCAAGAGGTGCAACCGTGCAAGGCATAACGATACGGGTTCAAAACAAAAGTAGAAGAAAACTCTCAAAACAGTTCAAATCTTCACGGTTAGTACGATTTACTCATCAGCTCTCTACTTTAAAGCGTGTAATGAACAACAAGGTGAAAAGGCTTGAGAAAAATCCAAGATTTACATGAAAATCAAGAAAAATCCGGGTTGAATGTTTGAAGATCGGCCGAAAAACTCAAGAGCACACGGAAACCTCAACAAAGTTGATGGAAATTGCTTGGTTTGACCAGAGACTGCTGCTAACATGTCGGAATCTTCTTGAAAAGGCCGGATTCTTCAAAGTTAGCCGGAGATTTTTTTTAGTAGAAAGTCGGAAATGCCAAAAGTGTATAAGTATTGGAGGGGGTCCTCCTTATATAGGCATAGCGGGATCTGAAATGTCACGTCCCTTATTTCAAATTTCAAACGTTATAACCGCTACATGGGTAACGAAGTGTTTCCCTCCAATTAGAAACGGTTGCCTCCCATATCAACCGTCACATCGATTACGGGATCAAGGTTATGCCTCGAATAACTCCCACAGTCAGCATAGCCATTAGCTACCACAAGTCTGTCAACTTCATAGCGCAGCACTTTGCAACGAGTCGTTTTATGCCATAAAAGTTGCTGAAACCATCCTCTTAATAACGCGGTACCTAATCTGGTCCGCTTCATAGAATAACATCTCTCAGTAGGCCGCTTACACCATTATGGATGATCTAATCCCGGTCATACAGGATTGGCATCTAACTTACCTAATGAGGACTAAGGGGCCGCGGTATGTTAAACTCGCCAACAACTCTACTCCCTGCCTCATTTCTCTTGAAAATAGATAAGGCACGGAGTAGGGGCTATTGATATACAAACCCGAATGCAATCCGATAAACTCATATACAGACCCAAGCCAGCGGTCACATCTCAGCTCCCGACCTCCATCACCGCCAGCCTACCTGGCCGTAACCCAAACAACAGGTCGCTCGGCTTGCTTGCTCACATGCATTGATCAAGACTGGGGGGGCCGAACATGCTGCTCCCAACCCGCTGTCCGATTAACCGGATCGTGCCTACAACTTTAGACAAACATGATTCATACTTGACATTAGCAAGGACAAGACTATCATATGATCAAGAGGATGGCGGTGCGACCAGTGAGCTTATGTGTCCAATCCTTTTATTTACATATTCTCTTGACTGTACTTAATTATGTCATATCATAGTTAATTATGCCTTGTCGCAATTAGCTTAATCGTCCTTAGAAATCAGCCAATAAATAGGAGCACCATGTAACTCATAAAATCATCCGTGAATTAATATATGCAGAGCTACTCCGCCAATTTGTTGACTAACGTGCCCGCATTCATATCAAACGTTCTTGACAATCAATTCTTCATATATTTCGCAATAACCACCACCTCCTATTGGAGAAATCGCATATAAGAAGACATATATCCACCTATAAACACCGTTATGACTTTTGGAAATTTTTGATAAAGAACTCGCCGGAAAGCCTAAAAGGGGTGGTTTTCCTTCACCGCAACCACCGTAAAGAAGATTTCACGGAGGTGTCTTCAACCGGAAAGAGCTGAAATGCTTGACTTTCCCGGTAATAGACCCAATTGATAATGTCGGACTTATCACAATGGTGTTTGTTGTGGTTTTGTGGTGGATATATGGATGTGTTTATATGTATTTGCTGGTGGTGCACGGCAGCGTATAAGAAAATGTGGTGGTCGGACTTAAGCTATAAATGGCGATCTCGTTAGTCATCAAATCAGCAGAGTGTAGTCTACTTTGTATAATAATATTTAGTGGATGAATGATTTACATTGACCCCATATATAGGTGAACTACTAATGACGATTAATTAAGGTTCGACAAGACATAATTAAACATGATGTGACGTTAATTACACTAGACAGGTGTGATGGAGGGCTGATGATGATGAGCGGACCTATAACTTGGCCAGTTTCTTGAGTTTGTCTTGTGATTGTCATATTAGTAGAGGACTTGCCATGTTAAACAGGCTTGGTCCGGACAGGCAGACTCGTTGATCTAAGGGACGGACCGAAGGAACTTTTACTTCGTTTCCCACTGCATGAGGCGCACTGAAGGTCTAAGATGAACTTGATTGTACCCGTACCGATCCAGATTACGTTAATACGGACTCACTGGGAGGAGGACCCTATCCACTGTTTGGGAAGATACATGTAAATTTGAATGTAACCAAAATGATAAGTAAGAAGTTGAATAATGTAGAAGTAAGATCATGTTTGATGCATTTCAAGATGGTTTCTCGAGTTCTTTGTTATACTATGTTTTTTTAAACTATTTCTTTTTGAATTTTGATAAAAAAATTCATGTCATGTCTTCCAGCTTGACAAACATGAATTTCTCTTTTTGATCTTCTACTCCTCACCGAGCATCTAGCTAGTGCGCACTCATTTATTTGGAATAAGAAGATATAAAGATTGAAGATGAGTTGGATGATGAGCATTGGAGAGCATGTATAGGAAGGGAGTTGTGGAGTTCTTTTGTGTTTCAACAGTTTTCTTTTAGTCAAGTTGAGTTGTAATAGATGTTGGCGGTTATTTATAATTCTAGTTTGACAACAGTTTTGTTAACTGCGATAGAAAATTTTCATTCCAAAAAAAACATAACCAACGAGAAACTGGAAATGTTGAACAATTACAACACAAGATGAAAAAAGAAACTCAAGACTCAAAACATGTAAAGTCAAACAGAACAAGCAGCAGTCAAAAAGAGTTACACAAATTATTGCGTTGCACACTCTGGATTGGTTCACCATTCTTCCCAACTTAGTACCTTTAGACTTTTAGCATGAGATATCCAAGAGAAGGAAAAAGATTGCACCTCCCAGAATGTCCACACCGGATCAGGAACCATAAATTGGAAGATCACCTTGTTATGCTAATCAGAATTACCCATGCTACAATTCCAACAATAGATTTCCATAAATTGAAAATATCTAATTCCAAAAACTTATGAAGAGAAACACGAGAGAAAATTACATTGTGCTTGAATTCCACCTTAATAAATCTTTAGTACATGCACAAAGGGCAACCGAGCTTATGAGAGTTTCCATCCTACCAAGTTCATGTTCCTCAAAAGCCCTCAAACACTTATGCACGAACCCTTAAAAATCCAA
The DNA here is from genome assembly GCA_024500145.1 of Gentiana dahurica var. dahurica. Taxonomy (NCBI): domain Eukaryota; kingdom Viridiplantae; phylum Streptophyta; class Magnoliopsida; order Gentianales; family Gentianaceae; genus Gentiana; species Gentiana dahurica. The sequence goes on along the minus strand of CM044902.1, from coordinate 37,996,652 downwards.
CATGCCCCATCTCTAACAAACACATCATGGACCTTAACTTATTTGTCTACAATCACTAGAAAGTAGCCTTGGAAACAAGGACTTTAAATTTCCACCCAATAGCTACTCATCTTGCCAAAAACTCACTGATCTTGTGATGCCCCGTTCCGGATACCGAGTACTTATCCATCAAGAACGCCCGGCATGCGTATATTAACTTTTAATAAATCAAAATTAATATATACATAAGCCTCTCACAATCAGTCAGAGTAAAAGCGGAATAAATTAAATCTAAAAGCTTACTCGGAAAAGAAAGTCAAACGACAATGAAAAGGATCACCAAGTCCCAAAATCTACGTCTAAGAAAACTGAAACGACAAAACAACGAAATAAATATTTTTTTGACTCATTACATCCCAAATGAAACCGAAGCGATACTAAGTCTATGTCTCAAAACTGAATGACTAAAAGTGCATGAGATAAATGTCCAAGTCATCGTAACTTTAGAGCTCAAGCGTCAACTCTATCAACTCTATCGTCATAACCAAAATCATCATCATCCTGTCAAACACCTTCTCGGGGTGGGAACAAAAGAGAGAAGAGGGGTAAGTACTTACGTACTTAGTAAGAGGTAGAAGAAACGGTTACACAATATATTTATATAAGACACACCAAGATAAAGTCTACAAACACTACCACATAGTTTGTAATTGAGATCACACTCTCCCTCTACTAGATCACATAGTACATCCTTGCACAAGTAAGTTTGTTACATCAATATCAAAGGACACTGTGCTTGGTGAGAATACACCGAGACATATTAAGCACCTTTCAAGGGGCATGGACTTAGGTCTTCATGTGGGAAGTTACACGTTGTCCCTTGACACATAACTCAAAATGGTCGCAAGATTCTCATGCTTCGATTTAGAAACGTGCCTTACCAATGATATTGACGTTTTAGCTTTTCGACAACCACATATGTATTTACGAGTTAAGTTCTAACCACCTGGTTCATTCACAACCCCTCACTCTCCCATTTCTATTCCATTCTCAGTAAACCTCATCCCATTCCCATTTCTCACAATCGAGTTAAAATTGCCATCACTACTCTTCTTCTTATTCATCATTTTTTCCTGATGAATATGTTTCTTAAGGTTATTCAACATCTTGGAGGGCACTTTTCTGACTGAATCGAAACAATCCATTTGCTAAACCTTAAGACAAAAAGGTTGGGTTTTTTCATGTTTTTTCGGTCATAGAATTTTTCATTGATATCTTAGATCAATACGAGTTACTTTATTTTATTTAATTTTTAAATAGCACTTCAATTTCATGGTCTAATGTTGCGAGTTAAAATTGCCATCACTACTCTTCTTCTTACTCAATCATTTTTTTGCTGATGAATATGTTTCTTTAGGTTGTTCAACATCTTGAAGGACACCTTTCCGACTGAATCGAAACAATCTATTTTGCTAAACCTTAAGATGAAAAGGTTGGTTTTTTTCATGTTTTTTCGGTCATAGAATTTTTCATTGATATCTTAGATCAATACAAGTTACTTTATTATATTTTATTTTTAAATTACACATCAATTTCTTGGTCTAATGTTTAAAGCATGTTTCTGCTTCTCCTCCTTTTTGATTTCTTTCACATTCAATATTTTAGAATAATTAAAATATATCCATAAAATAATTAACAAATTCTTAAATAGAAATAAGAAATTAATTAAATCCTAAAAACAAGATTTCAAAAAACTCCTTGAGCTTTTCAAAAAGAATATTTCCTTGATTTAATTGAAATAAAAAAAAACGAATTTTAAAAAATTTATAAACAAAATCAAAAAAGATCTTCTAAAAAAAAGAAATCTTAAGAAAAAACCTTCCTAAAAAAAATCTAGAAAAACCCTTTATTTAATTAAAAAAATTTAACCATAAAATAATTAAAAAAATTCCTTAATTAAAAATACGAGGTAAATGTAAACGAAGTTATTAAAATCTAAAAAATGAAATATTTAAAAAAATGAAATATTTAAAAATAAAATCCCCTTGATTTAATTAATTAAAAAAACTGAATTAATATAATTTATGTGCAATCCACTAAAATATTTACATAATGATAGCACATTAATAGCGTGTGATTTCACAATAAAAGCATATAATAGAGTTTATACTAAAATCAATTTAATAGTGAACCAAAAATGGAAGTTAGCATATTAGAAAAAATAAAAACCGACTCTTATATAAAACCGGCAAATAAATCCGGAAAAAATACGATAAAAAAACAAAAAAATACAAAATCAGTGAATTTATTACAAAATCGAAAATCTCTCCCGGTCCTAAGCATTAAATCCTGAAAATCTCTACCAAACCATACATTATAATGTATACCTTCCACACCACCCCACATTATATCTCTACCAAACCATACATTATAATGTATACATTATGAAAATCCTGAAAATCGAAAATCTCTACCAAACCATACATTATATCATACCCTTTGCCTATATCATACATTATGAACCATATCATACCCTACTCAAGCCAACATTAATTCACTACATTGCTCTATCAATCACTCAATGTGCCATCTTTTATATAATTTGTTTAATTCCAATCCTGCATATTCTATTCAATTCAATTCCTGCGTAACAAATATGCCAATAGAATCTTCTTTTTATCCTTCAAAAAATTCTTCTATTGAAATATACGTTCTCCCGTGCAATGCTAAAAGCAACAATATAAGCACAATTATTGGCATCAGTATAACTGTTGGACATGTTGTGTGGTCTTTTTTTACTTTATATGAAGGTAATCATATTGTCATACGTCCCCGTGCAATGCATGAGTTTATATATATATATATATATATATATATATATATATATATATATATATATATATATATATATATATATATATATATATATATATAAGGATATTTTTGTTGAAAGAAAGATGCCAAGCCAAGCTCGGTTGTCAAGGCAAAGAGTTCAGAAACCTCCTTCTTTTAGAGTAGAGGGAGGAGGCAAACGACTCATGTTATGATCTTATACATCCTAGGTCTTCCCTTTCCGTCATCAACTTATGTTCTTCATGTAGCACTTTTCGGACAAATGACTCTATGAAATTACGTCGATACTTCCACTTATTATGGGTAACGTAGAGACTTTCCCCGGGGAATCTTTAGAATTCCAACGCTTGCTTTCAATTTGCCTCGACCATCAAATGGATATATATATATATATATATATATATATATATATATATATATATATATATATATATATATATATATATATATATATATATATATATATATATATATTATTTTTATTTATTTTTCCTACGGCAACAGCAATAGCAAGTATATTAACAATAGCAACTAATATACTTGCAATCACCTGCAACTATATTAACAATAGCAATAGCTAGGGATCATGCGAGACTTTCTTTCGGCATCAGTAATAATAATAAAAACCATAATAACGGAACATACCTATAACAGCCAAAAGGAGTCACAATAATAAACAAATAAAATCCGTTTAAAAACACCCCCTACCTTTGATCTTTTGCGTGCAAAAACAAAATCAAAGGATTGTAAAATGATTGAAATCCTCAACACCAAACCTTTCTACGATTCATCTACGATATTTAACCATTACTACGATTAGGCAACCTTTCTAATCAATAAAAACCCACGTATATCTCACGAACATAAACGGATCTAGATTTAGGGCTAAAAAAGAAAACTTACCGAAAAAAAGAACGGCTAGTGTCGAAACGATCGTCTCATCGCGGTGATCAATTTCTTTTACTCTGGTCTGCCCTGAAAATCAACCGTTAAACCCCGAGTTTGGAAAACAACGTCCGAATTTTTATTTTTTTTCCTTCTTCAAAACCGTCGGCCTCAACATTCATATATGAGTAATTTTAGGTAAAAAAATACCCTTTTATACCCATTAATTAAAATACATTAAAATAAATCCTTTTAAGTAAATTCTTTTTAATTAAATAAATAGTTTAAATAATAATTAGGTCATAGTACACATACCCAATTACCATTTTACCCTTTCCGAAAATTTGGGGTGTTACATCCTCCCCCCTTAAAGCAAGTTTCGTCTTCGAAACTGTTCATAACTGGGAGGTGCTTGAACTCTGGAGCTTCACAGAACGTCTCGTCTTCTGAGACTCTCATGTCGCCTCTGCCGGTGTGTGGCTTCTCTCTTGAACCAAAACTAGTTGTACATCTTCCTCCTTACTTTCTTCATTTTCCGTTTAAAGTGCACTTGATTCTCCCGCGTAGGTCAAGTTCTTTTCAACTATTTCATTGTCAAAACTTGCTTCCACATCAATGGATACATGAATGACGTCATGCACTCGTGAAAGAGGTTTTGGTAACTCCAAACGGATAAGCTAAAGGTCTAACTTTAGCTAAGATCACATAAAGACCTTAATAACTGAGGCTTAGTTGCATGTCTGCCCAGGCCATCTTACTCCTTTGATTGGGAGCGTCTTTGTATACACTTTATCTTCAACTTTAAACTCTAGTAGTCTTTTTCTTTTATCTTCCCAACCCTTCTACCCGTCTTGCGCCATTTTGGGGTTGCGACGATCCACTTCAATCTACTCATTGGCTTGTTGTATCGACTCTGGTCTTGTATTCTATTACTATTCCACTTCATCCCGGATGACTGACGTTCTACGCTTTATTCCATACATAGCTTCAAAAGGTGGCATCTTGATGCTGTCGTGATAACTGGTGTTGTAGGAAACTTTACTATCTCTATCTTCACAGAAGGTGGCGGCGGTGCCGTTTCAACACTCTACACATCCTGGTTTCTCCGGGGTGAACTTCAATTGCTATCATGTGGCCTTCATCCACCATTGTCTTCTTCAAATCTTCCACGTCCGGAACACGAAGCCGACCTTTGACGCTGAAGGTTGCCCTATTCATCTAACTCATGACCACTGGCTGGTTTGATCTTGACCACTCACTTGTAACTATCAACAACCACATCTTCGTCTTGCTTCTTCACGATATCATCAACCGCCTCGCATCTTGCAATCAACGGTAAAACTCACTTTACTTCGGTTTGTTGGCTGAATCAGGATTGCTTAATCCTCCAACCGATCTGCAACTCTTGGCACTATTAACTCCTTTTTTCTTGACTTCCCTCACTGCGGAACAAGCTCGTTGTAGAAGCGCAAGGATTTCTGACTGGAGGGTTTCCGAGAATTTTTGGGAAGAGAGAAACACGTAGTTGCCGTACTTTCTCTCTATCGGTCCGATCCAATCTTTATGGCGGCAACCTTTAGACGTTTTGATTATACCAAGGGAACTTATGCAGGCAAAAAAAAGGAGTTATAAAATATCTGACAAAAGTTCCGAGGACGGAACCGATGTTGAAACAACGAAAGCTGAAAAGTGGTACAAACAAGGAAAGGAGAGATAAATGTTTGAATTTATGATCAATTGGTTTAGACTTAACCATTACCGGTTACATTTTTCTTTGGTATTGGTTTTTTTTTTTTTTTTTTGAAAAGCCGAAACAGTTGATAAGGGGCAAGTTGAGCACCATGGTGGTAAGTCAACTTGGTAAGCAAGTAGAGGTAATAAATTTTCAAAACAAGTGAGGTTGAATGGGTTACAACCAAAACAAGATGATTCGAGGGTAATGTAAGTAAGAGATTAGTTCAAGATTGAAGGATGAGCGTTGTATCGTAGTATAAAAGATAACCACTAAAAGAAAAGCAAAAAATATTATCTTGTAGATGAAATTCTTTTACGGAAGTGGAATTCGGCAAGATACGGTAGTCTGCAAAGGAACTCAGACCGTTTAAAATGGAGATAGCGAGCTTTTACATAAGCCCTTAAAAGATGGGGACGTTAAGAGAAACATCACATGATGGTCTTGGACACATTTAATGCAGAAGGAAAAAAGAAGATTGGACTTGAGATTACTTGGCAAGTGACGTTAATCGTCAAGGATATGATAAACAAAATGGATGTTGGCGAAATAGGAAGGTTCTCGGTTCGCATGAATGCTTCAAGGGATCATTCTTCAATGGAAAAATTAAAAGTGCAAGGTCGAGCACCTAAAAAGGCTACACAACTGAGAAATCAATAAGAGAGCTAGAGTCTCAACATGAAGGAACTACGGAGACAAAACGAGTACACCAAAAAGTCTTAGAATAAAATGAACACTTGTCAAGAAGTGTCCAAGTTTGTATTAGTCAAAGTGAGGTCATTCAAGATTTAAAGGGTATAAAGTTTTCCTCAAGATAATGTAGAGGAAAATCAAAAGTTTTGAAAAGGGGTCTGCGATAAGCGGGCTTTGGAGTGAAGGAGAATAGAGACTTAAGAAATGTCGGATAAAGTTTGATTTCATAGAATTAGTTCAAGCTTTCAAAACAAGTGTGAAAGATTATTGATGATCCAATTCAAAGGGTTCAAAGTTGCACCACTCGAGAGGAATAGTACACTGCTAATGAATAAATGCTCAAGGTTATCCCTTATAAGGGAATGAAAGGTTAAAAAAAATAGACATTTCGTCTAATGTCACAAAATTGTTATAGAAATACCAAAACATAAGAGAAAATATCGGAAGGTAAGTCTGTCAGTTCATGGCTCTAAATGGCATGAAAGAGATTTAAAAATGTAAAGGTACAGGGTGCATTAATCTGAGTTGAAATTAGAAGTTTTGGAATTCAAGTGTTGATGGGCTAGGTAGTGCCCGGAAGACATCTTGGCAAAGACACCTTCTGCTCGAAAACTAGTTCAGCATAAATTGCCGGAAGGTCAAAAATGAATAATTGCAAGGGAAGGTCATGGTAGGTTTAAAGATCTAACTGGCATGAAGGTGAGGTGCATACCTTGAAAGAACGGCAACGTTAGGTGGAAAATTTACAACATCAACACTACCCTTAGGAGGGAAGCTGAGAATAAACACAAGTAAGAAGAATGTTTCGTCATTAGAGGGTTTAATCAAATTGAATTTGAAATAAAGAATGGGAGCGCAACAATACAAAATTAGAGAGGATTTGTTTCATATATTTAGAGAGTAAAAAGGTAAGAACTTGTTCAAAGGATGAACTTGTGAAGATATGTCTCTGAGATAATTAATGACGGAAGATGGCGAAAAGTTATTGAATTCAAATACCTCAAGTGAGGAATAAAATGGGGAGTAATTTACTGGAAAAGGAATGATCGAAGAAAGGCATAAAAATGCTTGAAAATCAAACATGGTATCTTTGGAAGATCGCGTCTTAGTGCTTGTCCATACTGCAGAATAAGCCATAACGTTAGCTTTACAACCATCCTACTAAAGGACTTAAACTAGAAGAAGATCGACTTCGAGGAAACTTCTAGAACATAACAATCATAACTTATTACTCTCTTAGTCCTAGCCTTAAGTCAAAGAGGTGGGGATTCCCTTAAGGCTGTCGTGTATGATATTTTACGCGGATCTGATATTATCGACTAATACAGCTCAAACCAAAAGGATTTTGTGCACGATCGAAAGAGAAGAGATTTAGATATTGGGGTTTCCCAGGTGACAGCAAAAGATAATAATTTTTGGATGATAAGAAGTCTGTCAAAAACAATTATTTTTGCCGAATGCACAAGCTGTCAGAATTTATAGATTAGTAAATGTGGTGGATTTTTGTAAACGAAACAAAAAGACAAGTAATAAAAATCCGGTTAGTCGCTCCAAGTGCAAAGCTTGTAGTAAAGCGATTATTCCGGGTCGATCCCACGAGGAACGTGAGGTTGAATGCGTTTTTAAGTTTAGGCTAAAAGTGTCACAAAACTAGTAATTTTATGTTTATCAAATAACGGGGAGGAAAGGCAGACGAACAAGGATCCACAATTCAAGATAACCGCAAAGGCTCTTAATTTCCTACGCATGCAAATCAACTAAGGCCAAGATTAACCTATACTAAACGCAAATTATTAATATCTTAGATAATTTGTTTATCAACTTTTATCAAAGATTGATTCTTTAAGCACGATAGGCATAAATTCTTTCGAATCTATTATCTAGGTTAACAATTTGATAACTTTCGTTTCTAGACAAATTGATTAAACTGATTACTATTGCGGTGATCTAGAATTCATTCAACTATCGTCAAACAAACATCACAGGCTTTATCTATCGATATCAAGCACAAAATAAACGCAATATAAATCTAACCTTTGTCGAAATAAAACGTAGGAAAATAAGAAAAACCAGAACGCCTCTTGAATTGCTTCACCCGTTCGTCCAACCCAAGAGTTTAGCTACTCATATTAACCTTGAAATCAAAAGATTGTTTTGATTGCATTTGAAAACCCAAGAGAAAGACAAAAGCTGCTGTTTTTTTTATGAAAGTCGACTGTAGGTTGTCTAATGATGATTTTAGGGTTTAATACAAGCTTCTATTTATAGATGAGCTAAGGCGGCTAGGTCAAAACTAAGTCGGTTGTGCTTCAGTCGGCGGTCGGACGCCCGTCTGGTCTTCCTGGACGCTCGTTCGCTCTACAATGAACTTCGAATCGGGCTGAGCTTTCCTCAAACGCCCGTCTATCCCAGCGTCCACCCTGCGTCCAAACTTGCTGAATGTCAAATTTACTCCTGGACGCTCGTCCACTGCTTTAAACGCTCGTCCATCCGGACGCCAGTTCAGACGCCAGTTCAGCTGTGATCGAATTTGGGTTTCTTCAACCTTATCTTCAATCTTTCCATCTTTATCTCGGTCATCAATTAGCTCGAACTTTATCAACTTTTGATCATCTTTTTAGCCTCCAACATGTATCTACATCACATCAAAAACACCGCAAAGCGTAACATAATTCCAATAACCATAAAATCATAATTAAAACATACAAATCCACCAACTCTGCGATTAACTTATTAAAAATGTCATCCGCTCAATATTCTATTTAAACACGTGATTTCCATGCGATTAATACGAATGTCGGGGAAAACCTTATCAAATATAACGTTATAAAGCACGTAAATTCACCCTTAACAGTAAACACCGATTTGAATTGCGATTCCGATCAAACTAAAAGGAATTTGAACTTAATACCAAAAGGAAAGGTATATATAAAATCTTTGTCTGCAACATATCAAAAATTCAGGTCATTTGAATGCGTTTAACATGTTCAAAACAGAAGAGGAAGTGAAAGTGATGCTGCAGATTTTACGGACACAGTGTCCGGCATCAACTTGGATTTTCCGGACCATCCACAATGATTATCGAGTTGATGTAAAAAGAGAAATTGTAGAAAAGTCAATGTTTTACCTTGATGACAATTTTCAGAATTTTTGAAGCAAGGGAAACTGTTTTACGTGAAAGGAAAACACGGGGACATAAATTATTCACCCGTGTTGCAAAGGTTAATCACAAGGATGATGAAAAGCATGTGTCAAGCAAGAAACTTTCAACACCGGTAATTGAAATGAATAGGAAGCACTTGGAAAAGGTGGGGTTATACACTGGGTTTGTGTGGAACTCATCCCGAGCAAAGCAAGGTCAAAATAATTTTTGATAAACACAAACCAAGCAATAGTGAAAAGAGGGAGTGAAGGAAATGTAGAGTTGAGTCGGACATCATTCTCTACTAGAATAGGCCGAGTCAAAGTGTAGGCTTAGACATCGAGGTGTAAGAGAAAGTGGAGAGGTCACAATAGGTAATGTAAAGAGAAATCAACCAAGAGGACCTCAACTTAAAGGTATAGGCATAAGACTCCGATCCCAAAACTTACTTAGAGGGGTTTCACTTAATCCTAGGTGACATGGTTTGATTTAAAGACTTCATCCATAATGATTGATTGATTAACATACTAATTTATTAGTGCTCCTTGAAGTTTTCTTAGCTATCTATCAAGAAGAAAGGGTCAGCTAAGCTGCTAAAGAGACTTATAAAACCCAACTTAAGCTACGAACTTAGGCGTAAGATAGGAACTTTCGCTCTGATACCAACTGTGACGCCCCGTTCGGATACCGAGTACTTATCCGTCACGAACGCCTAGTATGTGTATATTAACTTTTAATAAATCAAAATTAATATATACATAAGCCTCTCACAATCAATCGAGTAAAAGCGGAATAAATTAAATCTAAAAGCTTACTCGGAAAAGAAAGTCAAACGACAATGAAAAGGATCACCAAGTCCCAAAATCTACGTCTAAGAAAACTGAAACGACAAAACAACGAAATAAATGTTTTTTTGACTCATTACATCCCAAATGAAACGGAAACGGTACTAAGTCTATGTCTCAAAACTGAATGACTAAAAGTGCATGCGATAAATGTCGAAATCATCGTAACTTTAGAGCTCAAGCGTCAACTCTATCAACTCCATCGTCATAACCAAAATCATCATCATCCTGTCAACCACCTTCTCGGGGTGGGAACAAAAGAGAGAAGAGGGGTAAGTACTTACGTATTTAGTAAGGGGTAGAAGAAACGGTTACACAATATATTTATATGAGACACACCAAGATAAAGTCTACAAACACTACCACATAGTTTGTAATTGAGATCACACTCTCCCTCTACCAGATCACATAGTACATCCTTGCACAAGTAAGTTTGTTACATCAATATCAAAGGACACTGTGCATGGTGAGAATGCACCGAGACATATTAAGCACCTCTCAAGGAGGCATGGACTTAGGTATCCATGTGGGAAGTTACACGTTGTCCCTTGACACATAACTCAAAAGGGTTGCAAGATTCCCATGCTTCAATTTAGAAACGTGTCTTACCAATGATATTGACGTTTTAGCTTTAAGACAACAACATATGTATTTACGAGTTAAGTTCTAACCACCTGATTCATTCACATAAAAGGCTTCATAGGGACTTCTAGTCCTAGACAACTAATTATACTACCTAGCACATTGTAAAAGGATCAATGACTCCTGAGTCAATGTCCCACAAAACCTAAACAACGCCTTCCGGTGCTCGTAACTTCTCCCCGCAGAGGGTCTCACTTGTGGTGAGATTTGATACCAAGGCTACCAGAAGTCGATGTTAGACATTGTCAATTAACATATAATGTTCCATAAGAACATACAAACCACATTGTATCATGTAATACACGTAAAGGCACAACATTAATTTATTACTCTTCTACTATAATATATGCCACCGTACATAATAAGTGTTAATTCAACTATACATGCCTAATCCCTTTTTTTTATCCTGAAAATATAAAATAAATGCAATAATTTTATTTTCTTTTTCCTTTTTTTTTCTCCACGGCAAACACCTGCAAAGTTTCCTTCAATTGTTTTTCATATATATATATATATATATATATATATATATATATATATATATATATATATATATATATATATATTAACAATAGCAACTAATATACTTGCAATCACCTGCAACTATATTAACAATAGCAATAGCTATGGATCATGCGAGACTTTCTTTGGGCATCAGTAATAATTATAAAAACCATAATAACGGAACATACCTATAACAGCCGAAAGGAGTCACAATAATGAACAAATAAAATCCGTTTAAAAACACCCTCTTACCTTTGATTTTTTGCGTGCAAAAACGAAATCAAAGGATTGTAAAAAGCTTGAAATCCTCAACACCAAACCTTTCTACGATTCACCTACGATATTTAACCATTACTACGATTATGCAACCTTTCTAATCCATAAAAACGCACGTATATCTCAAGAACATAAACAGATCTAGATTTAGGGCTAAAAAAGAACATACCGAAAAAAAGAACGGCTAGTGTCGAAACGATCGTCTCATCACGGTGATAAATTTCTTTTACTATGGTCTGCCCCGAAAATCAACCGTTAAACCTCAAATTTGGAAAACAGCGTCCGAATTTTTTTTTTTTTTTTTCCTTCCTCAAAACCGTCTGCCTCAGCATTCATATATGAGTAATTTTAGGTAAAAAAAATACCCTTTTATACCCATCAATTAAAATCCATTAAAATAAATCATTTTAAGTAACTTCATTTTAATTAAATAAATAGGTTAAATATTAATTAGGTCATGTAGACATACCCAATTACCATTTTACCCTTTCCGAAAATTGAGGGTGTTACATATCTCTCATCCTTTAACTACCACCTCTCCAGACTTACAAGATTGACCCCTAAACTGTTTATAGATATCAATGATCTCGAGATACCTCCACACACCCTTACCCTCCCCGAATAACACCGAGATCCCAAGCCGCCTCCAACCCACATATAGAATCCACCACCTTCTTCCAAAGCACATGCGTTCGAAATGAATCTCCACAACCACTTCCCCAACAAAGAAGGATTTTGGAGCTTAAGACTTCCCACTCCAACACCCCCTCCCACCCTAAGGAAGCAGGGGTTTGAATTTTTCATGAACCATTCCAAGTAATCTTTTAATGTGCCCCAACACCCCTCCCAAAAAAGAATAACTCACACTTTCCAAAGGATTCAGCATACATTCAAGTGGATTGAATACTGAGAAGAAGAACAAAATAAAAGCACTCAGAATTGCTTTAATAAGGACCAGCTTTCCACCTTCAGAAAGGGAAGCCCACTTCAAATTACTTATCTTCTCAGAACACTTTTGAATAATATCCTCCCAAGCAGATTTACGGCTTATATCATTCCCAACCCATAAACCCAAGTAATGGAAGAGAATCGTACCCATTTTGCACCCCAGTACGTCTGCAACCGAAGAAAGACATGCACAAGGAACCTTAATAGTTAATACCCATCAAAGAACATTCTTTCAAATAAAATTTCAGCCCAGAAATACACTCAAAACAAGTAAGGATATTGTTGATGGGAAATAGGAACCTTGTCGATTCCAACGAGAACACTAGGAAATAGGAACCTTGTCGATTCCAACGAGAACACTAGGAAATAAATTTTTATGAACTTCCTCCTTCATCGGAAAATTCAACCCCTCTGCTACAATAAGAAACGTAAATGAGACATAGGGTCTCATTGTCTTAAACCCCTTTTCAAATTAAACTCTATAGTTGGACTACCACCCACTAGAATCGAAGCTCTTGCCGAAGAGATACAACCCAAGATCCAAGATCTCCACTTATTTCAAAAAGCATATTCATTCGAGAATTATCTAAACATATAGTTTACACTATCAAATCCTTTTCGAAATCTGCTTTGAAAATAAAGCTCGAGAGTCCTATTCTCTTTAAAAACAAACCATCTCTTTAATGATCAAAACCACATCTAAAACTTAGGTGTCACAAACAACAAATGTGTTGGTAATTTAAGTGTTACCATGTTCATTAATGTAATCGGGGTTTGGTACAAAGATGGGTGAACTCGGAATGCTATAATATGAGTTTGGAGGTACGGAGTGTACACTCATATAAGTATCTACGAGTTTATGGATTTAAATGATCAAGTATAGTTCGGGAAAATCACTTAAAGGACTGAAAATCCACTTAAAGGACCAAAATTCAGAATTTGGGGAAACAGATAGTTATCCGTACGGATAAGAATCTATCCGTACGGATGAAAGGCTGAAACGGTGAAAACTTTGATACTGTGATATATCCGTCCGGATGATAACTTCATCCGTACGATGCGGTCCGAAATTCTGAAATGGTGTGTCTTTTCAGTCCTTTTCAACTGTTTATGTATATAACTTATTTCCAAAGGTTGCATACATAAGAGGTCAGTTTTTCCATCAATATATAAGATCCTTTTGAGTGCTTTAAACAAATAGAATAGAGAAGCACATTCATCTTTGGAAGTAAAAACACCTTAAACTATCTCCAAGAGTAATCTTCATCTTTTGTGCCTAAATTTGAAGGGAAAACGTAGTCTTATCTCACAAAATTATTTGTGTCACCCTAGGCATTCAGTAAGGGGCAAATAACTTTTGTAGGAAAGTGTTTACATGATTCTACGTTCATATCAAGCAATCATTTTCTGCGTTTTTAGTTTTCCTGCGGTTTTGACATTGTTGTTGTTTTCCAAACCTCAATATCTCTAACAATCTACAAAAGTTATTAGTTTGACAATGTCAAGTGTCAAGGAGATGACTGCAAATTTTGGGAAGTTGGAAAAGTTCGATGGAGTCAATTTTCGAAGATGGCAGAGAAATATGCATTTTTTGTTGACAACTTTGAAGGTGGTGTATGTACTAAGTACACCGATGCCGGAAGTGTTGGAGGACGGACCTCTGGAAGAGTTGAGGAAGAAGAACAAGTGGGAGAATGATGACTACATTTGTAGAGGCCACATTTTAAACGGTATGTCTGATGCTCTGTTCGATATTTACCAAAATGTTGAATCTGCCAAAGAACTTTGGGATTCTTTAGAATCAAAATACATGGATGAAGATTCATCTAGTAAAAAGGTCTTGGTTGGTAACTTCATGAAATATAACATGGTTGATTCACGTTCGGTAATGGAACAGTACAATGAACTTCTTCGCATTTTGGGTCAATTTGCACAGCATAAAATGGAAATGGATGAGTCTATTTCGGTGTCAAGCATTATAGATAAGTTACCACCATCATGGAAAGATTTTAAACACATGTTAAAGCACAAAAAGGAAGAATTATCTCTGGTAATGTTGTAAATATTGTTATCACAAATCATGATGTTAATAGTTCTGTTTTGTGGCATGCTCGGTTGGGACATGTTCATTATAAACGTATGTTGGTAATGTCTAAAAATGAGTTAATACCATATTTTGACATGAATATGATTAAGTGTAATACTTGTATGTTAAATAAAATTGTGAGACAACCTTTTCATAGTGTTGAAAGGTTATCTTCCGTATGAAACAACCGGAGGGATTTGTTGTGCCTGGTAATGAGCATAAGGTGTGTAAGCTTGTTAAATCATTGTACGGGCTTAAACAAGCACCTAAACAATGGCATCATAAATTTGATGAAGTTATCTTGTCTCATGGATTTATGATTAATCAATCAGACAAGTGTATATATAGCAAATTTGACGATACCAGTAATGGTGTGATAATCTGCTTATATGTTGATGACATGTTGATCTTTGGAACTAACCAAGATCAAGTTGATCTTGGCAAAGCATTTTTGTCATCAAGCTTTTCTATGAAACACATGGGGGAGGCGGATGTGATTCTAGGAATCAAAATAAAACGGAGTGACAAAGGTTTCTCTTTGACACAATCTCATTACATTGAGAAAGTGTTGAATAAGTTCAATTGTGAAAACTCCACTCCGGCTAATACTCCCATGGATCCTAATGAGAAACTCATGCCTAATACGGGAAATCCGATATTACAACTTGAGTATTCTCGGGTGATAGGATGTTTGATGTATGCTATGACTAGCACACGTCCAGATATTGCTTATGCGGTTGGAAAGCTAAGTAGATTTACGAGTAATCCAAGCAGCCATCATTGGCGTGCTGTAACTCGTGTGCTAAGATACCTTAAGTCTACCAAGGATTTTGGCTTGACTTATGTTGGACACCCTTCTGTTATAGAAGGATACTCGGATGCTAGTTGGATATCCAATGTAGAGGATCATTCTTCTACTAGTGGTTGGGTGTTTTTACTTGGAGGAGGTGTCATTTCATTGGCTTCCAAAAAGCAAACATGTATTACTAGCTCGACTATGGAGTCCGAGTTTGTTGCCTTAGCTGCAGCCGGAAAAGAGGCTGAGTGGCTTAGGAATTTGATTTATGAAATTCCATTGTGGCCAAAACCAATATCACCCATTTCTATCCATTGTGATAATGCATCTACCTTGTCTAAAGCATATAGTCAAGTGTATAATGGTAAGTCGCGACACCTGGGCGTTAGACATAGCGCGGTAAGTGAGTTGATTACTCATGGGGTGATTTCGGTTGTTTTGTAAGATCTCAACATAATTTAGCTGATCACTTAACCAAAGGATTGGCTAGAGACTTGGTACAAAAGTCGGTTATCGGGATGGGTTTACAACTCATTTGAATCTTGGTGATAGGATGCCCAATTCCCTTCTAATACAATGTTAGAGGCAGAATTCAATGTGGAAGGCCTATTATCTATATTTGAGCACATGATATTATCCCGAGGTATGTGCTATTACCTGTAAGTTAAGATTGAAGGGATTCTTCTTAATGAGGTTTTGACAAAGTGCAATTGCAGGTGCACGATTATATAAAGGCTCACCTATATGAGTATGAAGTTTGGCCGCTTCAAGGAAGTTCCAGAGTTGGCTTTCTGTATGCTCATGAATGGATATGGACACAAGGCCTGAATAATTAGTGTAAAGAATAAGCTTTTGGAGTTATATTAACTCATGTGTATGTTATCTTCATGTATTCAAAACGTGTAAAGGGGTTCAATGCTAAGACACACCCCAATACTCGAATATTTGAAATGTGTAATATTACTAGGTGATAATTCAATCTTCGTGACATTATCATTGATGCATGAGTTGCAATGTTTTGACTGTTATTCAGCTAAACCAAGGATTACACTTAAATGTGGGAGGATTGTTGGTAATTTAAGTGTTACCATGTTCATTTATGTAATCGGGGTTTGGTACAAAGATGGGTGAACTCGGAATGCTATAATATGAGTTTGGAGGTACGGAGTGTACACTCATATAAGTATCTACGAGTTTACGGATTTAAATGATCAAGTATAGTTCGGGAAAATCACTTAAAGGACTGAAAATCCACTTAAAGGACCAAAATTCAGAATTTGGAGAAACAGATAGTTATCCGTACGGATAAGAATCTATCCGTACGGATGATAGCTATCCGTACGGATAAGAATCTATCCGTACGGATGAAAGGCTGAAACGGTGAAAACTTTGATACTGTGATATATCCGTCCGGATGATAACTTCATCCGTACGGATGCGGTCCGAAATTCTGAAATGGTGTGTCTTTTCAGTCCTTTTCAACTGTTTATGTATATAACTTATTTCCAAATGTTGCATACATAAGAGGTCGGTTTTTCCATCAATATATAAGATCCTTTTGAGTGCTTTAAACAAATAGAAAAGAGAAGCACATTCATCTTTGGAAGTAAAAACACCTTAAACTATCTCCAAGAGTAATCTTCATCTTTTGTGCCTAAATTTGAAGGGAGAACATAGTCTTATCTCACAAAAGTATTTGTGTCACCCTAGGCATTTAGTAAGGGGCAAATAACTTTTGTAGGAAAGTGTTTACATGATTCTACGTTCATATCAAGCAATCATTTGACATTGTTGCTGTTTTCCAAACCTCAATATCTCTAACAAAATGTACCATCGATTTATATTTGTCAGCTTTTTTATATTATTGTTTATAAATGATTCTAATAAAAATTTACCACAAATAAAGATAACCAAAGAAACACATTTGGGGGTGGGGCGTGGGGAGGGGGGCAAATCTGGAAAGTTAAGGCAACGTCTACAGATAAATAAATAATTAAAACTGGCATCGACTTAGAATAATGATTAAAAGTCAACATAGGCAACTTGATAGTAGTTGTTTGGTTTTGTTGTTGTTATTTTTATGGATACAAAAAAAAAAAGTAAATTTATAACTCTCAAATCTTGGTCAAGATATTTCAATTTGATCGTTAGCATAAATCTCATTAGCTTGATTGTATGTGTCTATGACGTTTCTGGTGTTTATGATTATATTTTTTTCCCTACTCTGTTTTTTTATTTTTTTTGTTTAATGAAATTTTCAATTATATTATTTTTTTAAAAAAAGTACATTTAGGCGGCTAATATAGTTGAATTATGGTTTGATTGATTATGAAATATATTTATCGCTCACATTCAAAAACTCGAGTTCGTTACAAGTATTAATCCCTCGGAACATACGCATACTTGGAATTTATCTATGTTTACGCACTAAATCAAGCAACATAGTATGTAAGATGCATAATACATTTTAAACATAACTAAACCATGCGGAATAGATACATGTGCCCTAAAATGTCATAGCATAATTATAATATGCTACTCCAACCTAAATGATTCTAATCAAAATTTACCTCAAGTAAAGAAAAACAAAGAAACACATGGTGATAATGCTTAAAATTACAAACGGGTAACTGAATGATTCAAGTTAGGAAACTAGTACAGAAACAACCATGATTTTATATGAATTTGGACTGAACTCTTTTGAGAGAGCTGCCACGTATCACATTCAATGGTTGAATCGAATCAACTCCTCCCCTCATAGTTCAAGTTGTTCCTTTTATACTTTAGATATCATCTGTAAGTATGCCAAGAAGAAGTCTGCTGCTCCTCCTTCAACTTGATTTCATATATCTATCTGTCTTGATACTCAAACTTTGATGTTTCTACTTTTTTGAATTTTCCTTGTGAAGCCTTTTTTGATGTATCTGATATTTTGATTACTGGAAGCAATTTTAAATTTGCATTTTCGATATTTGCTTGTTCATCTGTTCTAATATTTCCTCTTGCGCTGCAAATAAGCTAGGATTATTTATCTTAGCTTATTTATTGGTGATTCGTATATTTCTGCTCAGAATGCTCTGCATTCCATTACTGAGCACTGGATATTTTGTTCAAAGTATCCTTGCGCTGCAGATTTGATACTTAATTTATTCATGTGTTGGGTTCTACCCAGAAATGTCCTTACGCTGCAAGTTGGACCCTTTAAATCTACGATGGGTCTTCTGCCCAGAGCGTCCTTGCGCATCAACTTTGGCGCTGTAAATTTTTTCGATGGGTCTTCTGCCCAAAACACCCTTGCGCTGCAAGTTTGGCACTTTAAATTTTTACGATGGGCCTTCTGCCCAGAGTGTCCTTGCTCTGCAAGTTCGACACTTTATGTTTTTACGATGGTCTTCTGCCCAGAGTGTCCTTTTGCTGCAAATTCGACACTTTAAGTTTTTACGATGGGTGTTCTGCCCAGAGTGTCCTTGCGCTGCAAGTTTGACACTTTATGTTTTTACGATGGGCCTTCTGCCCAGAGTGTCCTTGCGCTGCAAGTTTGACACCTTAAATTTTAACGATGGGTATTCTTCCCAGAGAGTCCTTGCCCTGTGAATTTCAACGCTCGGTGTATTTTTGGCATTTTGCCTTTAGTTTCCAATGTTGCAACACAACTTAAAATATTCAAACATATAATAACCAAAATTAATAAAGATATATTTCATATGGATAACAATTTCAAAAAATATGTTATTTTAAGGAAAGTATTTCATTAGGTGAATAGCATTCCAACTCCTAGGAATGGTCTGTCCAGAGGCATTAGCTAATTGATAAGATCATTTTTCATGTACCTTGATTACTTTGTAAGGACCTTCCCAATTTGGGTCTAGCTTTCCAGTCGGACCTTGCTTGCTAGCATTATTTCGCCTTAGACCTAAGTCACCTTCTTTAAAATACGTACCTCTAACTTTTGAGTTGTAGTATTGACCAATCCTCTGCTTTTACTTGACCATCAGTATTAGAGCTACATCTCTTTTGTGCTCTAACTCATCCTTAATGTGCAACATGTTTACTTCCTGCGTTTCTGGACAGTATAATTCTGTCCTGGGTGATTTATGCCCAATCTCGGCTGTATCACGGCTTCACATCCATATGCTAAGGAATATGGAGTTTCCTGAGTAGCAGCATTTGGGGTAGTTCTATATGCCCATAATATATTGGGAATGTGATCTGCCCAATGAGATCTTTCTTGCTCCAGCCATTTCTTCAACCAATGCTTTATTTGCCTATTGGTTTGCTCAACTTGCCCATTGGCTTGAGAATGAGCCACAGATGCGAAGTGTTCAGAGATTCCTAAGTTTGCGCACCAAGTCCTCACTCCTTGATCCTCAAATTGTGTGCTATTATCGGAGATGAGCACTTTAGGAATGCCAAATCTGCAAAGAATATTCTCCCATAGGAACTTTTGAATCTGGTTGGCCGTGATGGTGGTCAAGGGCTCTGCTTCCACCCATTTGGTGAAGTAATCTACTGCCACTACTAGAAATCTTAAATTTCCTGGTGCTCTGGGTAGAGGACCTACAAGGTCTATTCCCCATTGATCAAAAGGCCAAGGTGATATGATAGGTGTCATCTCCAGCACAGCCTTATGAGATAAATTACCATGCACCTGGCATGCCTTGCTTGTAGTGACCAGTTTCTCTGCATCCTCTTGCATTTCTGGCCAATAATATCCAAAGAGTCTGCATTTTCTGGCCAGAGCTCTTGCCCCCACATGATTTCCAAAAATTCCAAGGTGGATTTCTCTCAGCACATAGTCTCCATCTTCCGGGGTGACACACTTCAGCCAGGGTGCTGCGTAAAATTTTCTGTACAGCACCTCGTTGAACAGAGCATATCTTGCCGAAAGTCTTATCAGTTTTTTTTGGCACGTACCTTATCTTCGGGGAGTCTTCCCTCTCCCAGATACATCATAATTGGATCCATCCAAGTTTCTGCCTGTGTTATAAATTGTACTTCAACCGCATCACAGCTCTTCTGCTTTAACTGCTCAACTAGAACTTTATTGTTGGACAGAAAATTGGACCCCAGTTTAGATAATGCATCAGCTCGTCTATTTTGGGCCCTAGTTATCTGTTCCACTTCCACCATTAAGAAGTTCTGTAATTTCTTCTGTGCAGCCGCTAGGTATTTCTTTATAGGGCCTTCCTTTCCTTCATATTCTTCTTTGATATGATTGGTCACGAGCTGCGAATCAGTGTACACCTTTAGGTTCTGCACACCTAGTTTCTGTGCTAGGTTTAATCCAGTTATTAAGGCTTCATATTCTGCTTCATTGTTAGTGGCTTGAAATTCGAAGTGAAGAGCATATGAGAATTCTTCACCTTTTGGACTAATGAGTATGAGTTCTGCCCCTACTCCCTCTTTGTTGGAAGCTCCGTCTACATAAAGCTGCCACTGCTCAGCCACTTTCTGTTCTTTCTTTTGCTCCACTACTAATGCCTTTTCTTCTGCCAAGAAATCTGCTAATGCTTGAGCTTTGATTGCCGTTCTTGGTTTTTACTCAATGTCAAACCCTGCTAATTCGACCACCCACTTTGCTAATCTCCCAGACTTATCTGGTTTATCCAAAATTTTCTTTAGGGGTTGATTTGTCAACACTATCACTGGATGTCTCTGGAAATACGGTCTTAATTTTCTTGTGGCATGCACAAGGGCAAGAACCAATTTTTCTACCTCAGAATACCTGACCTCAGGCCCTTGTAGGGCTTTGCTCACAAAATACACAGGCCTCTGTAACATACCATGTTGTTTTACCAATACAACACTTACTGCTTCATTACAAAAGGATAAGTATAAGAATAACACCTCACCTTCCTGAGGGGCAGTTAGAGTTGGTAGCCGACTGATATGATCCTTTAATTCCTAGAAAGCTTGTTGACATTCTGCATTCCACTCGAATGTGGTGGCCTTCCTAAGAATTTTAAAGAACCTTCCTGAGAATTTTAAAGAAAGGTAATGACTTCTGCGCAGATTTTAACAAAAAACGATTTAATGCTGCTAATCTTCCTGTCAATTGTTGGACTTCTTTAGTGTTCTTTGGTTCTGGCATAGTCTTCAAAGCTTCCAATTTATCAGGGTTGGCCCTGACCCCTTCTTTGGATATCATATAACCAAGAAATTTGCCTGACCTTACTCCAAAAGTACATTTCTTAGGATTCAACTTCATTCTCGGTTCTCAATACCTAACAAACTTCTGCCACATCTTTCAAATATTGGTCAAGAGTCCTGCTCTTGATCAATAAATCGTCTACATACACTTCCATCGATTTATCAATCTGTTGGTTAAAAAAATTATTGACTGCCCTCTGGTATGTAGCCCCTGCATTCTTTAACCCAAAAGGCATAGACACATAGTAGTAGGAACCAAATTCAGTAATAAATGCAGTTTTTACAGCATCTGCGGGGTCCATCATAATCTGGTGGTAACCCTTATACACATCTAAAAAAGCAAAAATTTCATATCCGACTGTGGAATTTACTAGTCTATCAATTCTAGGGGATGTGTAGCTATCTTTAGGGCATGCCTTGTTTAAATATATGAAATCCACACACATCCTCCAGCTGCCATCTGGCTTCTTGACTAGTTCCGGATTCGCTAGCCACTCAGGATATATAACCTCTTTAATCATGCTAGCCTGCAACAAATTCTCTACCTCTTGCTGGACAGCCTGTATCCTTTCTGGAGCGAAAGACCTCTTTTTCTACTTCACCGGTTTTCTGGTTGGGTCAATGTTGAGTTTGTGGACAGTCAACTCTGTTGACAGTCCTGGCATGTCACTGGCTTTCCATGCAAACACATCTTTGTAATCTTTCAATATCCCGATTAGAATTTGCTTCTGCTCAGCGGGTACCCATGATCCTACACTGATTGTGGACTCTGGGTCCATTTCATCTAGCATTACTGGCTCCACTGGATCATTAGACAACCAGCTTTTCTCTTCCACTGGAACGAGATCTCCATTGTCACCTGTTGCAATTTGATCTTCCCAGTGATTGTGGTTGTATAGGAATTCTTCGTAGCGTCTACATCTCCTTTAACAGTAGCTTCTCCTTCTGAGGTTGGGAATTTCATGTAGTTATGTGCCGGGGACACTACAGCTCTGAGATCGATCAATGCCGGTCTGCCTAAAATCACATTGTACGCAG
Organism: Gentiana dahurica var. dahurica; assembly: GCA_024500145.1. NCBI lineage: Eukaryota > Viridiplantae > Streptophyta > Magnoliopsida > Gentianales > Gentianaceae > Gentiana > Gentiana dahurica. The sequence goes on along the minus strand of CM044902.1, from coordinate 37,974,083 downwards.
ACGGGGCTTTGACTACCATATAATTGACCATCGAGTCCTGCTCCGTGGTCCTTTTCCAAAAGTTGTTAATAATTTAAGCATGCCCACAGGATGAATAGGAAGTCCTATGAATCCAAAGAGAGGAGTTAAAACATGAGTCAACTCTGAGTCGGTCAACTTCATTGCTTGAAAGGCACTATAATATAGCACGTTTACTGCATTGCCCGTGTCCACACAGACTCTTCTTACCAAGTTTTTCTGTATAACCGCCTCTACTACCAACCCTTCGTTGCTCACAATGGCTGGTAGTGCATCCTCTAGGCCGTACTGGACAGTTCCCATCACCTTTTGTTTTTTTGATTCCTCTTTTTTCTCTGTGCTGCCACTCCTTTCTTGCTGAACAGCCTTGCCAATGCCTGTTGGCCCTCCAACAATCATATTCACCGTGTTGATTGGGGCATTTTCCCTATGCCCGTATGGAGACGGATCTCTACGTCTTCTTTGATTGTTTATATCTTGATCGTTGTTGAATTTTCTGAACTCCCTTCTTCTCTGGGGTTATCACCGTGTGATCGATTGATGCATTCATCGATCTTCCCTTCCATAGCTGTCGCATCAATATCTCTAATCAGTTCCCTGCACTGCTCAGAGTCATTCCCAATGTCTTTATGATATTTGCACCACCTTGTATGGTCTCTTTTCTCTCTTGGACCCCTCAAAGGAGGAGGGGTTTTTGTTAGGTGTGACGCCCGAAAGACAATTTTGTAATTGTTTTATTTAATAAATGAAATGATATTATTATTCTTATTTATTATTCTCATATTCACCGATGTGACAATAGTATTTACACTACAGAAAACCCTAAAGTATATCGTTTATGTGATCACTTAACTCAGTGTATGGGATATACACGGGAGGATTGAGTTAGTGAAGATGTACTTGAAATACAATTAGCCCGTAGTGAAGTTAATCGAGAGTATCAGGTCTCTCCTTTAACGTGCTATTAATGCGCCCAGAACACAATAGGTGTGATTGTCTTATCCGGACTTTCGGTTAAGAAAACCTAGTGGGGCATTTATATATGATAGATATATCATATAGGGCTGGACCGATTTGATTAGAGTTCACGATATAATTCCGTGATCGATAAGTCTTATCGAATCAATCGATGATCATATTTATGGATATATCTTAATCCTGAGGTAATCACAGTCAACTGCTTGAATCAGTATGAAGTTTTACTTGAAGATTAAGGATTACACTGAGTCTGTGATCTGAATTACCCTATCTTGGCATTGTACTTGATTGAGTGAGTAGTATGTGTTATCACATATACGGAATCCATTCCTTCCATTTATGGAAGTAGATAGACAGTTGTCTTATTTGTTAATCCTAGAAACTGATCGATCGTACGAGTTCATATTACACAGATTAGCTACCAATGAGTTGCATGAATTAATTGATCACTAGGGGGTTAATGGTAAATAAGGATAAGAGGCTCTAGAAAGGGTTAACGGTAACTTCCCGATTTAGAATGAACAGTCTATGAAGGATTAATCCATATGTAATGATTATATCAATGGACGCTTATTATTATTCTCGTGAGGAGATAAATATAATCTTATAATCGGAGGAGTGCAGTCACGGGATTATGGTGGCATATTCCTGTGATTGATTTATCGAATATAATTATTCTGTTCGTAAGAGAATTATTTATTTGATTTATCGGAGCCGTTGATTATTAGTCCATGGTCCCCGACGTGCCTCCAAATATAGCATAGCTATTCTCGGACGTCGAATCCTAATAATATTAATTTTGTTCTTATTAGAATTTAATTAAAACGATATGTGAATTAATTGTTTAGTGAACTATTAAATTACTTGGGCTAAATAATTAAATATGTGAAAAAGACATTTTTCATAATCTTAGCAAATTAATGTGTTATGGCCGAAAATTAACATTGACTAGGTCAATGCCAAATTTCGGCCAAGAGCAATGTTTTTAGGAAACAAGAAATTGTTTTAAGACATGTGCACAAAATATTTATTGGATAAATATTTATGGTAAGAAATAAAGATAAATATTATTTTAGATTTGTTCTAGAATATTATGGGATTATTTTTTTTTAATTGGATTTATTTTATTTGCAAAATAAAATCCTTGGAGATCAAGGATTACTCTCCTATATAAAGAGAGTTCTCCCAAGCCTTACATACACACATAATTCGACTTCTACCTCTTAGAGAGGAGAAGAATAAAATTCGGCCAAGGGCAGAATAAGGGGAAAATCTTGGAGGTTTTTTCCGGGTAGCATATCGGAAGGATTCGAGACGAGAATTTCCTTCCACCGGGAGTTGCTTGGATCACACGTACGGAAGATCGTGGTGCTCTTCACACCTTTGTTTATTCTTTCTATTGCGGTTCTTCAACTTGTATTTTGAGATCCAAGAGGTATGTTCTACAACCCCCTTGTAGATGTAGATCTAGTTATTTTATTACGTGTAATTTATAGATCTAGATCCTTAAATCGCTTCCGTTGCGGATGATATTACTAACAGTGGTATCAGTCGCCAAGGTGATCTATATTTATACGTATAAAATATTAGATCTTGGAGTGGTAAACATGTAGTTTTTTTGTCCCAATTTTTTTTATGATTGGGGCCGACACATGCAATAAATTTTTTTATGTTATGAATGTCTTGGTTGAAGAGATGGACTGGGGTTGGTACTGTTTGCTCGTTAGATCTATTTTGTAGCTCCTTTGTTTAGTAACAATTGAGCATAGGATTGATGTAAAAGTTGTTGTTTTTATTTATTTTCGGCTAGTTTTATTTTTTTTGTAATACCGGAAGAACGACGAAGAACGATGAAGAACACGAGATGAAGACGGAACTCGAGGTATGAATAGGAGTCAGGGCTGAAAATTTTTTGTTAATTTTTTTTTTCTTCGCACGGCTAGGGTTTGTTTTTTTTTATCAAACCCTAATTTTTTTTTATAAAAATCGGCGCTGTAAAAAAAAATATATATATATATTTCTGGAATAAAAAATATATATATACAGCATGATTTTAACAATTAAAAAAAAATTATTTTATTTTATAAAATAAAGGCCCCTTCTCCTTTCGGGTTCGCGGTTCGTGGTTCAAAGTTCGAAGATCGAAGACATGAAGACAACAAGATTGTAATTCATTTTTTTCTAGGATAGATTAGCTACGGGGGTACCAACAATCCATCTCGGTGTTTAAATTTTCCGCAATTTATTTTTTATGTGTTTGATCATAAAATAGATATAAAATCGGAATTGCCATGACATGCATCATATCATAAATCCACTCCATGCATACATGTAGAATTTTAATTTTGGTAATTAAAATAGGCATGTACACAAACTCGCGTAATTAGTTGAAACTTGATTAATACGTGGTAATTAATTAATTTAGTAACTAATTAAAGATCCGAGGACGGGTTATGAAATCTTTAAGCCTTTTTGGTGTGTGTTCTCGGTGAACCGCCTTAAAAGCACAAACGAGATCACGTTTTCGATTCGTAGTGTCTACGAGATTGAATGATGGTAAAAGAACATTAAATCTTGGATAACAACGGTTCGCCTATAGGTTGGGTGATCAACTGAGCTGGGCTCGACCGACTTAACCCTCCTAGTGTGATGTATGCACGGGGGTCCGGCAAGACTAAGCTACACCGGCGAGCAGAGGGGTGATTCCTTCGTATCTCAATGGGGCTCTCTTGACCCGACTTCGTCCGACTGTCACATATGTTCCAACGAACAGGACGGGTAGGCCTGCCTACGTTACCGATGATGACGTAGATCAAGTGATAATAAAATACTTGACCACCATAAACCAATACTAGCAAGAGGACTAGGTCCATCGTATTATAGCTATAGCGAATCAAGGTCGATCCCACAGGGAACCAATTGTGGATCATTTATATATAAACAATTAATTATTTCATATCAAGGACATAAAGGCGGTCTACGACCAACAAAAGACAAGAAAGGTAAAGGACACGACTCGACACAACACATAAACAACGTAATTAACCTCCCCAATTATCATGTTATCGTTTGGATCTAGAGATTCTATATAATTAAGCTAGACTCGACAACTATTAATCCGATTCGTATTTCTTTTATAGTGGCTACGAGAGTCATCCCCTAAACTAGATCTAGCTCCGGGTAGGCCATCCAGATCACTATGCTACATCACGTGACTTTGCTTTTTAGGCCTCCATCTCATATGACTTGCACGCTTACAAAACTAGGGATGCCGATATTAACCGTATTCCTCACCTAGGCAACATTCCTTTGTTCAGGCGTACTTCCTAAGCGATTGCATCAGTCTTTGTCCTATTAACACTAACTTTTTAGGTATCATGTTAATCTACGATGTACGTATAACTAGGTGTGCATAATTCCCGAATACAGAACAGATCTAGATCTCGCTGAAAGTCCCGGAAGATTAATTCATGAGCCGACCTAGGAGCCCTATATTGGTATTTCCTAATAATACGCTAATTAAAACAGACGAGCAACATAGCCGTAGCCATACCTACTAAGATAAGAAATTCTAGGTGGACAATCACACCATAAAGACGTGGCTAGATTGACGCGGCGAAAACCTAAATCTTAGCGTTTCTACATACTTATCAAATAAAATAGAGATTCATAAAGCAATTATATATCTACTAAAAACACGGTTGTCGATCATACCAAAGTCATCTATAGGTCACCGGATAACAGATCTGGGCGTGTGGATCCTTATAGACAAGGAATCCCCACTGCCTCATATCGTATCCTTAGATCTACATTGTTCGGTGAAAAACGAACAACCTTAAACGATAAATAATAATTGGGGGCTTAATTACAAAGAACCAAGAACAAATAAATACAAGAACTTACATTATTGCAGAACTTGCATAAAAACTGCTCTAAGAAAAACTGAGGATTTTATTATAAACTGAAAATTGTATATGGTCGTGTAGAGTGTGTAAAAGGCGTGTATTGTATGCCTTTATTTATAGGGGTTCAAGCTAATTAAGAGATATACATCAAAAATGTCAAAACAAATAAGAGATAACTCCCGGCCAATCTCCAAAAGAAAGGCAAAATGCGCCCCCCTCTTATGCGTCCCTATGGTTGGCGCCAACTCTTCGTACTCCTCTTTTCATGCTTATCCGATCTTTATCTTGATTTTCCTTTGATTTATCTTGAGATTTAATTCTTCTATTTTGTATTTATCCTTCAAAATTATCCAAATCTGCAAAATAGATATTTATCCCAAAATAAATCATATTTAAATAAAACGGATAAATATAATAAAAATGGATAAATACCAATTTATAAATACAAACAGATAAATACCAATAAAAAATGGATAAATACCAAATTATATTTTATAAATCACATAACATTAAATAATACATATAAACATGCGATTTATCACAAAATATATATTATTAGTCTCGATTTAAGGTCAACGTTGATGACTTTTACGGGTATATTTTGACCGTCATCAACCGACACCATTCGGAATCCTTGATTTGATGTGCTTTTATGTTAACATCAAAAAGACGTGGTTAGTTAACCCACCACCACTTCCAAAATATTGAGTGGGAACGGGGGAGGCGACAACCAACCCCACGGCCTCTACTATAGATACAAGTAAGTGAGAGAAGGGTGACGCCTCGCGGCGCTTTGATTTCGTCCCCCTAAGGATGGTGCTCACCCCTATCAACATTAATGGCTTGGTCTCCGAAAGGATAGGATTTCCGGGTACTCGTCGGGTCACTGACCTATCCTAAGACGGCACACTCGGGGCGTACCTAAGAGATCTAATATAGTAGGTCACACTCATAAAGGATATTCTTGATAATATCTAGGCTAAAAAAGGAAGGTAGTCAATGAAGATGTTCGATTCTCGTGGGATGTTCGATTCTCACAAGTTATTCATTGATGAGATTGTCTCGATTTAACCGTCATCTCTTTGACCTACCATAAGGCGACACAGAGATGCGAGGTTAAAACCTTGGAATGGTAGAGTAGACTTAATTTTAGTTTACAATTCCTAAAATAAACTTATATAGTAGTGTTAAACTTGAATTAATGTATGTCATTTTATTTTCAGCAAAAATGTCTGCTTTACTGTCCGAAAAATTAACGGGAAACAACTTTAAGAAATGGAAGAGTAACCTAAACGTGTTACTCACATATGAGAATATGCAACATGTACTCACTTCTGAATGCCCTACGGTGGCGATCCAAAAACCTGGAAAAGCTGAGATCGAACAGCGTAATCACTGGATCGAGGCAGATAACCGGGCTTGTGGGATCATCCTAGCGGCAGTGTCGGAGGTTATTAGGACCCAGATTGAAGAGTTTGAGACCGCAGGAGAAATCATGCGGAAACTTACTTCGATGTTTGGATCACCTAGCAACCAAGCAAGACACGATGCCATCAGGATGGCTGTTAACACGAAATTGAAGAAAGGTCAAGCAGTGAATGGTCATGTTTTGAATATGATCAGTTACTTCAATGATGCCGGTATTCATGGATCGATGTTCGATGAAGCAACTCAAGTGTCGATGATTTTGGAATCGTTGACTCCTGAGTTTATCCCGTTCAAAACTCAGTATCTGATGGAAAAACATGAGTTGACCATGACACAGATGCTTAATGAACTGACTATCTACGAGGGCCTACTATCAAAAGATAAAGTCCAAGTAGGGGATAAGAAAGCTGAAGCAAATATGGCCGAAGCTAATTCATCAAACAAGCCTAAGGCCAAACCAAAGAAGAAGGGTAATGTTACACCTGTGCCCAAGCCAATGAAGAAAAAGAAAGCCAAGAATGTTGACGAGGCCAAGCCCAAGGGCAAATGCTTTTACTGTAAGGAGGTAGGATATTGGAAACGCCATTGTTCGGAATATTTCGTGATGTAAAGGATGGAAAAGTCAAGGCTGTCACTGGGAAAGATAAGAAAGGTAATTTGGAATTACTATTCTTGGAATCTTTTAACGTAGCTAAAGATGTGTCCACTTGGATACTTGATACTGGAGCTACTAACCATGTATGCTCTTCATTGCAGATTCTTAGTTCGTATGAGGAGCTGGAAGAGGGTTCTCAAGTGATGTGAGTAGGCACTGGGGCGTTCATTTCGGCTAAAGCAGTGGGAGCTGTGGACTTGCATTTTAATAATAGAATTTTACATTTAGAGAATGTTTATTTTATTCCGAATTTCAGGAGAAATTTGATTTCTCATTCTGCCTTAGTTGAACAATCATTTTCTGTTTCAAATTTGAATGGTGAATTTGTTATTTCAAAGAATGGCTTTGAATTGTGTTCAACTACGAATGAAAACGGTTTATATTTTGTAAGACCACATAAAGCTCCCCTACTTAATACTGAAATGTTTAAAACTGCTCATCAAAGATCTGCTAAAAGGCAGAAAGTTTCTCAAGTAAAAGAAGATAAAACATACTTGTGGCATCTAAGGCTCGGCCATATTTCCTTGGAAAAACTCAAAAGACTAGAAAAGGTTCATGCCTTAAGTGAGTCATCTGTTGACACACTGCCTGTCTGCGAGTGTTGCCTGGAGGTAAAAATGACCAAGCGTCCCTTCTCATCAAAGGGTAATAGGGCCACGGGAACTCTAGACTTAGTGCATTCAGACCTTTGTGGTCCGATGAACGTACAAGCTAGAGGCGGATACGAGTACTTTGTGACTTTCATTGATGACTACTCGAGATTCGGTTATGTTTATCTGCTGCATAGGAAGTCTGAGGCTTTTGGAAAGTTCAAGGAGTTCCAAGCAGAAGCCGAAAGGCAACTAGGCAAGTCATTGAAATGCCTTCGCTCGGATCGTGGAGGTGAGTATTTAGATACTGAGTTCATTAACTACTTGGCTGAAAAAGGAATTTGTTTCCAACATTCAGGGCCTAGGACACCTCAGCAAAATGGAGTTGCTAAGAGGAGAAACAGGACATTGATAAACATGGTTAGGTCAATGATGAGCTACACCTCACTACCTATATCCTTTTGGAGTTATACTTTAGAAGCAGCGGTCTACATTTTGAATGCAGTACCGTCAAAGTCTGTCGAAAAGACACCCATAGAGATGTGGTCCGGACATCGTGAATGCTTTCGTCACTTCCGCATATGGGGTTGTCCTGCACATGTGTTGATGGACAAGACTACCAAGCTACAATTGCGTACGAAAGTATGTTTGTTTGTAGGCTATGAAAAAGGTACACGTGGTGGTCTATTTTGCGATCCGAAAGATAACAAAGTGCTAGTCTCGACTAACGCTACACTTTTGGAGGAAAGTTAAATGAAAGACCACAGACCTCGAAGTAAGATTGTACTAGAGGAATTACTCTCTGATGACGTCAGGCCTATTGTGGCTGCTGATGTTCCTATAAACAACACTACTAATACAACAGTCACTTCCGACATTCCTATTCCACCTAGACGTACTGCGAGAGTGGTTCGGCCACCGGCTCGGTACGGCATGGATTTAGAGGCAAACGTAGTCGCCTCTGATGGGGTGGAAGATGATCCTCCGACCTATAAGAAGGCCATATTCGATCACAATAAGGATAAATGGATTGACGCAATGAATCAAGAGATGGAGTCTATGTACTCTAACTCAGTCTGGAAACTTGTAGAACTTCCTCAGGGTGAAAGGCCCATTGGATGTAAATGGCTCTACAAGCGAAAGAGAGGAGTAGATGGGAAGGTCGAAACGTTCAAAGCATGGCTGGTAGCCAAAGGTTACACACAGCGAGAGGGTATAGACTACGAGGAAACCTTCTCACATGTGGCCATGATGAAAACCATCCGCATCCTCCTTTCGATTGCTGCATGTCTGGATTATGAAATCGGGCAAATGGATGTTAAGACAACATTTCTAAATGGCTTTCTTGATGAGGAAATCTATATGTAGCAACCAGAGGGATTCATTGAAGAAGGTCGAGAGCACATGGTGTGCAAGTTGCTCAGATCCATTTATGGGTTGAAGCAAGCATCTCGTTCCTGGTATCATAGATTCGATAACACGATCAAGTCTTATGATTTCGAACAACACTTTGCTGAATCTTGTGTGTACAAGAAGGTTATCAAAGCAGTGTTGTATTTCTAGTGTTGTACGTTGATGACATACTCCTAATTGGAAATGATAAGGGGATGATGTCCGACGTGAAAAGTTGGTTGACCACGCAATTCAAAATAAAGGATTTGGGAGAAGCGAGTTATGTTCTAGGGATCCCAATTATAAGGGATCACAAGAATAGGATGTTTGCTCTGTCCCAAGCAACTTATATAGATAAGGTGCTGGCACGCTTCAGTATGGAGAACGCAAAGAAGGGTTTTCTACCAACCCGTCACGGCGTTTACCTCTCTGAGACTCAGGGGCCTCAAACTCCGGAAGAGATTGAAGCTATGGGAAGAGTGCTATATGCCTCGGCTGTTGGTAGTCTTATGTATGCTATGAGGTGTACGAGACCTGAAGTTTGTTAAAGCATTGGATTAGTCAGCCGTTTTCAGTCAAATCCAGGGCAACTGCACTGGACAGTAGTAAAGAATCTCATCAAATATTTGAAGAGAACCAGAAATTATATGCTCGTCTATTCGAGTAGGAGTTTGGAGTTAGCGGGGTACACCGATTCTGACTTTCAGTCAGACAGAGATGATTCTAAATCAACCTCTGGTTCAGTGCTTACGCTTGGTGGCGGTGCAATAGAATGGAGAAGCCAAAAGCAATCCAACACAACCGATTCAACAATGAAAGCTGAGTTCATAGCGGCCTTTGAGGCAGCTAAAGAAGCAGTTTAGTTCAGAAAGTTGATCAGCGGATTAGGCGTTGTCCCGAATGTTGAAGATCCTATTACTCTCTATTGTGATAACAATGGGGCCATTTCCAACTCTAGGGAACCTCGAAAGCACAGTAAGTCGAAGCATATAGAGAGGAAATACTGGGTGATCAACGATTTTGTCGATAGAGGGGACGTTTCCATCCGAAGAATCGCCTCTGCCGATAATCCTACTGATCCATTCACCAAGACACTATCGATGGAGGCTTTTAGTCGACACTTGGAGACTATAGGTATTAGAGACATGTTGCTTTAGAGCAAGTGGGAGTGATAGTTTGCTATATTTTAAATAATATGGTGTGCTCTAAAACAATCAAATCACATGCTTTCGTGCAAGTGGGAGATTGTTTGGTGTGATGCCCGAAAGACAATTTTGTAATTGTTTTATTTAATAAATGAGATGATATTATTATTCATATTTATTATTCTCATATTTACCGATGTGACAATAGTATTTACACTACAGAAAACCCTAAAGTATATCGTTTTTGTAATCACTTAACTCAGTGTATGGGATATACACGGGAGGATTGAGTTAGTGAATATGTACTTGAAATACAATTAGCCCGTAGTTAAATTAATTGAGAGTATCAGATCTCTTCTTTAACGTGCTATTAATGCGCCTAGAACACAATAGGTGTGATTGTCTTATCCGGACATTCGGTTAAGAGAACCTAGTGGGGCATTTATATATGATAGATATATCATATAGGGCTGGACCGATTTGATTAGAGTTCACGATATAATTCCGTAATCGGGAAGTCTTATCGAATCAATCGATGATTATATTTATGGATATATCTTAATCCTGAGGTGATCACAGTCAACTGCTTGAATTAGTATGAGGTTTGACTTGACGGTTAAGGATTACACTGAGTCTGTGATCTGAATTACCCCATCTTGGCATTGTACTGGATTGAGTGAGTAGTCTGTGTTATCACAGATACGGAATCCATTCCTTCCATTTATGGAAGTAGATAGACAGTTCCCTTATTTGTTAATCCTAGAAACCGATCGATCGTACGAGTTCATATTACACTGATTAGCTACCAGTGAGTTGTATGAATTAATTGATCACTAGGGGGTTAATGGTAAATAAGGATAAGAGGCTCTAAAAAGGGTTAACGGTAACTTCCCGATTTAGAATGAACAGTCTATGGAGGATTAATCCATATGTAATGATTATATCAATGGACGCTTATTATTATTCTCGTGAGGAGATAAATATAATCTTATAATCGGAGGAGTGCAGTCACGGGATTATGGTGGCATATTCTTGTGATTGATTTATCGAATATAATTATTCTATTCGTAAGATAATTATTTATTTGATTTATCGGAGCCGCTGATTATTAGTCCATGGTCCCCGACGTGCCTCCAAATATAGCATAGCTATTCTCGGACGTCGAATCCTAATAATATTAATTTATTTCTTATTAGAATTTAATTAAAATGATATGTGAATTAATTGTTTAGTGAACTATTAAATTAGTTGGGCTAAATAATTAAATATGTGAAAAAGACATTTTTCATAATCTTGGCAAATTAATGTGTTATGGCCGAAAATTAACATTGACTAGGTCAATGCCAAATTTTGGCCAAGAGCAATGTTTTTAGGAAACAAGAAATTGTTTTAAGACTTGTGCACAAATATTTATTGGATAAATATTTATGATAAGAAATAAAGATAAATATTATTCTAGATTTGTTCTAGAATATTATGGGATTATTTTTTATTTATTGGATTTATTTTATTTGCAAAATAAAATTCCTTGGAGGTCAAGGATTACTCTCCAATATAAAGAGAGTCTCCCAAGCCTTACATACACACATAATTCGACTTCTACCTCTTAGAGAGGAGAAGAATAAAATTCGGCCAAGGGGAGAATAAGGGGAAAATCTTGGAGGTTTTTTCCGGGTAGCATATCGGAAGGATTCGAGACGAGAATTTCCTTCCACCGGGAGTTGCTTGGATCACACGTACGGAAGATCGTGGTGCTCTTCACACCTTTGTTTATTCTTTCTATTGCGGTTCTTCAACTTGGATTTTGAGATCCAAGAGATATGTTCTGCAACCCCCCTTGTAGATGTAGATCTAGTTATTTTATTACGTGTAATTTATAGATCTAGATCCTTAAATCGCTTCCGTTGCGGATGATATTACTAACAGTTTTAGCAATTCCTTTCTTCTCTATTATCGCAAGAACTTGATCATGGGATCGGTTCAAAGGAATAAGTTCTTTGTCCTGCAAAGTACCTTTCTTCCCTAGCCTATCTGATATGGGAGCGCTTACTCTGTCCCAAACTAATTTTCTTTTTTTGTCAAACTTATCATCCATTTTTCTTTTTTTAGAATCCCTGTGGGATTCCTCTCTCTTGGCCCTGTTTGCCTCTTCTCCTTGACAATGCCTGTATGCAATTTCCAGACATTCTTCCATCGTGCTCGGATTCTTGCTGCTTAGCTTTGCATGTAGCCGTCCTTCTTTCAGACCTGCCACGAAAGACGCCACTAAGAATTTATCGTCTAAATCCGCTACCTGGGATGATTCTCCGTTGAATCTTTTGATGAACTGCCGTACTGTTTCGTCACTTTTCTGTCTGATAGTCAGCAAATATGTTCGGTTTCTCTGAAAATGTCTTGCAGCAATAAACACATGCATGAATTTTTTGGTCAATGTGGGGAAGTCTGGTATGGACCTGGGGCTCAACTTGTTGAACCAATCTCTTGCCTTCCCTGTAAGAAGAGTTGCAAATGCCCTGCATTTCATTTCTTCTAGTGCATTGTATAAGCTCATATGTTGTATGTACTGGTGCATATGGTCATATGGATCCTTAGTACCATCATATGACTGAATCATAGGGATCTTGAATCCTGGAGGACAAGGAAATGTATCAAGGTCCTCAATAAAAGGAGACACCAGCCTAAAATCGTCCTATTTAGGCTTAAGAATAGCATCCAATTCTGCTTTGGCATTATCACCACCTGGGTGAGTAACAACCACCCTTACACTGGACTCTGCTTCATGTTTTTCTTTCTTAGCTGTATTATGAGGATGAGGTGTTTCAGAAGCCTCGACAACCTGATTTCTAGCTTTCAACACTTCCTCAAAGATGGCTTTTATTTCTTCTCCTTTGAGATTTGCCAGATTTTCCACCGACATCTGTCTGGCTGTGTTTGGTGTACTGGTTTGTCCTTCTTCCATTAGAGTTTCATTCCCAGGTCCTTTACCGTTCTTTTTTGGGCTCATTTCCCTCGTTTGATCTTCAACTTCCGGTTGATTTTGATGTTTCTTCCCCTGGTTTTTCGCCATTTTTCTTTTTATTTTTAAAACAACTCACTAACTAGAATCAACCCTCCTTCTAGAGCCAAATGATAATGCTTAAAATTACAAACGGGTAATTGAATGATTCGAGTTAGTTCAAGTTGTTCCTTTTATACTTTAGATTGTGGCGATAACTTCCCCTACCGTGATGGGGAGTTATCACCAGTTATCCTGCCCATTATACGATGTGGGGTCTACCCAGGTTCTTAAACGGTTATGCCTTTATAAACACTGTTTCCTGGCGGTTGTTTGGGCCTTCTGTCCAGAGGTAGTTCTGCTCAGAATATGGCTGAGTCCTGCTCTGCAAGTTTTGCTCATGGCCTGGCGGAGTCCTGCTCTATTATTCCTATTATTATTATCTGATTGTGAAATGGGCATAGCCCAAGAGTAAATAACCTAGCCCAGTAGACCCATATAACGTCACTTGGGTTGACAAATCTGGAAAAGTTAAGGCAACGTCTATAGATAAATAAATAGTTAAAACTGACACCGACTTAGAATAATGATTAAAAGTCAACATAGGCTACATTTTTTTTTAGAGGAAAACATAGGCAACTTGATAGTAGTTGTTTTGTTTTTTTTTTTTTTTTTGTTGGTTTTTTTATGGATACAAAAAGAGTAAATTTATAACTCACAAATCTGGGTCAAGATATTTCGGTTTGACCGTTAGCATAAATCTCATTAGTTTGATTGTATGTGTTTATGATGTTTATGGTTTTTTTTTTTCCCTACTCTGTTTTTTTGTCTGTTTTTTTGTTTAATGAAATCTTCAATTGTATTTTTCAAAAAAGAATACTTAGGCGGCTAATATAGTTGAATTGTAGTCTGATTGATTATGAAATATATTTATCTTTCATTTTCAATAACTCGAGTTCGTTACAAGTATTAATCCCTCAGAACATACGCATACTTGGAATGTATCTTTGTTTACACACTTAATCAAACAACAGTAGTATGTAAGATACATAATACATTTTGAGACATAACTAAACCATGCAGAATAGATACTTTTGCCCTAAACTACCATAGCATAATTATAATATGCTACTCCAACCAAAACTATGGTAGACTTCCTGTGCTTTCAATCAACATACATAAACTAATATGTGTGTGTGTCTTCAAATAGATGCACAACATTGCCCCCCTTGTGAGATCTAGGGGTTTTTTTTTTTTTATATTGAAATAGTTTAGTTTTTGTTAAAAAATGTATTAAAAAATATCATTGGTCTCCCTGACGGATCATCATTTTTTTCTCCAGTGCCCCACATAAAAACAATATTGATCTTCCACCGAGTACAACTTATATATTCACATTTTATGCATGATTCAAACATTTTAGGCCATTGGTATTACCGGGGAAAAATTATGCGGATGCGTCTTCAACCGGAAAGAGCTGAAATGCTTGATTTTCTCGGTAATGGACCCAACTGATAATGTCGGAATTATCACGATGGTGTTTGCGGTGGTTTTTTGGTGGATATCTAGTTGTGTTTATGTGTATTTGCCGGTGGTGCACGGTAGCATATAAGAAAAGTTGGTGGTCGGAACTTAAGCTATAAATGGCATTTGATAGATGAATGATTTACATTGAGCCCATATATATAGGTGAACTACTAATGACGATTAATTAAGGTTCGACAAGACATAATTAAACATGATTTGATGTTAATTACACTAGACAGCTGTCATGGAGGGTTGATGATGATGAGAGGACCCAACACTTGGCCAGTTTGTTGAGTTTGTCTTGTGATCATCATATTAGTAGCGGACTTGCCTTGTTAAGCGGGCTTGGTCCGGATAGGCGGACTCGTTGATTTGAGGGACGGACCGGAGGGCCCTTTACTTCTCTTTCCGTTGCATGAGGCGGATGAAGGTCTAAGATGAACTTGATTGTACCCGTCCGATCCGGCTTACGTTAATGCAGACTCATTGGGTCGAGGACCCTATCCATTGTTTGGTCTATCGGACAAAACCGATTATGGATCCGTGGCCTCTTATGCGGGTCAGGCGTATCACATCCCTTTATGGTCTCCTGGTGTAATCTTTGTACGCTTCCATAACAAGATACATGTAAATTTGAATGTAACCAAAATAATAAGTAAGAAGTTGAATAATGTAGATGTAAGATCATGTTTGACGCATTTCAAGATGGTTTCTCGAGTTCTTTATTATACTACATTTTTTCAAACTATTTCTTTTTGAATTTTCATAAGAAAATTCATGTCATGTCTTCTGGCTTGACAAACATGAATTTATCTTTTGGTCTTCTGCTCTTCACTTAGCATCTAGCTAGTGTACTCATGTATTTGGAATAAAAAAATATAAAGGTTGAAGATGAGTTGGATGATGAGCATTAGAGAGCATGTATAGGAAGGGAGTTGTGGAGTTCTTTTGTGTTTCAATAGTTTTATTTTAGTCAAGTTGAGTTGTAATAGAAGTTGGCGGTTATTTATGATTCCGGTTTGACAAAACAACAACAGTCCTTGACACTCATCAGTGCTTCTTTGTCTTCAAGTTTCTTTGATAAAAAAGAGTTGAATCAAGAAAGTGATTATGCTTTGACAAGTTTTTGATCAAGATGAAAAGATCAGTGCTTAGGTTCATCAAGTGTGTGTACTAGATTATACTTGAATGAAGGAACACTTGAAGAATTATCTGGATCAGCAAAGTAAGCAATTCAGCAGGGTATAATGCTCTTGATTTCTTGTAAGTTTGTGTCTGTTCCGGTTCCAAGGGTCCTCTATTTATAGGTGAAAATCAAATATTTGAATTTGAAATTTGAATCAAACCGTCATTGGATTTTCTGATTATTCCCTGAAATTTCCTCTGTTGTACCCTGTGTCAGTGTGTCGGTGTCCTTCTGACAGACAGTCTTGTTAGGAACATTTTATTTTGTTTTGATGATGGTCATACTAGCTGTTATAGTAAGCCTGAAATAAGTTAGAAATCTCTGTATAAGTATTTACTTAGAGTCTGACATGTGGTATAAGTTGAGTCGGACAAGTATTGTACTAGTTGGTAGGATGGCTAAGTAAAACAGAAATCCGGCAGAGTGAAAGCAGCCAAGTACCAGTAGAGAAGGTTGAAGACATATGGTCGGATTTATAACTAGGGAAGTCTGTGATGACCTTGGATAAGTCTAAGTTATATTTCAAGTGATGAAATTTATTGTTAAATATGGTGTACATTGATCTCACCCAAATCAAGGATCCGTGAAGTACAAGGAATCTTGTAAACTCAAGGAAATCAAGAAAGCAGTGAACCGGAAAAGTGAACTATCTATCGGCCGAGCAAAGACAAAGCAGTAAAGGGAGAATTAAACGGCTAAGTTAGCAGAAACACTCAACCGTTCAATCAACAGTCAAGTAAAGGAACAATTGAGTAAGGTATATCACTTATACTTGTTCAGAGCGTGAGATAACAAGGAAGATTCAGAGGATCAAGCATTAAATGCATAATCAATCAAGGATGGATTTTGTGATAAACGTTTGGAGAAAATCCGGATCACTGAAATTTAGGAGAATATTATTAAGGGGGAATCAAGAATTAAACCAAGGATCATTCCCCACATTAAATAGCCAATGGATGAAAATTCAAATCAAGGATAATCAAGGCTATAAATAGAAGCCATTGACAGACGGGAAAAATGACAATTGAATCTAAAAAAAGAACAAGCGGAAACTCTGTCAATTTAAAAAGCCTTCTATCTAAATAAAGGAAAAATATGGAGATCAACTCAGCAATCATAACTCAAATTCCACATCAAGTATTGAGATTGATCAACAACATCTGTGAATCAAATTCACACCAGTCAGGCAACTGAATCAGAGCCATCTGAGAAGGAGTTGTGTTTGTGATAGCTGCTGAAGGATTTGTTCCCAAGGAGCAGTGTTGAAGATTGAGTCACTGAAGCTTTTGAAGCTAGGGAGTGATAGTCTTAGAGATTGCGAAGCTTGTGTAGCCAAGGACAATCACGCTATTGTATCTGTGAAAACAATAGTGAATTCCTCCAATCATCACAGGAGAAGAGTGGATTAAGGGATTACACCACCGAACCACTATAAACCTTTGTGTCTATTTTACTTTCAGACTTTACTTTATTGCACCTACTTCATTGCTTATTATATTTGTGATTGCACATCCTAATTTTAATCAACATTTTAAGAAAGGACTTATCCGCTGCACAAAAGCCTTTATATTGAGAAAAGTTTTTGAAACTCCAGTATAGTCATTCACCCCCCCTCGGACTATACTTTTACCCTTCTCTGGGACCAACAATAGAAAGAAGATTTCAGGCTGTTTCTAAGTACATTGATGCACAAAACATTGTTGTGCAAAGGCAAGGTGACTTGATGTGCCAGTTGAACATAAATATCACCCACAGTCTTGCAGGCCTTAGACAACATGTTTCCTAGGAAAATGATTCAATGCCAATGGCTTTTAGCACAAGATTTGGCAGTTTGACCAAGAATTTGTCTGATCATGATAACAGATTCACATCTATTGAATCTAAATTAGACACTCTAATTGGTATAGCTGAAGCTACAAATAAAATCCTACTACAACATAAGGATGATGCAGCCAAAAAGGGGAAAGTAGATGATAAGCTTGAAGGATCAACAGTCAGACCCCCAAATTTTACTGAGGAACAACTAAGAGCAAGGGACAGAGAGATAAGAATCCAAAATTTAGCTGAAGAACAGTTAAGAAAGGCTAGAGAGGATAGGGAAAGGGCCACAAATGAACCCTTTATTGGATTTCCCCATCCTATCCAAATGATTATGACAGAGATAGATCAGGAAGGTAGCAAAGGCCTGGATCTAGTCAGCAAAAAGGATCAGCAAATCAACTCAGATCCAGCACAAGTAGAGGTAGCATCAGTACTAGATATGCTGGTGACAAAAGAACTTTCACAACTCGCAGAAACAAACAAGAATATGATGCTGAGATATTGGACAGGGTAAGAGAGTTTTTCAGAACTCAAGACAGTCTGTATCCAAACCAAAAGCAAGATGAAGCATGGGCACACTGGCTAGGCTATCGTGATGAGAAAATGAGAACTGATGTGGCCAAAATTTACAATGATGTCAAGAGAGAGTATGCATTTCTCAAGCAAAATACTAGATCTGTCTCAACCAACAGACCAAGTCAAGCCATACCACTTACTGCAAAAAGGACCGGAAGATCTATCCAGTGAACAACAGGAAGATTTCAACAACATGGTGAAATCCTTCAGTCCTATGGGGAGAATGGAACGACCAGAACAGTGGACTCTATTTAAAAGTCTCAAGTTTGCTGATTCACACATTGCTGAAGCTTAGGATAGACTTGAGAAATAATTTCGAGAACCCAAGGCTAATGAGACTATGCATGATTTCCACAGACTCATCCACAAGAGAATATTCTTTGGGATCTCAGAACACACTGCTATGGCATACTGGAAATAGAAGTTCCCAGAAATTGACTGGAAGGACATGGAAGAGATTCGGACTACAAAGTTCAAGAGGTGCAAACAGAACTTAAGCAAAATGTAAATGTAGCATTCTAAATCTGTCTTGGACTTACCAATCTCTTATTGCCCTTATGTATGAATAAAATTTCTGAGTTTTATTATATTATTATTATGAAAATTTGCATACTTATGTTCAGGCTTATGAGGGTTTTGGCATCATCAAAAAGGGGGAAATTGTTAGGAACATTTTATTTTGTTTTGATGACGGTCATACTAGCTGTTATACAAGCCTGAAATAAGTTAGAAATCTCTGTATAAGTCTTTACTTAGAGTCGCACATGTTGTATAAGTTGAGTCAGACAAGTATTGTACTAGTTGGTAGGATGGCTAAGTAAAACAGAAATCCGGCAGAGTGAAAGCAGCCAAGTACCAGCAGAGAAGCTTGAAGACATATGGCCCGACTTATAACCAAGGAAGTCTGTGATGACCTTGGATAAGTCTAAGTTATATTTCAAGTGATGAGATTTATTGTTAAATATGGTGTACACAGATCTCACCTAAATCAAGGATCAGTGAAGTACAAGGAATCTTGTAAACTCAAAGAAATCAAGAAAGCAGTGAACCGGAAAAGTGAACTATCTATCGGCTGAGTAAAGACAAAGCAGTAAAGGGAGAATGAAACGGCTAAGTTAGCAGAAACACTCAACCGTTCAATCAACAGTCAAGTAAATGAACAGCTGAGTAAGGTATATCACTTATACTTGTTCAGAGCGTGAGATAACAAGGAAGATTCGGAGGATCAAGCATTAAATGCATAATCAATCAAGGATTAATCAAAGACGGATTTTGTGATAAACGTTTTGAGAAAATCGGGATCACTAAAATTAAGGAGAATATTATTAAGGGGAATCAAAAATTAAATCAAGGATCATTCCCCACTTAAATAGTCAACGGATGAAACTTCAAAACAAGGATAATCAAGGCTATAAATATAAGGCATTGACAGACAGGAAAAAGGATGATTGAATCTAAAAAAGAACAAGCGGAAACTATGTCAATTTGAAAAGCCTTCTATCTGAACTTAAAGGAAAAATCTGGAGATCAACTCAGCAATCAGAACTCAAATTCCACATCAAGTATTGAGATTGATCAACAGCATCTATGAATCGAATTCAAACCAGTCAGGCAACTGAATTAGATCCATATGAGAAGGAGTTGTGTTTGTTATAGCTGCTGAAGGATATGTTCCCAAGGAGCAGTGTTGAAGGCTAAGTCACTGAAACTTTTGAAGCCAGGGAGTGATAGTGTTGGTCCCTGGGAAAGGCTAACACAAGTTTAGAGGGGGTGAATAAACTTGTCACCCAAAAACTAACCCACAAACTAAATCTTAATCCAGATTGAGTTCAACTAAAACTTGTGCGGAGTTAAGTCAAATTAATTGAGTATAAATCGATACTGACTTATCCTTAGTCGAGTTAACCGGCAGCGGATTAGTTAAGCCTTTTAAAATAAGAGTTATCGGTTTAGGTGCAGACTCAATTTTTGTGTTTGGTGAGTGTTGTGAACTAGATGAGTGTAACTATAATGCAGTAAATTAATGAATAACAGAATGTAAAAGCGTAAGGTAAATAAAACAAAAGTTATAGAGGTTCCAGGTGGTGTAATCCTGTCAATCCTCTCTTCCCCTGTGAGGCGGAGGAAAATTCCACTAGAACTTCTTAGAGATGGCCCGGTTACAAAAAGTTCTAAATTGATAGACCTTGACTAATCCCTAGCTTCACTATCTAAACACTTGTAGAACAAGTAGGATGGCTGCTCTTCAATTGTTTGAAACATTGGTCCTTGGAGGGTTGTCTTGCCTCTTCACCATCTCATCACAAACACAGTCTTCCTGACTGCAGCTCAACTGTCCTTCACACCTTCTTGGTGTTTCACAGTCTAAACCTTTGATAGAATCAAAGTTGAGACTTGAATCAATGACTATGATTCAATTGTGATTTGAGCTTCTTTTCTAGATATGTAAGTTATGCATGGCTATGTTTTCTTCAAATTATTTGATCTGGATCTTTCTTTGAAATCGTATGAACACTTGAAGAAATCTTGATCTTTCAATGAATATTGTTGCAGAATTCTTTTGATTTGCTTTCCCCCGTAGTTTGATCTTTCTTGACTAGATAGATTCTTAGAATTGCCCCTTATTTTCATCTTGTGGTGGAAGTGATCTATTTATAGGGGTTTCTCTAACGGTTAGTTGATTTGAATTTGAATCCTTATAGCCGTTAGTGGTCCTGATTTCCTGTATGTCGGTGTCCTTTCTAACATCCATAACGGTCTGATCCTTCATCGGTTTTGCTTATTTCAAGTTTCGAAAATTGATTCAATACAACTTAGTCAGTTGTTAGCTTTAAGAGCATTAACTGAGTTTTTACTCTTCTTCAAAATCTCAGTAATCTTATTCCACATCTGATTATAACCGATTTAAATCAGAGTACACCATTCAATTGATCATCTAGGATATCATTGTCCTTATGATTCTTAGGTCTTCATACAAGATCCATAAAGTTAGTTCAGGTCATCATAATCTTGCCTGAAGTCTAACTTTACAGTCTCAACTTAGTCTTCATAAACTGAGTTTGAACCCTCAGTTCTTCAGTCTTTAATAACTGAGTTTGAACTCTCAGTTCTTCTGTCTTCTAGATAAGCCAACTGAGTTTGTGTCCCTCAGCGAACTTATCTTTTTCAGTTCTATCATAACTGAGTCTGATCCCTCAGTTATGGTTGAAGTAACCTTGATCAGCTATCTTGTGAATCTTAGTTTCCTTGTAGAAACTCTGTTTTCTTCAGTTAAATACTCAGTTTCTTAGTTCTAATCCTAGAACTATTACAGTGCTTGTCTGATCTACTTATACAAATATCAGACTCTATTAAATCCTATACATTGATTTCTAGACATCTTTTTGCTTTGCACTATAACAGCTAGTTATGACACTTCATCAATGGGGTCTAAAAATAATAACTGAATAAGTGATGAATCATCATCAAAACATAAATTTTATTTCCAACAATTTCCCCCTTTTTGATGATATCAATACCCTTCTTAAAAGCAATACAAAAAGATAAACACAAATCAAACAAAAACCAAACGAACTGAGAAACTGATATTTTTTTAAAGATACTGAGTTACAATACTGAGTAATAAAATACAATACATGAAAAGAAACTAAGTGTCAGCTTCTCTTCCTTTTACTTGACAGCTTCATTGTCATATCTTTCAGCATATTCTCTCATGGCTTCATTAGTTGTTGTGCTTTCAATTCCATGAAAACTAGCATAGATGATCCATGAGTTACACATATTGTGTTTACTGAAAAATTTGCTCTTGCAAAGTACAGCAATCATAAACACAATTTGTCTCAGTTTTTCACTTGAGCCAATTTTCAATAATTCTTGAACAAACTCAGGTTCCTCTTTATCAACTTTATCTGAAGCTTTCTTTAGAGTGCCATTTCGTTCCAGAGATTGTTTTCTTGTTGATTTCTTCAAGTGTTTGTTCAACAAGGAAGCTTTTTTTGATTTCTTCCAGAGATTTTAACACTTTTCCAAACAAACTGATGTCATCTTTCTGAATTCGAATCAGTTCATTGTGATAAAACATGATTATGTCAACCTGAGACGGTATGTCAGTTCCAGCTTTTTCTCCAACTTTATATGTTACAGCTTCAGTCACTTTTGCTTCATTAAGAGGAGAGACAGTCTGCTTGAGTTTCTCTTTGTAATCTGTATCACTTCTTTCCTCAGATTGTTTTCTTCTTTCCTCCAGTGTTGACTTGTCAAATTCTTTGGCTGGTGATATGTCGTTATTGAGATCCTCATTAGTATCTATGGCAGCTAAAACAGCTTCAGTCTGTGCTATCTCATGAATAGTTTGGTCAGTTGGGGATTGATAGCCAGTAGGAGATTTATAGACTTCCTTTTCCTGTTCTTCAGACTGACCACCAGAGTTAGTTTCAGTTTCTTCACTGTCATCTAAACTTTCATCAGATGATTCTTCTTCAGCAACATCCTTTGCTTCTTCTTTATCTTGTAAAGCAGCAAGAATCCCTTTCTGCAAGTTGGGATCTCCCTGAGAATCATCATCATCGTCATTGTCATCTTTCTTCGAACTTCCTCCTGCTGTAGTTCCGTTCCAATGACTATCTCTGATCAACATCCAGTATTCAAGAATTCATCAGTGTTGATCATTTGAGACAAATGAGTGATGTTGTATAGATCAAACACCCATTTCTCTGTAATTTCAATTTCATCTAACTGACTTCTCTGAACTGATATAGAGCTAAGTTTCCAATACTGATACGCATGCAGTCTCTTGCAGTTAGCTACTATCAGTTCTCCAGTATTAACGGATGATACAAGTGGTGTTGTAATGATTTCACTTTCCCTAGAAATTTCCAGGTTAGATTCCACAGGATCCTCAATCCTTTCAGCTTCTTCAGCTTCAAGCTGATCAGTTTTACTGGTTTCTCCTTCAGCAACAACTGAGATTAAGCAAGAGGCAGTTTCAATTGTAGGAACTAAGATGGTAGGCTTAGTTTCCAAAAATTTTCCAGCATCGACAAGTTCCAGTCCAGCAACTGGCTCTAATTCAGGTGTTGGTTCCACAGCCTGATCCTCTATTGATTTTAAAATCAGTTCAGCAATTGATTCCTCTTCCTTCATATCTTCTTGCACGGTTGTGCCTTCATCAACAAGTTCATCCAGAGAGATGACTTGTATCGGTCTTGATTCGTCTTCAACAAGATCTTCTTAGGGTTGAGAATCTTCAATGTCTTTAAGTGATTCTTCATACTCAACCCTGGATGCTGATTTATGAGGTGTGGATCTTGATTTGGAGAGTAGCTTGAGCATAGCCATTGTCTCTAAATCAATCAGTCTTTCCTCACTGTCAGAACCTTCAACATCAACCTCAACTCTCAGGGTGTGTTCCCCCTGAGGGTCAGCTTCCTCTTGTAAGACAGTCTCTGGCAGTGTAGGAATGACTTCTTCTCTAACTGAGGTTTCTTTTTGAGTGAGGACTTCATCTGTTTGAACTTGTTTGGTGGGGGGTTCTTCAGTTGTGACTTTCTTTGCTGAGCTTTCAGCAATTGAAGTGGCAGACTTTTCTGGTGATGCCTCTATTACTTTCTCAGTGAGTCTTTCAGTTGTGACTTCTTCCAGTTTTCTCTTTCATTCTCTTAGTTCTACAGGATGCTCCAATGCTTCGGCTGTGGTTTCAATTTTCTTAGAAGATCTTTTCTTCTTCTTCTTTTGTTCAGTTTTGGAACCTCCAGCTACTTTTCTCTTTCTAGATTTCTCTTTCTTGATAGCAATTTTCCCATCTATAACTGATGTTTCCTTTTTCTTGGCAATACAAAAATGGTCAAGAATTCTTTGAACTAAGATGGCCAGAGTCTTCTTGTGATAGAATCTGCCTTTCTTCACATCAGTCTTCTTCTTGGGCACATCATAAGATTGAGCCACCAATTGTTCTAGAATGTACCTTAGCCAATTGTAGTTTTCTTTGAACCAAATGAAATACAATAGATCTAACTTGGTTCCAGATAGATTGCTAAAGTTCCCTGCGTTTCCAATCACACAATATGCCAACATTTTGGTCAGAAAATTGAATTCTGGTTTGAGTAGACATGTGCTTCCAGTTTGTAATACTGGTGATTCTAAAATAACTGCAATCACTTTCCACGGTTTCTCCTTCTGTTATTTGCTTATTTGATGGATGCAGATCCTCCTAATTTATCAAAACCAAAAATGTCTGCTATTAAGTCTTCAGTGACTATGATTTCTTTCCCATTGACAGAAGATGTGAAGGTATGAACATCTTCTCCTTCAATGGATGTTTTTCCAAACCGATAGAAATCTCCAATAGAATCGATGAAGGATGTAGGAGCTCAGATCTGTACAGAACAGATCTTTGCGCAGTGGATGGATCATGATCTATAAACTACAATACATAAATAAAGGATCTAAAATCCTACAAGGGGGTTAAGTTTATCTTACCAATAGTAGGAAGAGAAGCCAAGATCTTCCAATGTGTTCTCTAAACGGTGGTTGGTGGACACCAATCCTTGGAATTGAAACCTCCTTGATATGCTTCGAAGAAAAACTCCAAGTTTTTCTTCAACCATAAACCCCAAGACATGAAACAAGTTTTTCTCTCTTTATTTGTGTGTATGGGGCGAAATTTGCCATGCCATTTACACTTGGAATAACTCTGCTTTTATAGGAGAGTAAATCCTTGGTCTCCAAGTGTTAATTAATTAATTAATTAATTAAATTAAAGAATATTTTCCTTAATGACTAATTGTGAAATGTATTGACCAATAGGAAATCAAATAACAAGTCATCCAACCAATCATATAACAAGAATATCTTTTATTTTCCATAACACAAGAAAATTAATTCTTGTGCTAATTAGAAGACCTTAGGCGCCACATTAGGGTTTAGATGCCCACATAAAATGTCTTTTATGTGTATTATATTATTTAGCCCAACTAAATAATATCCATGCATATCAATTAATTAGCCCAGCCAATTAATTATCACTGAGGCCCAAATAAACAAGAATATCAGCCCGAATTATAGAAGCCGCATTAGGGACCATGGACCTATAACCAGTAGCTCCAATAATTAAATATTCATCGAACAGAATAAGTACATTAATTATTAATTCCGGGATTACGCCACCATAAACCCGAAACTGAACTCTACCGATTATAGACATATACTTACACTCAACCCTATGAGTAAATAAGCGTCCACTGATATAATCATTACATACGGACTAACCCTCCATAGACTGTCCATTCTGAGTGGGAAGTCTCCGTGAACCCGACTCAGAATATCTTATCCTTATTTTCCATTAACCCCCTAGTGATCAATTAGTTCACATATCTGACTAGTAGCTAATTAGTCTAACATGAACTGGGCCCATCGATCATTTTCTTAGGGCTAACAAATAAGGGGACTGTCTCTCTACTTCCCGCCGGAAGGAATGGATTCCTTGTCTGTGAAAATCAGAACTACTCACTCATCAGGAGATAGTGCCAATGAGAATTGACTTGGAACACATATTTAAGTGAACCGTAACTAACACATCAAACACTACCCTGAGACAAGCAGCACCCTGTGATCACCTCAGGATTAAGGTTGATCCATATATGATCATCTAATGATTTAATAAGATTCCTCGATTACGGAATTATACCGAGAAATTCAGATTAAATCGGTCCAGTCCTATATGAATGCCATCATATATAAATGCCCCACGTAGGTACCCTCTACCGACAGTCTGGATAAGACTATCACATCCTAAGGTTTTCTGGGTGCATTATTGGTGTTTTAATCAAGAGACCCTAAACTCTGATTAAGTTCACCACGGACTAACAGTTTTAAGTATATCACCACTAACTCAATCCTCATGTGCATGCCATACACTGAGTAAAGCGGTTACATACTAATATACTTAGGGTTTACAGCAGTGTATTACTTACAAGCACAAAGCAAGTAATAATGTGAGATAAATTCTGTTATCAAAAACAATTACACAAATTGGCTTTCGGGCACTACTCTTAACAATCTCCCACTTGCACGAAATGACAAGCAATGATTGTTTTTAGAGCACACCCTTTCTCATCTTATTCACAACACTCTCCCACTTGCTCAAAAAGCTGATGAGACATATCAGTCAATGCCGTACCCTCCAACCATTCGACTTGGTACACTGAACAGTTAGGTTATCGGCTCGAGACGATCTTTAGGATCGAAAAGTTGCCGGTCCATCTAATCAGACGGTACTCTCTATGCTTTTGACCTCTGGTGACTGAGAAGATCCTTCTAAGCTATCTCTTCACTATTTTCACAATTAAGTGATATCGGCTCATAAGACCTGGAATTACTCCCAGATCAGGAAGGAAATTCCTAAGCTATATCGCCACTCTAGCTGCCCCGAAAGCTGCTACGTATCCGATTAATTAAAATCGAATTGACGGTGCTAGATTTCTCCAGACTATAGCTCCATCACAATGAGTAAACACTGAGCCTGAGATCGTCCCAACAATCATCCTTAATCTGACTATAAGTCAGAATCAGTGTAGTCAACCATATTCAAGTTTGCACCCGAATATACAAGCATATTATTCCTCGTTCTTCAAAGATACTTGAGGACGTACTAAACTGTTATTCAATGCTCGAATCTGAGATTCGACTACTATTGACTTGTGATAACCTGACTTGCCGTTATCCAAGAGAGACCCTATCCTATTTTCTCTTTATCCGAAGATTTAGAGAATCATTCCTGAGAGGTAGGGTATGACTACTCTCGTTGAATGTTGCATACGTATATGCAAGATCATCTTAACCAATAAGACGGATGGGATAGCCAATGACTCATTCTTGTGAATTTGACCGAATCAAATTTTTAGAATATAGTCCAATTCTCTCATCCAGAGAATCTTGGCGTGTCAGTTTCCGACTTCAGATAGCACACCCATGTTGTTTCCAACCGTTTCAGTGTTATCATTCATGAACACTAATACTACTTTTACCAATATTTATATCCAGTCTATGAAAGACTTATCAATATTCTGGTCAAGTCCACATATTTAAAACATGTGACTTTAAAAAATCGAGAGGTTCTCTTAAATCCATAAAGGATATAAGCCCCGGCAGTTATCCTGCCATTTGTTCTAACCAAGATCCTTCTGTTCCGAATGAATCCAGTCTCCGTTTTTTTGGCAAGAAAGTCTCAGGGAATCACCCATATTTTCTGGTTTCTAGCGAAATCTAGCAAGAGTGAGTGGTGAGAGAGTTCAAGGTCTGGTTAACTCTCTACTTTTTAGGGAATCACCCCTAGACCACTCAGCTTTGCACTGAAAGTTTAAACTTTCCTATTCATTCGAATCCTTTTCGTGTAGATCCAATTGCTCCCACTGGGCCTGAGACACTCAGGTGGTTCTACAAGAGGCTGAACAGAACTGGAGTAAACTCCATTCACAGGGTTAAGGCTTTCAAACCAACCTCTATGATCAGAATCCTATACAGCCCACCAAGAGCCATAGGTTATCAATTACCCCAGCAGACTGTAAAGTCCACAAAACCACAATGGGTCAACGGTTAAACCATACTCCCACTACGTTTTGGGTGGATTGACATTCTGATCTAGTAGTATTTATCAGTGTAATCACCAACAACTGATGTTGGACGTGGTCTGATTAAATCAGATAGTAACTACCTTTGGGTAACCGTACTCCAAGGTTTAAGGCTGCTTCTTATAGATTCTATCAGAAGCCTTGTGGCAGTTCAACCGTCACTTTCTGATCTCAAGAATCTTATAACCAACCTTCACTCGTCACATTAAGATATTTCACAAACATTCACAATCTGAACGTATGCGCAAAATCTTCAGTCCTACCTTCAAGGATTAAGAGCTAAATGCCAAATTCACTCATTATCCATAAATTCACTAGCATCTTCTAGGTAGACCTCTCGGTTTACATAATAATGTTAACCGTTATTTTGCAACAATATCTTAATCGAGTTTAGCAGTGTATTGTAGTACATCAATAACTATATATAGGGCAAGTCTATGGTTTCTTCCTTAGTAAAAACATTCCACTAAGTGGCAGGCCGAGCATCAGTCCCAAGACTATGTGATAGCCAATTTCTGAGCATGGAATACACTATTCTCTGCTAAAATCAGAGAATCCTCCTCGTATTCTTTAGATAAACTAAATCGTGTTTCGAGTAGTTATCAGACAAAATGTCACCACTCAAAAAACTCCCATTAGCTTGTATCTCTCACTAGACCCCGAAGGTCAATATGAACAAGCTACGTTATTTCTTCAGATCTATTACTCTTTTCCAATTGAAAGGAAGCTTAGTCATTATTCCTTTAAGACAGTGTTCCGAGACTAGGAGATAGGAATCACCCTTAGCCAGTCATTAGGTCTTATTTCTAGGATATATGCACTAATTAATAGATTTTGAAGAATCGTTTATCTTAATACGGAAACCGTTTGCCTATAATATTTTAAGACGTGTTATATATACCTTTTCAGCATTTCTTAGTGGTTCTGACCTTATCAAACAAAAGTCCGAGTCTCAGATTCGTACTAATGTCATATTCACTTTCTATTTGGAAATAGTAGTATCGAGATGAAAGTGAATAAATTTGTTTCAACGAATCTGTAACCAGAAAAAATAATTTTTTCTGTGATATTCAAGGATAGAATCCGAAATTCATTTCCTTATACCACTCACACTATTTTAGCTGAAATTACTGCCCGTTGTTACTCTATTAATCGTTAATGCAAAGCTTCCTTGTTCTTCCAAAGAACTTAGCTCCCGAGTCGAGTTACTCGGTTAAAAAAGTCGCTAAGGATTCATTGGTTAGTGATCCGAAATCACTTTCCTTATCCTATATACTTTCTTTAATTAATACTTCGGTTTAGCCTCAAACTTAGTTTTTTTTTTTAGGGTAAAACTTAGTTTAGATGATTAACACTTGTAGACATTCTTTCCTATTCTTGACTTTCCTTAAAAGGAAATAGTCTTGAACTAGCAGTTTGTTTGAGTAGACACTACTCGTGAACTGTGGGATGTCTAATGAAAGCGTTACCCAGTGGGACTAATTTTCTAATAAATCAGAAAAACATAAGATAAATGCTCCCACTAGTTTATCGGTTTCAAATACCGTCTAACTAGCGACACTTTAATTTATGATTCTCCAATATTTCTATTAAAAAATGTCTCGTGTAGTCACTACACTATTAAAAATTCACTAAAAGAATTTTACCGTCCCAATCATCTTTCAAACTAACTATGGTTGTCTCTCGTTCAACACGAGTGATAGCAGTGACATACTTATTTACGTCACTTAAGTCTTGAAGGCTCAAGAGAAATATCTCTTCCGAAAGATTAATCGCATGTAAGATTATTGAGTACAACGTTCTAGTTACTTACCACTTTTTAACGAAGTCGTTACTAGTCAATTTAATACATACACTAGCAGTCTAGTACCCTAGAGAGATATATAAATAGTTGTGAATAAAATTGACAGAAAATAAATCCAAATCATACACTACTAATAAATTTTAGGAACTATAAACTAAGTACTTATAGTCTATCCTACCGTTCCAAGGACTTAATCTCTTGCCTCAGTGCCGCCTTAGGGTAGGTCAAAGAGCTTTCGATTAATATTGAAGATCAAATTGAGAATCGAACATCTCATTTGTGATCGTCAATCACCTTTCCTTTTTCAGCCAAGGTATTACCAAAATACCCTTTATGAGTGTGACCTACTGTTTGATTTTTAGGTAGACCCCGAGTGTGCCGCCTTAGGGTCGGTCGGTGACTCAGCGAGTACCCAAAATCCTATCCTTTCGGAGACCAAGACTTGAATTTTGATAGCGGTGAAGGCCTTCCTTAGGGGGCCGAAATCAAAGCCGGCACGAGGCGTCACCATTCTCTCACGGTGCTTGAGTCAACAGTAGAGGCTGTGGGGTCGGCTGTCGCCTCTCCCGCTCCCACTCAATATTTTGAAAAAAAAAGTGGTGGGTTTACTGATCACGTTTTTGGACTTGATGTTACATTAAGGAACAATAAATCATAGGCCCAAATGGTATCGGTTATGTGGGCTAGCCCACCCGACCTATTCGTTGTAACATATGTGGCCGTCGGACGGGTCAAGACTAGGGGAGCTCCGTTGAGCCGTAGTGGCTCGTCGGATGGCTCAGCCTTGCCGGACCCCCATGCAAACGCCACACGTGGAGGGTGAAGTCGATCGAGCCGTAGCTACTATTGACCACCCAACCATGGTTAAACCATTTTCGAACCAAGCTTGCCAGTGATTACCCAATCCTTAAACATCAAACTTTCACGTAGACACTACGGAGCAAAAAACGTAATCTCGTCTAGGTAAGGTGGAATTCACCTAGAATCCAACACCTTAACCACGAGGTTTCGGGATTTTACTCCTTATGCTTTCGCAGAGTGGGATTCACCAAGAATCCATCACCCAACCATGACGATTGACAAAACCCGTGTTCCTCGGTTTTACCCTAATTTTCTTTTAATTAATATCAAACAATTAATTAAAACTAATTGCGTGTTGTATACATGCCTAACTAATTCCTCAAATTAATTTCTACATGTATGCATATTGAGTGGAATTCATGATATGATGCATGTCATGGCAATTTTCCGGTTCTACACATACAATCTAAACATGTATTCTAGTGCGGAAAATAAACACCAAGATGGACCGTTGACACCCCCGTATCTAACCTATTAGAAAATAAATAACCAAAACCCTAACTAGGGTTTACTACTTTCTAACATAATCTGCAGCTGTTCAATTTCTTCGATGATCGAGAAACCAAACGAACTCGGATCGTGACGAAACTTTCCATATCTGTTATTCACTCCTCGGGCTTTAGTATTGAAGGTTGGATCAAAGTTTTGACTTGTCAATTTTCTCCGGTGAGCCGCCTAACTTGCTGCTGAATTTGTCTCTTACAGCAGCACATCAATGACTTTCCGAGGCCGATCGGGAATCGAGATGAAACCCGATCGACCTAAAATTTTTATGGCATGTCAATAACTCCACTTTTACTAATATGACCTGTCGGATTTACAATTCAACGGTTAGGGTTTCTGTGAATCCTGCGTTTTTCTGTTACAGCAGCCTATTTGTAGCAACGAACGGATATTGAGGCGGACTCCGATCGACCCCAAATTTTGATGGCTTGTTCTTTAACTTTTAATCTTGATTATGACCGGAGGGATTGTCGTTTCAACGGCTCAATCAATGGAAAAAACGAAAATACCAAACAGCAACTAAACAGATCTACTTCTAGGAAATTAAAATTGCAACAACTAATAAATTACATAATTTCCTATACTCATATGAACGAATTTCTTCGTTTATATGAGTTTACAATAGATCTAACGGGTAAACAGTGCCAACCCCCAATCCATCTCTTCAACCATAACAACAAAATATATATATATATATATATATACTACATGCAATTCCACTCCTTTAAATCGTTTATCTATGAATATAATTCATAGATCGTGGAACCTTGCTCTGATACCACATGAAGGATGTAGGAGCTGATCTAAACGAATTAGATCTTTGCGCAGTGGATGGATCACGATCTATAAACTACAATACATAAATAAAGGATCTAAAATCCTACAAGGGGGTTAAGTTTATCTTACCAATAGTAGGAAAAGAAGCCAAGATCTTCCAATGTGTTCTCCAAACGGTGGTTGGTGGACACCAATCTTGATTTGAAACCTTCTTGATATGCTTCCAAGAAAAACTCCAAGTTTTTCATCAACTAAAACACAAGACAAGAAAACAAGTTTTTTTCTCTCTTTATTAATGTGATGGCCGAAAATTCTTAGTGCGATTTACACTTGGAATAACTCTCCTTTTATAAGAGAGTAAATCATTGGTCTCCAAGTTTTAATTAATTAATAAATAATTAATTAAATAAAATAAAAAGATATTTTCCTTAATGACTAATTGTGATATGTATTGACCAATAGGAAATCATATAACAAGTCATCCAACCAATCATATAACAAGAATATCTTTTATTTTCCATAACACAAGAAAATTAATTCTTGTGCTAATTAGAAGACCTTAGGCACCACATCTAGGGTTTATAAGCCCACATAAAATGTCTTTTATGTGTATTATATTATTTAGCCCAACTAAATAATATCCATGCATATCAATTAATTAGCCCACCAATTAATTATCACTGAGGCCCAAATAAACAAGAATATCAGCCCGAATTATAGAAGCCACATTGGGAACCATGGACCTATAACCAGTAGCTCCAATAATTAAATATTCATCGAACAGAATAAGTACATTAATTATTAATTCCGGGATTACGCCACCATAAACCCGAAACTGAACTCTACCGGTTATAGACATATACTTACACTCAACCCTATGAGTAAATAAGCGTCCACTGATATAATCATTACATACGGACTAACCCTCCATAGACTGTCCATTCTGAGTGGGAAGTCTCCGTGAACCCGACTCAGAATATCTTATCCTTATTTACCATTAACCCCCTAGTGATCAATTAGTTCACATATCTGACTAGTAGCTAATTAGGCTAACATGAACTGGGCCTATCGATCATTTTCTTAGGGCTAACAAATAAGGGGACTGTCTCTCTACTTCCCGTAGGAAGGAATGGATTCCTTGTCTGTGAAAATCAGAACTACTCACTCATCAGGAGATAGTGCCAATGAGAAGTGACTTGGAACACATATTTAAGTGAACCGTAACTAACACATCAAACACTACCCCGAGACAAGCAACACCTTGTGATCACCTCAGGATTAAGGTTGATCCATATATGATCATCTAATGATTTAATAAGATTCCTCGATTACGGAATTATACCGAGAAATTCAGATTAAATAGGTCCAGTCCTAAATGAATGCCATCATATATAAATGCCCCACGTAGGTACCCTCTACCAACAGTCCGGATAAGACTATCACACCCTAAGGTGTTCTGGATGCATTATTGGTGTTTTAATCAAGAGACCCTAAACTCTGATTAAGTTCACCATGGACTAACAGTTTAAGTATATCACCACTAACTCAATCCTCATGTGCATGCCATACACTGAGTTAAGCGGTAACATACTGATATACTTAGGGTTTGCAGTTGTGTATTACTTACAAGCACAAAGCAAGTAATAAGGTGAGATAAATTCTGTTATAAAAAACAATTACACAAATTGTCTTTCGGGCACTACACCTAACAATCCAGACAAACACTTTGCAGATTTATGTTGAACACCCATTCTAGACCTTTGATTTCACGAATCTTTGTAACGATTTCCTTGGCTAGGGTCTGTTCAGCGTATTTAGCAATGAATTGATCAAGTGATATGATCATTCCAGGTTCTACTCGAACGAAGGGAATTGTTTCCAGTAAAATTGATTTGGGTCGAGTTTCTAGAGAGAAAGAACTTCAAAGGATGATTAAAATAAAACTGAGTGTAAAGATTTAATGGAAAAATATGAAGGTATTTATAAATGGTAGATAAATATTTACACTCATTTTTATTTTAATCCTCAAAGTGGAAGATAAATCTGGGTGGGTAAAATAACGTCTTGTCATTAATCATGTCAAGCGTTGATATACGAGAAAAACAGTGAGTGAAAAGGATGGACGGTTGAAATATGTGTAAGGTACGACTTTTCAGTCATCCGTAGCCGGTATTAGTAAATAGAGTAGGTGAGGTGTATCTCCAGCTGTACATGTTCAGTCTTGTCCTTATCTCAAACTTGTAGTGAATTCAAAAACTCAGTTGTGAGTACAACTTAGTTTTATGAATTACAATTTTCCAGTTCTCAGTTTATGATTTTCTCCTGCAAAACAAAATAAGAAATTTTTGGTACCCATATCTGTTTGGGTCCTTTATTATTAGTTTTTATATGCTTATACCTTTCTCGATTTTTCAGTTGAGTATTTTCAGTTTTCACAAAATTCTGCCTTCTTGACTCAAAGGTCTTTTTATTGAGATTTTTGTGAAACTGAGTAATCATAGATCCATTCCAGTCTTCATTAGTAGGAAAGAGTCTCCCTTTTCCTTTGAATCTATTATTCCAAGAATGATTTTCATTCTTTTGAGAATATGACTTGAATGTTCTTTTCAATGATCTCTGATCAGTTCTGCCTCTTTCAGTCCTCTGATATTTTCTATAAAGTATTTCAGTTTGCTGTTTGCTACTGACTGATTTTATAGTTTTGTCAGTTTTGAGTTGAGACTGAGCTGAGTAATTATCAGTTCTAATAACTGTGTCAGTTTTCTGAGTTCTTAACTGCTGTGCAGCTACAAACTTAGGTGCAACTGTACTAGGTCTGAACTTAGAATTTTGTTGACTTTCAAACCCTAAACCGGTTCTGTCTCCAAATGGTTTTCCAGGTTTGAATTGAACGTAGGGAATTGGATCAACTGATGATTCTGTGATATTTATTACCTCTGTTAGTTCATCAGATAAGCAATTCTCCATGGTTATATTATTAGCCTTGATAAGATTAATCTCAGCAGTCAACCTTAGAACTTCAGTTTCAATAAATCTTTTTCCCTTTTGACATTCTCATAATTCTTTTGAATTGCCTCTAATTCCTTTATGAGTATGTCCAAGGTTTTATTGAAATTTTTATTTCTATGATTGTCCATGGCAGTGTGAGTGTTGATCGTAGAAGTACTTACCTCAAGTTGTTTTACTGATAAGTTCTCAGTTTCCTTTACTTCATCTTCAGCTATCTGCTTTCCTTTGTCCAATCCAGCATTGTTGTTTGCTAAGTTATTTCTAAAAAGTATGATTTCTTCATCACTTTCACCATGATCGTTTTCTCCAAAACTTATGGGTAGATTTTCAATCTTGTCTTCTTTGTTTGTGGAGAATGATTCTTCAGTGAATTTTTCAATCAGCTTTTCTTGATCAATGTTTGACTTTTCATTCTCTTGTTGTTCAATTAGTTCTTCTATGTAGTCAGCTACTTATAGCAACTCCTTTTCTGCTCCTTCTAACAGATCACTTAGTGATGGAAATCCTCTTGATTCGTCAATATATGTGTTGAAATTGGTATCCACATTGTCACTAAAATGAGGTTTTGGATTTGTATGTGAGCTTGTTGTACTGAAACTCTCAAATACTTGATCCTGAAAATCAGATACAACATTCTGCAGATAATTAGTCAAGGGGTTATTAAGCCAACTTCTAATTCTAGATGCATCCATGAAGTTTCAACTATATGCTTTGACAACTGATACAGTGAGGGGTTTTCAACAAATGGTACAAAAGATTGCTTTGGATCTCCTCCAAAAGGAAGAAATGCTTTGATACCAATTGTGGGTCCCTGGGAAAGGCTAACAAGTTTAGAGGGGGGTCGAATAAACTTGTCACCAAAAAACTAACCCACAAACTGAATCTTATTCCAGATTGAGTTAAACTGAAACTTGTGTGGAGTTAATTCAACTTAACTGAGTATAAATTGATACTGACTTATCCTTAGTCGAGTTAACCGGCAACGAATTAGTTAAGCCTTTTAAAATAAGAGTTATCAGTTTAGGTGCAGACTCAATTTTTGTGTTTGCTGAGTGTTGTGAACTAGATGATTATAACTATAATGCAGTAAATGAATGAATAACAAAATGTAAAAGCGTAAGGTAAATGAAACAAAATTTATAGAGGTTCTAGGTGGTGTAATCCTGTCAATCCTCTCTTCCCCTGTGATGCGGAGGAAAATTCCACTAGAACTTCTTTGAGATGGCCCGGTTACAAAAATTTCTAAACTGATAGTCCTTAACTAATCCCTAGCTTCACTATCTAAACACTTGTAGAACAGGTAGGATGGCTGCTCTTCAATTGTTTGAAACACTTATGCTTGGAGGGTTGTCTTGCCACTTCACCAGCTCATCACAAACATAGTCTTCCTGACTGCAGCTCAACTGTCCTTCACACCTTCTTGGTGTTTCACAGTCTAAACCTTTGATAGAATCAAAGTTGATACTTGAATCAATGACTATGATTCAATTGTGATTTGAGCTTCTTTTCTAGATATGTAAGTTATGCACGGCTCTGTTTTCTTCAAATGACTTGATCTGGATCTTTCTTTGAAATCGTATGAACACTTGAAGAAATCTTGATCTTTCCATGAAAATTGTTGCAGGAATTCTTTTGATTTGCTTTCCCCCTTAGTTTGATCTTTCTTGACTAGATAGATTCTTAGAATTCCCCCCTTATTTACTTTTTGTGGTGGAAGTGATCTATTTATAGGGGTTTCTCTAACGGTTAGTTGATTTGAATTTGAATCCTTATAGCCGTTAGTTGTCCTGCTTTCCTGTATGTCAGTGTCCTTTCTGGCATCAATAACGGTCTGATCCTTCATCAGTTTTGCTTATTACAAGTTTCAAAAACTGATTCAATACAACTTAGTCAGTTGTCAGCTTTAAGAGCATTAACTGAGTTTTTACACTTCTTCAAAATCTCAGTACCCTTATTCCACATCTGATTATAACTGATTTAAATCAGAGTACACCATTCAATTGATCATTTAGGATATCATTGTCCTTATGATTCTTAGGTCTTCATACAAGATCCATAAAGTTAGTTCAGGTCATCACAATCTTGCCTGAAGTCTAACTTTACAGTCTCGACTTAGTCTTCATAAACTGAGTTTGAACCTTCAGTTCTTCAGTCTTTTATAACTGAGTTTGAACCCTCGGTTCTTCTATCTTCTAGATAAGGTAACTGAGTCTGTGTCCCTCAGTGAACTTATCTTTTTCAGTTCTATCATAACTGAGTCTGATCCCTCAATTATGGTTGAAGTAACCTTGATAAGCTATCTTGTGAATCTTAGTTTCCTTGTAGAGACTCAGTTTTCTTCAGAAAAATACTTAGTTTCTTAGTTCTAATCCTAGAACTATTACAGTGCTTGTCTGATCAACTTATACAAATATTAGACTCTATTAAATCCTATACATTGATTTCTAGACATCTTTTTGCTTTGCACTATGACAACTAGTTATGACACTTCATCAATGGGGTCTAAAAATAATAACTGAATAAGTGATGAATC
Organism: Gentiana dahurica var. dahurica; assembly: GCA_024500145.1. Taxonomy (NCBI): domain Eukaryota; kingdom Viridiplantae; phylum Streptophyta; class Magnoliopsida; order Gentianales; family Gentianaceae; genus Gentiana; species Gentiana dahurica. The sequence continues at coordinate 37,936,753 of CM044902.1, read as the reverse complement.
ATCATCAAACATAAATTTTATTTACAACAGATAGTCTTAGAGACTGTGAAGCTTGTGTTGCCAAGGACAATTGCGCTATTGTATCTGTGAAAACAATCGTGAATTCCTCCAATCATCACAGGAGAAGAGTGGATTAAGGGATTACACCACCCTGAACCACTATAAACCTTTGTGTCTATTTTACTTTCAGCACTTTACTTTGTTGCACTTACTTCATTGCTTATTATATCTGTGATTGCATATCCTACTTTGAATCAACATTTTAAGAAAGGACTTATCCGCTGCACAAAAGCCTTTATATTGAGAAAAGTTTTTGAAACTCCAGTACAGTCATTCACCCCCCTGACTATACTTTTACCCTTCTCTGGGACCAACAATAGAGAGAAGATTTCAGGCTATTTTTGAGTACATTGATGCACAAAAAATTGTTGCGGAAAGGCAGGGTGACTTGATGTGCCAGTTGAACATAAATATCACCCACAGTCTTGCAGGCCTTAGACAAAATGTTTCCCAGGAAAATGAGTCAATGGCAATGGCTTTTGGCACAAGATTTGGCAGTGTGACCAAGAAGTTGTCTGATCATGATAACAGATTCACATCTATTGAATCTAAATTAGACACTCTAATTAGTACAGCTGAAGCTACAAATAGCATCATACTACAACAAAGGGATGATGCTGCCAAAAGGGGGAAAGGAGATGATAAGTCTGAAGGATCAACAATCAGACCCCCAAATATTACTGAGGAACAACTAAGAGCAAGGGACAGAGAGATAAGAATCCAAAATTAAGCTGAAGAACAGTTAAGAAAGGCTAGAGATGAGAGGGAAAGGGCCACAAATGAACCCTTTATTGGATTTCCCCATCCTATCCAAAGAAGAGATGATGACAGAGATAGATCAGGAAGGTAGCAAAGGCCTGGATCTAGTCCGCAAAAAGGATCAGCAAATCAACTCAGATCCAGCACAAGCAGAGGTAGAATCATTACTAGATATGCTGGTGACAAAAGAACTTTCACAACTCGTAGAAACAGACAAGAATATGATACTGAGATATTGGACAGGGTAAGAGAGTTTTTCAGAACTCAAGACAGTCTGTATCCAAATCAAAAGCAAGATGAAGCATGGGTAGACTGGCTAGGCTATCATGATGAGAAAATGAGAACTGATATGGCCAAAATTTACAATGATGTCAAGAGAGAGTATGCATCTCTCAAGAAAAATACTAGATCTGTCTCAACCAACAGACCAAGTCAAGCCATACCACTTACTGCAAAAAGGACTAGAAGATCTATCCAGTGAACAACAAGAAGATTTCAACAACATGGTGTCCTATGGGGAGAATGGAATGACCAGAACAGTGGACTCTGTTTAAAAGTCTGAAGTTTGCTGTTCACACATTGCTGAAGCTAAGGATAGAATTGAGAAATACTTTCGAGAACCCAAGGCTAATAAGACTATGCCTGATTTCCACAGACTCGTCAACAAGAGAATATTATTTGGGGTCTCAGAACACACTGCTATGGCATACTGGAAATGGAATTTCCCAAAAATTGACTGGATGGACATGGAAGAGATTCAGACTACAAAGTTCAAGAGGTACAAACAGAACTTAAACAAAATGTAAATGTAGCATTTTAAATCTGTCTTGGACTTACCTATCTCTTATTTCCCTTATGGATGAATAAAATTTCTGAGTTTTATTCTATTGTTCTTATGAAAATTTGCATACTTATGTTCAGACTTATGAGGGTTTTGGCATCATCGAAAAGGGGGAAATTGTTAGGAACATTTTATTTTGTTTTGATGATGGCCATACTAGCTGTTATAGCAAGCCTGAAATAAGTTTGAAATCTATGTATAAGTCTTTACTTAGAGTCTGACATGTTGTATAAGTTGAGTCAGACAAGTATTGTACTAGTTGGTAGGATGGCTAAGTAAAACAAAAATCCGGCAGAGTGAAAGCAGCCAAGTACCAGCAGAGAAGCTTGAAGACATATGGTCTGACTTATAACCAGGGAAGTATGTGATGACCTTGGATAAGTCTAAGTTATATTTCAAGTGATGAAATTTATTGTTAAATATGGTGTACACTGATCTCACCCAAATCAAGGATCAGTGAAGTACAAGGAATCTTGTAAACTCAAAGAAATCAAGAAAGCAGTGAACCGGAAAAGTGAACTATCTATCGGCTGAGTAAAGACAAAGCAGTAAAGGGAAAATTAAACGGCTAAGTTAGCAGAAACACTCAACCATTCAATCAACAGTCAAGTAAATGAACAGCTGAGTAAGGTATATCACTTATACTTATTCAGAGCATGAGATAACAAGGAAGATTCAGAGGATCAAGAATTAAATGCATAATCAATCAAGGATCAATCAAAGACGGATTTTGTGATAATCATTTTGAGAAAATCCGGATCACTGAGGCTAAGTAAGGACAAAACAGTATAGGGAGAATTAAACGGCTAAGTTAGCAGAAACACTCAACCGTTCAATCAACAGTCAAGTAAATGAACAGCTGAGTAAGGTATATCACTTATACTTATTCAGAGCGTGAGATCACAAGGATGATTCAGAGGATCAAGCATTAAATGCATAATCAATCAAGGAACAATGAAAGACAGATTTTGTGATAAACGTTTGTAGAAAATCCGGATCACTGAAATCAAGAAGAATATTATTAAAGGGGAATCAAGAATTAAATCAAGGATCATTCCCCACATTAAATAGCCAACGGATGAAAATTCAAATCAATGATAATAAAGGCTATAAATAGAAGGCATTGACAGACAGGAAAAAGTACGATTGAATCTAAAAAAAAGAACAAGCAGAAACTCTGTCAATTTGAGAAGCCTTCTATCTGAACTTAAAGGAAAAATCTAGAGTTCAACTCAACAATCAGAACTCAAATTCCACATCAAGTACTGAGATTGATCAACAGCATTTGTGAATCAAATTCACACCATTCAGGCGACTGAATCAGAACCATCTGAGAAGGAGTTGTGTTTGTGATAGCTGCTAAAGGATTTGTTCCCACGGAGCAGTGTTGAAGACTGAATCACTGAAGCTTTTGAAGCCAGGGACTGATAGTCTTGGAGATTGTGAAGCTTGTGTAGCCAAGGACAATCGTGCTATTGTATCTATGAAAACAATAGTGAATTCCTCCAATCATCATAGGAGAATAGTGGATTAAGGTATTACACCACCCTGAACCACTATAAACCTTTGTGTCTTTTATGGAAGCTGTTATGAGGTGTTTTGGCTTTCCAGATAGGTTTGTGAGGTGGATCATGTTATGTGTTTCTATTGCATCTTTCTCCCTGTCTATTAATGGTGAATTGAAGGGGTTCTTTCCTGGAAAAAAGGGTTTGAGGCAAGGGGGTCCACTATCTCCTTTCCTGTTTGTTATTGGTATGGAGTACCTCTCAAGAATGTTGAGGATTCTGGGGGAGGATTCTAATTTCAATTTTCATATTGGTTGCCATAATTTGAAGATTAATCATCTTGCTTTTGCAGATGATTTGATGTTGTTTGCTAGAGGTGATCCTATATCTGTTACTCTTTTGATGAACTGTTTACATGTTTTTGGTGAATGTTCCGGCCTTGTTGCTAATATTCTTAAGTCTGAAATGTTTTGTGCTGGTTTAAATGATTATAATAAGGATGAACTGCTTAATATTAGTGGCTTGAAAGAAGGTGTGTTGCCTATTAGGTATCTTGGCATCCCTTTATGTGCTGTGAGGCTGAATGATAGGCATTATGATCCCTTGTTTGATTCTTTAAGGAATTATTTTTGTAACTGGAAAGGTGCCACACTGTCTTATGCTGGAGGACTGCAGCTGATTCTTTCTGTCATACAAGGAGTGTACTGTTTTTGGCTTGGAATCTTTCATATAATAGGAAGTGTCAAGTTGAAGATGGACCAGTTGTGTAGGAGGTTTTTATGGGGGGGGGTGGGGGTTCTTGTGATTCCAACATGAAATATTTAGTTGGCTGGGAGTCTGTTTGCTAAAGAGGGTGGTTTTAGGGGTTTTTCAACTTGATGCCTAGAATCTGGCTCTTTTGTACAGGATTCTTTGGAATTTTCAATGTAAAAAGGACTGCCTTTGGGTGAAATAGATCAGTGAGGAGTATTTGAAGAATGTGGATTTGTGGTCCTATCAGTACAGACATGGTGATTCAGCTTTGATAAAATCTGTGTTCAGGATCAGGGACAGGATTTTTTATGGTACTGGTTCTGTTGTAGCGGTTGTGGCTTTGTTGCAGTCCTGGTCTATTGGTTCTCAAGATGTGCCCTAGAAAGGGTTATGATTTTTTAGGAAACATGGTACTAGGGTTTGGTGGTACAAATCTGTCTGGAATCCTAGGGCTACACATAAACATTTCTTTATGCTGTGGATGTCTATGAAAAGTGTCTGCTTACTGCTGATAGATTGCATTTTGAGGATAAGTTATGTTCTCTTTGTGGTTTGGTTAATGAATCAGCCTCCCATTTGTTTTTTCAGTGTCCTATTTCCTTCATGATTTGGGGTAGGGTCAGATTATGGCCTGGCATCAGTAGGAGATTGGAGACTGTGGATGGTGCTGTTAGATGGATATATAAAGAATACAGGGGTACTGCTCATGGGAATGTGGCTAGATCTGCTTCTGTTTCTGTTGTGTATTGGATTTGGCACATGAGAAACATGATGAGGTTTGATGGTGTTCTTATGAAGATTTTTTATGTTATGCATTGTATTAAGACTCATATCTTTTATATAATGCAGGCTTCTTTCCCCTTGTACATTTTTGCCCCATGACGTTAGGGTTTTGTACATCTTTTGTGATTTCTTTTGGTGCTTGTTGGTGGTTGTATGAGATTATTTTGTTTCTCTACACACCTTGGGATTGGCTCTGTGAGTTATGCTCTCATATGACCCTTTTTTGCAGATTTTGGGTGTTGTTAAGTGTTTAGTGGCTGTTGTTTCTTGTAGCACATAACCTCAGGGGTCTTATGCTGCTTGAAATCAAAAAATCTAACCTCTTTTCAACACTGTGTAGGTGTTAGCCTAGTTCTTTTTAGTGTTTAGGATGTAATTTCCTGTATTTTGCATACCTTGGTTTTATATATTTACATTTAACCAAAAAAGAAGGGATTATCCGCTGCACAAATGCCTTTATATTGAGAAAAGTTTTTGAAATCCAGTATAGCCATTCACCCCCCCCCCCCTTAACTATGCTTTTACCCTTCTCTGAGACCAACAAGTCTATCAACCAATGAGTTTTCTCTGTTTGTTTTGGCTCTAAAATCCTTGTAACGTTCTTTTAATTTCCACCATTGATTGACAGATTTTCCAATGCTTGATATACATCCTTATCCATTTAAACTTCCAAAATAATCCTTGGAACAGATTAAAATAATTCATGTATACTCAATTGTAGTTTGCCCACAAGTCCACTGAGTACTATATGGGGTCAGCTGATTTCTGGTCTGCTGTGTTCTTAATTGAACACTCAGCTGACTGCTTCTCATTTAACTTTTAATTCTGAAGTTAAAGTACACCATTTTAAACATAACTTAGTCTCAATCATCACATGTCCTTTTTGGGAACTTAGACCTTCAATACAAGGTATATGTAATAGTTTAGGTCATCACAGACTTACCTAAATTCTGATCCCATATCCTTTGCTTTTAAATCTTCATTACTGAGTTTGAACCCTCAGCCTTCAATCTTCAGCAACTCCTAGACACTCTACTGAATCCTAGTCTAGATAGGTCTGATGAGCTAGTCAGCTGATCTCTTTACAGTGCTTGTTTGATCAAACTTATACAAAGATGAAACTCTAGTAAACCTATACATTCAATCTAGACATCTTTTTGCCTTTGCCCTATAACAGCTAGTCTAGCACTCTTCATTAAAATTAAATTATTTCTAATAGTATTTATGTATTTATACATGTATGTATGTAATTGTGTATGTGTGTATGCATGTATGTATGTACCTACATATGTATGCATGTATGATTGTACGTATGTTTCTTCGTATATGTGTATGTATGTGTGTATATACATATACAAAATTTTGAATTATTTATTATATAGTGGTTCGGGTGGGTATTACGCTGGGTAGAAAACATATATACATACCCTATCCTACTCGGGACGGGTTTTCAAATCTCGTGTCGGGGTTTGAAAACACATAATACTCAATCTTTATATAAAGTTTGGAAAAAAAATTGGATGTTAAAAAATGAACAAATTAATGTGGATGTTGGCAAGAATCATGCAAGTGACAAACTTAAGACCTTTAGAACTTTAGCATGCGATAGCAAAGAGAATGAAAAGATTGCGCCTCCCCAAATATCAACAACAGATCGAGAACCGCAAATTGGAAGATCATCATGTTCATGTTCATCCAAATTACCCATGCTACCATTCCGATATTAGGTTTCCATAATATGGTCTCCAAATGAGAAGAAAAATGAAAAGGTTTTGAGTTGCACACATCTTCAAAAGAAACCGCAAAAGACCCTGAACTTTACACCAATTAAACACTTGTCCCCAGACCAAAAAATAGACATCACACGAAAACAAAATATGATTAATGGATGTGTCAAAATTATAGCATAAGGAGAAAAACCGCGTCTTGCAAAGTAATTCCACGAGAAAAGAGATTTTGTATTGTAGGAATTCGCTTGAGACCCACTTTCCATAAGAAAATATTCACTTTTGACTGCAACAGTTTGTTCCAAGCAATCAAAAAATCAGATGAAGAGAAAATATCATTGAAGAGCGAAACAAGAGAAAATTGAAGTGTTCTTGAACTTCCACCTTATTAAATTTTTAGTTCAAAAGACAACTGTCCTTATGAGAGTTTCCATCCTACCAAGTCCTCCTTCTCAAAAGCCTACAAACACCTTTCGCACAACCCCTCAAAAACCCAACATGTCCCCTCTCTAACAAACAGAAAATGGACCTTAACTTCTTTGTCTACAGCCACAGAAAACAAGGACTTTAAAGTTCCACCCAATAGATACTCATCTTGCCAAAAACTCACTAATCTCCCATTCTTTGACGACCACCTCTCAAAACCTACAAGATTGACCCTAAACCGTTATAGATATCAATGCTCTCGGGATACCTCCATACACCTTCCCCATCCTTCCCCGACTGACACCGGGATACCAAGATCCTTCCAACCCATATATAGAAACCCCCACCTTCCTCCAAAGCACAGACAATTCTGAAAAAATCCCCACCACAACTTTCCCAACAATGTAATATTTTGGAGCTTAAGATTACCCACTCCTCCCCTATAGGAAACAGGGGCTTGATTTTTTCACCAACCTAGCCAAGAAATTTTGTAATGTGCCGCAACCCCCTCCGAAAAAACTATCAAACACTTTTCAAAGAATTCAGCACACAGTCAAGACTGCATATGATGGAGAAGAACAGAGGAAGAGCACTCAAAATCGCTTTGATAAGGACCAGCATTTCTTTTTCAGAAAGGGATTCTGTTGGAAATAAAATTTATGTTTTGATGATAATTCATCATATTTATTCAAAGTATTATCTTAACCTCATTGATGAAGTGCTGAAGCTAGCTGTTATAGTGAAAAGCTAAAAGATGTCTAGAACTGAATGTTTAGGTTTTACTAGAGTCTGATATTTGTATAGGTTACATCATACAAGCACTGTAATAGTTAGTGTGTCGTAAAACTGAAAACTGGAAGTCATTTAGAAAACTGGAAATCATCAAGACAAACAAACTGACTCGGGATACACCAATATGAAAACTGAAGAAGATAAGTTTGCTGAGGGACACAGACTCAGTTGGCTTATCTAGAAGATGAAGAACTGAGGGTTCAAACTTAGTTATGAAGACTATGTCGAGACTGTAAATTTAGACTTCAGGCAAGATTGTGGTGACCTGAACTGACTTTATGGATCTTGTATGAAGACCTAAGAATCATAAGGACAACGAATTCTTAGATGATAATGAGTCATGGTGTACTCTGATTAAGTCAATTATAATCAGATGAAAAAACTGGAGTACTGATATTTGAAGAAGAGTAAAATCTCAGTTAACGCTCCAAGTCAGTCAAGAAACTGACAAGATATAATCTCAGTATAAAACTGATAAGGAAACTCAGTTTTATATGTCAGTCATCCGATAAACTGATAGTACAGTCGAATGTTATAAAGGAAGCAATTTTATTGGATAAATTACTGACACAGCAGAACGGTCAGAAAATATATCCGTTACAAGATAGACGTTGATACAATTCGAATTCAAGCCAAATGAACGTTGGACCACACACTATAAATAGAGGACTTTGCACCAACAGATACAATAAGAAGATTTAACAGATATATAAGAATATTTGTGCACTAGTCTTTTTGTTCGAATTGCTATCATCTCTGCGCTATAACAAGATCACATCTAGAATTTCTTCAAGTGTTCAAGCTACAAATAATTTATCAAGAATCAGACACTTTGAAGAACCACAAACAAGAATCAATTCATTGATTCTCAACCCAACTTTGATTCTATATCAAAGGTTTAGACTGTGAAGCAAACCAGGAAGGTTTTGTCAAGGACAGTTGTTACAAGCAGTCGGGCAGACTGTGTTTGTGGTGGTAGCTGGTGAAGAGGCAATTCAACCCTCCAAGGATCAGTGTTCAAGCAATTGAAGAGCAGCAATTCTACCTGCTCTACAACTGTTTAGATAGTGAAGCTAGGGATTAACCAAGGACTATTGTTTAGGATTTTTTGTAACAGTTCACCTCAAGAAGTTCTAGTGGAATTTTCCTCCGCACCAAAAAGAGAGGACGTACAGGACTACACCACCTGGAACCTCTATAATATTCGTCTTATTATTTTATGCATTTATTTATTTATTCAGCATTTATTTTTAACATTTTGATAATTGATTGTTATACACTTCACAGTTCACAAACTGACATTCATCAGAATTCAGTTTACCACACTCAGCTTTCATAAAAGAATAACAAGATCAAGAAAAAGGCTAGAAATATATCCGCTGCCGGTTGACTCAGCTGTTGCTTAAATCAGTTTTAATCTCAGCTCAGTCAGCTTAACTCCACACAAGTTTTAACTGAACCTTAATTTGTTTTAAATCCAGTTTAGGAATGTTTTTGGTGACAAGTTTATTCACCCCCTCCTCCTCTAAACTTGTGTTAGCCTTTCCAAGGGACCAATGATTCCCACTTCCAAATACATAGCTTCTCACGACACTTTTGAATAATATCCTCCCAAGAAGATTTCCGGCTCATATTATTCCCATCTCATAACTCCAAATAATTGAAGGAACTCAAACCCACTTTGCACACCATTATGTCGGCAGCCGAAGAAATACACGTACCCATCAAAAAAACATTTGTTCAGATTATTTGTCAGCCTAGAAATACTCTCAAAGAAGGTAAGGATCCTCTTCAAATTTTAAAGGTTTCATTTTCCCAAAAAAATAGTATCATTTGCATATTGTTTATTGGAAATAGGAACCTTGCCATTGCCTACCAGCATACCGAAAAATAAAATTTTATCAACTGTCTCCTTCATCAGAACATTCAACCCCTCTGCTACAATAAGAAACATAAAAGAAGACACACGGTCTCCTTGACATAAACCCCTTTCCAAATTAAACTCTTTAGTTGAACTACAATCTACTAGAACAAAAGTTCTTGCCGAAGAGATACAACCTAAATCCAAGATCTCCACATATATCCAAAACTCATATTTGTTAGAGAATTATCCAAAAAATCCAGTTTACACTATCAAAAGCCCTTTCGAAGTCTGCTTTAAAAATAAAGCTCGACAGTCCTGTAGAAAATCTAGGCCCAAACCTGTTGGAAATAAAATTTATGTTTTGATGAAAATTCATCTAATTTGTTTAATATATTATCTTAACCCAATTGATGAAGTGCTGAAGCCAGCTGTTATAGTAAAGATAAAAGATGTCTAGAACTGAATGTATAAGTTTTACTAGAGTCTAATATTTGTATAGGTTACATCAGACAAGCACTGTAATAGTTAGTGTGTCGTAAAACTGAAAACTGGAAATCATTTAGAAAACTGGAAATCATCAAGACAAGCAAACTGACTCAGAATACACCTACATGGAACTGAAGAAGGTAAGTTCTCTGAGAGTTACAAACTCGGTTGACTTATCTAGAAGATTGAAGAACCGAGGGTCACAAACTCGGTTATTGAAGAATGAAGAACTGAGGGTTCAAACTCAGTTATGAAGATTACAAGTCGAGACTGTAAAGTTAGACTTCAGGCAAGATTGTGGTGACCTGAACTGACTTTATAGATCTTGTATGAAGACCTAAGAATCATAAGGACAATGAATTCTTAGATGATAATAAGTTATGGTGTACTCTGATTAAGTCAATGATAATCAGATGAAAATTGGAGTACTGATATTTGAAGAAGAGTAAAATCTCAGTTAATGCTCCAAGTCAGTTAGGAAACTGACAATTGAAAAACTCAGTATAAAACTTATAAGGAAACTCAGTTTTATATGTCAGCCATCCAACAAACTGAAAGTACAGTCGAACGTTGTAAAGGAAGCAATTTCATTGGATGAGTTACTGACACAGCAGAACGGTCAGAAAATATAGCCGTTACAAGAGAGACGTTGATACAATTCAAATTTAAGCCAGATGAACGTTGGACTTCACACTATAAATAGAAGACTTTGCACCAAGAATAAAAATATAGAACATACAAGAATCAACAAGCAATCTTGTGCATTAGTCTATTTTACTCGAATTGCTATCATCTCTGAGCTATAACAAGATCATATCTAGTATTTCTTCAAGTGTTCAAGCTACAAAGAATTTATCAAGAATCCAACACATTGAAGAACCACAAACAAGAATCAACTTATTGATTCTCAGCCCAACTTTGATTCTACATCAAAGGTTTTAGACTGTGAAGCAAACCAGGAAGGTTTTGCCAAGGACAGTTGTGACAAGCAGTCGGGTAGACTGTGTTTGTGGTGGTAGCTGGTGAAGAGGCAATCCTACCCTCTAAGGACCAGTGGTTCAAGCATTTGAAGAACAGCAATTCTACCTGTTCTACAACTGTTTAGATAGTGACGCTAGGGATTAGCCAAGGACTATTGTTTAGGACTTTTTGTAACAGTTCACCTCAAGAAGTTCTAGTGGAATTTTCCTCCGCACCACAGGGGAAGAGAGGACGTACAGGATTACACCACCTGGAACCTCTATAACATTCGCCTTATTTACTTTACGCATTTACTTATTTACTTACAGCATTTTGATACTTGATTGTTATACACCTCACAGTTCACAACTGACATTCATCAGAATTCATTTCACAGCACTCAGCTTTCATAATAAAATAACAAGATCAAGAAAAAGGCTAGAACTATATCCGCTGCCGGTTGACTCAGTTTCAGCTTAAGTCAGTTTGACTTAATCTCAGCTTTGTCAGCTTAACTCCACACAAGTTATAACTGAACTTTAAGTTGTTTAAAATCCAGTTTTAGGGACAAGTTTATTCACCCCCCCTCTAAACTTGTGTTAGCCTTTCCAAGGGACCAACAATTGGTATCGGAGCCAGGTTTCTTTAACAAGATATCATTTGCTCTATATCTCCTCTAGTTGTTCTTATTTGAAAGCTCAGTTTTTCAATTAATCTACTACCAGTCTTCACTCACTCACAATGGATAACAATCAATATGCGAGACAAATGCTTATGTGCAACATGGACAGATTTGACGAATATAAACGTCGTATGCAAGCTTTTCTAGCAGCTACTCATGATGAAATGATGGATGTACTCACCGATGGACCAATCCAGATCACCTACATGCAAACTGAAGGTGAAAGACAAGTTCGTGTTCCAAAACCCAAATCCGAATGGACTAGTGACGATCGCAAGCGAAATAATCTCAACAATGTTGTGATGGACTTTATCCTCAGAACTCTTGACAGCAACATGTACTTAAAGGTGAAAGAATGCACAACTGCCAAGGAAATGTGGGACAAACTTCAGTTAGTTTGTGAAGGAACAGATTCAATCAAGGAAAATAAAATTTCTGTTGCAAAACAAAAGTTTGAGAATTTCAAGATGAAATCTGGAGAAACCATTGACCAAATGGAGACAAGATTCAGTGCTATCATGGATGAACTAGATCTACTCAAGATTGAATACTCAAAGAAAGTTATTAACACAAGAATCTTGAAGGCATTACCAATGTGCTGGAAAATGAAGGTCACTGCCATGGAAGAATCAAGAAGACTTGATGTAGAGGATTCATTCAAGATCTTCTCAGATTTGAAGGCTTATGAATTCAGTGAAGATTTCACAAGCACAGCTGCAATAATCAAAGCTCTGGAAGAACCAAAGACCACAGCACTTGCAGCAGCATCAAATGACATTCAAGAAAACTCATCTAGCAATCTTAATGAATTGGATGAGATGGAAGAACAAATGGCTCTAATGATGAACAGAATTCGAAGAATGAAGAATGGACACCCAGTCACTCAAAAGTTCATCAAAAGGACTCTTGAGAAAAGAAAAGACGATGAATATCTCTGTTTCAACTGCAAGAAGCCAGGACATTATAAAGCTGAATGTCCAGAACTGACCAAGAAGACTCCACCAAGAAGAGTTGGTAGAAGAGCACTCCTTGCTGGAGATGAATCAGATTATGAAGCTGGTACTGAAAGACTATCAGATGACACAGATTTAATGGCACACATGGAAGATCCAAATGAGGTATGTGAATCAAACTCTAAATACTCTTCAGCTCAGATTTCCATGATAAATGCATGTTCTTCGACTGCTGACTCCAATCCAAAAATCTAGAATTAGAAGAAACGCTTGACGAATTGATGAATCAGCTAGTAACTATTCAAGCTGGTTATGAATCAATTAAAGCTGAAAAGGAAAGTCTAATTCTTGAAGTTGAAAGATTGAAGTCTGAACTAAAAATGTTGAAACTGACTAAAACTGATAAAGAAAAGATTCAGCATCAGCCTACTGCATCAGCAGCAGCAACTGAATCGTTTGCTCAATCAAGTTCAATTACTGGATTCAAATCAGGAAAACCATATGGAGACAAAACTGGTTTAGGATTTGAAACATAGCAATCTTCCAAGGATAGAACTAGCAAAGCTGCTAGACCTAGTACCAAAACTGGTATTAAGTTCGTAGCTGAGCAACTTCCACAAACTGAGAAAATTGCTGAACCAGTAAAGCCAGTATCACACAGGATAAATCAGTTTTCTAAGAAGACAACTGTATCTACCAACAAAGGTAAATCAAATGGTAGATCAGCTGTATCTAATGGAAACCGAAACGGCAAGTCAACTGCCAGATCCACAAAAACTAATCAAGTAAGGAACCAGAAAAATTACAATCAAAGTAAATCCAAGAATATCAATCATTCAAAGATTCACACATTCAGGGGAAAGGAAGACTATATCCCACTGATGATGATTGGAATTTTACTGAATTTGTTAATAAAACTAATAATGACAATCATTCCAGACCAAAAACTTTCACAAGTTTCAGTCCAAAACTCAGCAGAGGACTAATCTCAGTTCTCAGCATAAGTCACAGTACAAAGGTCAGTCCAGACCTCAGTACAGAAGGAATGATGGTTATCATTCGAGCTTTAATAACAAAAGGCATGATGGAAACAAATTTCAGTCAAAAGATCTGAGAGATCATATAAATAAGACATAGTCCAAACATAGATACTATGGGAGTGTGGCTTACATATATGAAAACAAGTGCAACAATATCCGAAGAATCCCAAAAGGATATATTCCCAAAGTTGTACTGACAACTGACCCCCATGGACCCAAACTGAATTGGGTACCTAAAAACTTTTAATTTTTATTGCAGGATATTTGGTACTTTGACAGTGGTTGCTCTAGACACATGACAAAGAGCAAGGACTGTCTCAGTAATTTTATTGCAAAGGATGGACCAAAAGTCAATTTTGGAAGTAAAGACAAACCTGGTTACACCAGAGGTTATGGCACCCTAATCAGAAATGGACTTACAATCAAGAATGTATCTTATGTAGAAGGACTACACTACAATATACTCAGCACCAGTCAATTTTGTGATATGGGATACAAAGTTACTTTTGACAAAGAATTATGCGTTGTCATCAGCGAATCAGCTTATCAAGTTGTTCTAGCCGGAAGAAGAAAAGAAAATATGTATGTAGTAGATTGGACAACTGCCGTTGCTGAAACTTGTTTACTTGTGCATACCAAATCAGAGATCAGTTGGCTATGGCACAAGAAACCGAGTCATCTTAACCTTGATGACATCAACACACTTGTTTAGAAGCAACTAGTCATTGGACTACCAGAGATCTCATACAAAAAGGACAGTTTTTGTGACGCATGTCAACAAGGAAAACAAACAAAAGCAAGTTTCAAGACCAAGTCTCAACATTCAACAACCAGACATCTAGAATTGCTACACATGGATTTATTTGGACCTATTACACCAATTAGTATCAGTGGAAAAAAGTATACATTGGTGGTAGTAGATGATTTTTCAAGATACACTTGGGTAATATTTCTAACCAAGAAAAGTGAAACCAAGCAAAGACTTACAGAATTACTCAAGAGACTTCAGAATCAGAAAGGAGTTTCAGTTGTGAAGTTAAGATCAGATAAAGGAACTGAATTCCTCAACAGTGTAATTATTGAATATTGTGAAGAAAATGGTGTTTTGCATCAACTTGCTGCCACTGGAACACCTCAACAAAATGGTGTAGCTGAAAGAAGAAACAGAACACTCAAAGAAGCAGGAAGGACTATGATCTGTGAAGATAAACTACCGGAAAGATATTGGGCAGAAGCAGTTAACATAGCTTGTTACACTCAGAACAGAGCACTCATGAATAAGAGACATGAGAAGACTCCTTATGAAATTTGGAATGGAAGAAAACCAAATGTTTCATACTTTCATGCTTTTGGAAGCAAATGTTTTATACACAATAATGGAAAAGATCAACTTCACGTTTTTCAGCCCAAAGCCGATGAAGGAATTTTTCTAGGATACTCAAGTGTCAGCAAAGCTTTTAGAGTATTAAATAAAAGGACACTCAAGCATGAAGAATCAATACATGTAGTATTTGATGAACCAAACTTCCCTGGTGAAACAACTGAAGACTAACCAGAACCAGTTTCTCAGTCTCAGTTACCAGTCACGCCAGAAACAGTTTTAGTTGAAATTGGACGACTACAAATTTCAGAATGTTCAGATCAAGATCAGTCTCAGTTTCCAATTGCTCAACAACCTGAACAACTTCACTTAGATTCAGTTGAACAAGTTCAAGAACCAGTCTTTGAAGAATCAGTTGAACAAAATGCAAATCAGTTGATACAAACTCACACACATCAATGGATGAAAGATCACCCTGAAGAGCAAGTTATTGGTGACACTCAAGCTGGAGTTCGAACAAGACATCAACTAGATGCAATGATTGCATGCTTTCTATCTCAATCAGAACCTAAAGAAATTGAAGAAGCTTTGAAAGATCCAGATTGGATATTAGCTATGCAAGAAGAGCTTAATGAATTCGAGAGAAATCATGGGAATTGGTAGATAGACCAGTTCATGTCAATATTATTGGAACCAAATGGGTTTTCAGAAACAAACTTGATGAAGATGGAAATATCATCAGAAACAAAGCTAGACTTGTAGCCAAAGGATACTCTCAAGCAGAAGGCATAGACTTTGATGAAACTTATGCACCAGTTGCAAGATTAGAAGCAATCGGATTATTTCTTGCCTTTGCAGCTCACAAGAAATTCAAAGTTTATCAGATGGATGTCAAAAGAGCGTTCCTGAATGGAATTCTTGAAGAAGAAGTATATGTTCAACAACCACCCGGATTTGAAATCAAAGATCAAGTAGATAAAGTTTTCAGACTAAGGAAAGCTCTTTATGGACTTAAACAATCACCAAGAGCTTGGTATGAAACTCTATCTCAGTTTCTAGTGGATAATGGATTTATCAAGGGAACAATTGACAAAACATTATTCAGGATGAAGAATGGAGAAGATACTCTACTTGTTCAAATTTATGTTGATGATATCATTTTTGGATCAGAAAATGAACAGCTATGTGAGAATTTTGCAAGTTTGATGAAAAGCAAATTTCAGATGAGTATGATGGGAGAATTAAATTACTTCCTAGGATTGCAAGTCAAACAGTTAGATGATGGAATCTTTATTCACCAAACCAAATATACTAGAGAACTTATCAAAAAGTTTGGTATGGAGAAATCTACTGGAATTTCTACACCAATAGGGACCAACATCAGGCTTGATGAAGACAAGGAAGGGAAAAATGTTGATCAAACACTTTACAGAAGGATGATTGGAAGCTTACTCTATCTTACAGCAAGTAGGCCAGACATATCTTTTACTGTCGGTGTATGTGCAAGATTTCAGTCAAAACCAAAGGAGAGTCATCCCACAGTTGTGAAAAGAACTTTGAAATATCTGAAAGACATAGATGGAGTTGGAATTTGGTATTCAAAAGAAGGAGAATTCAAGTTGATTTCTTATTCAGATTCAGATTATGCTGGATGCAAAGTGGACTGAAAAAGCACATCAGGCACATGTCAGTTACTAGGAAATAGACTCGTGTCATGGTTTAGCAAGAAGGAAAACTCAATCTCAACTTCTACAGCTGAAGCTGAATATATAGCAGCTGGAAGTTGTTGTGCTCAAGTTTTATGGATTAGACAGCAATTAAGAGACTATGGGATAGAAGAAGGAACAATTCCCATAATGTGTGACAACACCAGTGCAATTGCAATTACTGATAATCCAGTTTTACACTCAAGGACAAAGCACATTGATGTACGTAACCACTTTATAAGAGATCATACAGAGAAGAAGGACATAACAGTTCTTTATGTACCTACTGAAGATCAGTTGGCAGATATCTTTACAAATCCATTGGACAAAGAAAGATTTGCCAAATTAAGAACTGAGTTGGGAATAATCAAAGTCGGTTAAATCAGTTAAGCCAGAGATTCGTCAAGGGGATTAATCTTTGTTATGTTGGGTGCGCTCACTTAACAGACTAGTCATTGACATCAACAATCTCAAACTGATTAACTGAAACTGAAAATTTGATGGAACTGAATTATCTCTAGAACTGACCTCAGCATCAGTTTTCATTCCAGTCAAATTTAGTCAAAGGTTGATATGGTAAAATCTTCAGCGGTTATGTCGCATTAAATTACCGCAGTTCTTTTTGTCAGAATTTCACGTGTACACCCCACGATTGTCAGAACAGTACAAGCATCGGTTACCAAAACCATCATGGAATTTGAAAAGTTGTACTACTCAACCGCCAGAATATCCTACCTATTTATTCAATCCCCATTCACATTATCTTCATTCGAAATTCAAACTCTTCATCTCTTTCCAGAAAGCAAAACAGACTCTTTGCAAAACCCTTTCTCTCTAAATCAAATTTTTGTGTTCACACTCAAATATGGCCACTTCAGAAAGTTCGAAGGAAAAATGATTGATCACAGAGCTGGACGAACTAACACTTGAAATGTATGAAGGTATGTGTCAAGACACTCTGTTAGCCAGCTGGGTACGTGATAAAATCGAGAAACTACCCGGATTGAGGAACATCTTAGAAGTTAAGTTCAAAGAAAGACTTGATGTGGAAGGCATTTTGCAATTTTGGCAAAATATGCGATTAGTAAGAGACTCCTTGATAACTACAGTACGTGGAGATCGCATTGTTCTCAATGAAAGAGTCATGAGGTCACTCTTTGGCTTCGCAAATACAACAGCAACTTCAACAGATTTTGCCACTCTACCATTGAAAAGAGAAGCTTTTCTTGAGATGCTTACCTTTTCTACAGAACCAATCAAACCAGGCATTCATGTAGACAAAATCAAGCCAGAATTTGGAATCCTCAGCAGATGGCTCAGCAAACATGTCATTGGAAAATCCAAAGGAGTTAATATACTATCAGAAGAAAATATCTATCTCATGAATATAATCTGGGATGGAATAGAATTCAATTGGGCAGGTTATGTTGTAAATCAGTTCAAGAAACAACACTTAGCTGAATTAGACAGTGTCAAAAGAGCTCAAGCTGAAGGACAAGTAACTGATGGCAGATTCCGACTGAAGAAGACTCTTAGTGGAATCATTCAGTTTTACTTAGAAAGAATTAAGGAAGGGAAGCAAGCAAGGCAAAGTGCAACTTCAAAGAAAATCGCAGAAACAACTTCCCAACCTGAAGCAAGTCAGAAAACTGTGTCTCAGCCGGAAGCTGTACACAAAGGAACCAAGCGAAAAGCTGAATCAGCAGAAGCAAGATCAGTTGTAAGATGTTTATACCCAGAAATCTCAAGTAAAAAAGGACCAACTGAGGGGGAACAACAACATCAACTGACTGCTGAAGGTACACAAGAAAATGTCACTACTGACCATACTTCTCAGTTAAAGGAGCAATCAGGTCAGCAATCAGCACAAGTCTTCGAAGCTGACAAGATCATCAAGCTGATGAAAATGAAACTTCAACCAGAAGATGTTCGAGATATCAGTTTACAGAATGAAGAGAAATTACTCTTGGAGAAATTGGAAGTTAGAGACCTTTACTCTCTGTTTCCTATTTCAGAATTTCTTGACAATTGTTTCAAAAGATTTACTGAACTAGCAAAAAGAAGAGGATCAGACACATCATCTAAAGACAGTTCAAAGAAAAAGGATGATGATGACCATGATAAGTCAAGAAAAGATGCTGATAAGACTACAGTTTTGCAAACAGAAACTCAACCTCAACCTCTAGCAACGCAAACTGTACCACAGCAAGAAGAATTGCCAGTTGGAGATCAGACAACTGACAATCAGCAAGCAGCTGATGGAATTGATAATCGGCAACTGATGATTATTGATGATAATACTCAGGTCGAGGATCAAATAGAAGCTACATATGATCATTCTGACATCCTCACAAAGGATGAATTGGCAAAAGTTCATGAAAACTTGAGAATTGTACTCAGTCAGAGAGATACACAAAATGGCCTTTTATCAAACATCTCTGGATACCTTGATTATAGAACTAGAACAGATGTTTCAGTTCATGCAAGATTAGAGATGATCCACAAATCAAGTTCAAGTTCTGCTTCAGAAATTGTGTTACTCAAACAACAACTCGAAGACTCAACCGTAGTAGATAGGGAAACTCATGCTCAGGCTCATTGGCATATGAATCAGCATATCTACGGGTTAGAAACTCAGCTTAAAGAAATACTTGCTTCTCAGCGACAAATCTCAGAAGATCAAAAAGCAACCCATGCCCTGGTAGATCAGTTATATGATGCCAAAAAGGGGGAAGCTGAAGAAGAAAAGCTGAAGTTACTTGGAGAAATGAAGCGACTTGAAGAAGAATTACAAAGATACAGATCAGATCCTACATTTTCGAAGAAAGAGTTAACTGATGTTCAACTTATTGAAAAATATAGTCAACCTGGAGACAGAAGAGTTACTCTTACAAAGGATCTGTGGATAGGTTTATCAAAGATTACAATCCCATCAAAGGCAAATACAGGGACAGGACAACTGAAGAATCCCTGAACTACTTTTTATCTGATTTATTCTCAAAGCAGAAAATGGCACAATATAAGAAGAATTAGAAGATTGATGATAAACTGAAGATTAAAGACAAGACTGAACAGATGAAAGCTGATCTATTAGAATTTGAAAATTACTACTTGAAAGAATCAGGCTTACCCAAGCTAATTCAATGGAAAAGATGGAAAGAAGGTAGTCAAGTTGACTACAACAAGAATTTCTCAAAAGAAGACTCCAAGCTAGAAGAAAATTTTCGATTATATGACAAAGCAAGGAAATATGACTCAGTCATGCAAAAAGCTAAGAAAAAGCTTAGTCTTTAATCACAGTTATTTGAACAAAATGTACTCATCCAGTTTTTGCTCATTCTAATGAAAACCAGTTTTCCAGTTTTACAGTGTTTTACATTGTTTTGATCTTTAAGCTTTTCTTTTAGGGAGAGTTTTGGCATCATCAAAAAGGGGGAAATTGTTGGAAATAAAATTTATGTTTTGATGATAATTCATCTAATTTGTTTAATATATTATCTTAACCCCATTGATGAAGTGCTGAAGCCAGCTGTTAAAGTGAAAGCTAAAAGATGTCTAGAACTGAATGTATAAGTTTTACTAGAGTCTGATATTTCTATAGGTTACATCAGACAAGCACTGTAATAGTTAGTGTGTCGTAAAACTGAAAACTGGAAATCATTTAGAAAACTGGAAATGATCAAGACAAGCAAACTGACTCAGAATACACCTACATGGAACTGAAGAAGGTAAGTTCTCTGAGAGTTACAAACTCGGTTGACTTATCTAGAAGATTGAAGAACTGAGGGTTCAAACTCAGTTATTGAAGAATGAAGAACTGAGGGCTCAAACTCAGTTATGAAGATTACAAGTCGAGACTGTAAAGTTAGACTTCAGGCAAGATTGTGGTGACCTGAACTGACTTTATAGATCTTGTATGAAGACCTAAGAATCATAAGGACAATGAATTCTTAGATGATAATAAGTTATGGTGTACTCTGATTAAGTCAATGATAATCAGATGAAAACTGGAGTACTAATATTTGAAGAAGAGTAAAATCTCAGTTAATGCTCCAAGTCAGTTAGAAAACTGACAAGTGAAAAATTCAGAATAAAACTGATAAGGAAACTCAGTTTTATATGTCAGCCATCCAACAAACTGAAAGTACAGTCGAACGTTGTAAAGGAAGCAATTTGATTGGATGAGTTACTGACACAACAGAACGGTCAGAAAATATAGCCGTTACAAGAGAGACGTTGATACAATTCGAATTTAAGCCAGATGAACGTTTGATTTCACACTATAAATAGAAGACTTTGCACCAAGAATAAAAATATATATAACATACAAGAATCAACAAGCAATCTTGTGCATTAGTCTATTTTATTCGAATTGCTATCATCTCTGAGCTATAACAAGATCATATCTAGTATTTCTTCAAGTGTTCAAGCTACAAAGAATTTTTCAAGAATCCAACACATTGAAGAACCACAAACAAGAATCAACTTATTGATTCTCAGCCCAACTTTGATTCTACATCAAAGGTTTTAGACTGTGAAGCAAACCAGGGAGGTTTTGCAAAGGACAGTTGTGACAAGCAGTCGGGTAGACTGTGTTTGTGGTGGTAGCTGGTGAAGAGGCAATCCTACCCTCTAAGGACCAGTGGTTCAAGCATTTGAAGAACAACATTCTACCTGTTCTACAACTGTTTAGATAGTGACGTTAGGGATTAGCCAAGGACTATTGTTCAGGACTTTTTGTAACAGTTCACCTCAAGAAGTTCTAGTGGATTTTTCCTCCGCACCATAGGGGAAGAGAGGACGTACAGGATTACACCACCTGGAACCTCTATAACATTCGCCTTATTTACTTTACGCATTTACTTATTTACTTACAGCATTTTGATACTTGATTGTTATACACCTCACAGTTCACAACTGACATTCATCATAATTCAGTTCACAGCACTCAGCTTTCATAATAAAATAACAAGATCAAGAAAAGGCTAGAACTATATCCGCTGCCGGTTGACTCAGTTTCAGCTTAAGTCAGTTTGACTTAATCTCAGCTTTGTCAGCTTAACTCCACACAAGTTATAACTGAACTTTAGGTTGCTTAAAATCCAGTTTTAGGGTCAAGTTTATTCACCCCCCCCCCCCTCTAAACTTGTGTTAGCCTTTCCAAGGGACCAACAAAACCCATATAAGAGGGGGCCTCATCCCTTAAACCTAGGTTGTGAGATGAGGGAATTCCATATCTTAATATGGTGAGTAACAAAATCACAAGTTCTCAATATGGGACAGGTTAACACGCCCCCTCAAGTATGGGCCTATAAAGAGCCTGGGTCACATGACACGCAAGGCATATTAGGGGCACTCTTAAGGCCAATAAAGAGGTTCAACACTTGCACAATAAAGGGGTGGCTCTGATACCATGTAAAATTTCAGTCAATGTATTTCGTATATCATTCATTGTTGGTCCCTTGAAAAGGCTTTGGTTAAGTTTAGAGGGGGTGAATAAACTTAACCCTTAAAACTTTTTGGAGTTTGACAGATCAGCTGAACTTATAGTCTGTTGACTATAGAGTCTACTGAGTCTGATGCAGTGGAAATATTACTTAAGCCTTTTTAGCTGTTGTTATAAGATGATACTGAGTATTAGATACTCAGTAGTGAAATGTGTGTGAGTTCAGTAGCTAGTTAAGTAGATTGATGTAGATAACTTGCCGTAACTGAAAATATAGCAAATAAATGCAATAAATAAAGTAAGGCAAATGTAAGAGTGGTTCCAGGTGGTGTAATCCTGTCAGTCCACTTTCTCCTGTGATGTGGGATGAAATTCACTAGAGTCTTTTGAGGTTTCTATTACAAAAGTTCCTAAGTTGTTTGTCCTTGACCAATAACTATGGCTTCACAAACTGAATACTAAGAACAGGTAGGATTTCTGCTCCTAAGTACTCCACTGGTCCTTGAAGGGTAGGATTACCTTTTCACCAGCTCACCACAAAACAACAGTTCTTGACGCTCAACAGTGCTTCTCTGTCTTCAGGTTTCTTCTTGAAAAGAAGGTTTTGAATCAAGAAAGTGATTCGGATTCAGCAAGTTTTTGATCAGGATGATAAGACCAGCAACTTATGTCCTACAAGTGTAGATGCTAGATGATACTTGAATGAAGTAACACTTGAAGAAATTCTGGATCTGTATGTATGCTCGCTTCAGCAAGGTGTAATATGATGGCTGTTTATAGTATACCAACTTTGACCAGAAGAGTACCGAGTCGGTTGTAGTATAAAACTAGCAAGCAAGGTCGTAATCACACAGGGAATCTAGTTAAGTACCAAAGCTAGTGTCATCTCTAGTTTAGATCAAGAAGATTTTTTGGAAAGGTTTATGTTTACAAATCCTAACTTAAAATGGAGGTTTTAAACGGTTAAAAGAGATAGCCGAGCTATGACCTAATCAACTACTTACCAAACCCTAGCTATGTCTGGCGGTATTCTTGATTTTCCTAAACATTCTTGATTCATTTAGGGTGTCATTTCCTGGCTCTGAGAATAGACATTATTTCAATAATCTACCCTCCTATGTCCGGTTCAACTGTCCGCTCAATGGATTTAACTGACTTCACACGGTCAACGATTCATGAAACGCTCGACAAGTCGATACAAACCTCACACACGAAACCGTATTTGAACAACTCAGTCGGTTTTACAGGGTGATCCTAAAACCCCGGTTCCCGTATCCTCTCGCAAAATACATATGTAGAGACAATACGTGAAATACGATTATCAAGTAGCAAATTCAATAAAGGTCATTAAGAATAAGTTCTAGGACTACAAACACATCATGAATAATCAAATCAAACATCAAGAATAACATATGAACAAGCTAGGATGCAGTTTCGATGATTATCACATAACTCGGCTATAAGATGATTAGCTACTCATATTAACTATCAAAACACAAGATTTCATCATAGACTATGAACAAACAAACAAAAGATAAGGATTATAAGTACTTACCAAGAACTGAAAACCGATAGAAATCCAAAAATGAGAAAACTGAATATATAGCTATGAAGCCCAAGATGATCCGAGTGTTTGTTACAAAAGATTATCCTAAGAAACCTTGAAAATCTATTCTATAGTGTTCTTTGCTAAGGAAAATCGCCAGAAAAAGCTGTAGAAAAGTATCTCCCCCGTCCTCTACTCAAAAGCTGAGCTTTTATAGTGTTAGGCGCACGCCTAGCAATTCTTCAAAAAGTCTCCAGGAGCAAGTCAACATTTCTTAGGCGTGCGCCTGGCCAATGAACTTCACGGACTGAAACATTGCACTATTTCAGGGTCTCAGGCGTGTGCCTGGACAATGCTAGGCGCACGCCAAGCATGTATTTCCCCCAAGATGAGCTTTTATGCATCCCGTTGGTCCGTATCATGTTTTTCGGGCATTCTCGAACACCTAGTTCCTGAAAACATCAAAACACATACCAAATTTAACCCCTACGAGACACTAGGGCGACCGAGAATGAATGAAAAACACAGAAAATTGCCGAGATTCCCGGATTACATATCCGAGTCCCGGAATTAGCAAAATGGTGTAAAATGCACCAAAACTTAGCCAAAAACTCCCGGAATTGTACAAAACGAGTCATCACGGGGCACAAAATAAGTAGAAAAATAGAGTCGAGTGGACTCTCATCAACTACCCCCTACTTAGTGTTTGCTCGCCCCCGAGCAAAACCGAGCATTTCAAACATGAATAGAGTCAACGTTGTCACATATATGACAAACCTTCCGTATCAAATAGATAATACAAAAGTAAAGACACGAATACTTAAAATATTGGTTCTACCTTGTGTTGAAAAATGAAGGTGTGTGTGTGTGTGTGAAAATAGCGTCTTCGGCATTAACTACTAACGACTGGTTCAGATTATAGACGTGTAACGTACCAGGGTTACACCATAGGCTTATACGTCGCAAACATCTCCACTAATCGAGGTCTATTGTCATCTAGTATGGTCGAGCAGGACTTGAAGGGTTATAATGTTAAGCTAGGGTCGGGGCTAACGAAAAGATATTTACGATAAAATAGAAAATAGAGGGTGCAAAAGAGCTTTAACCGAGATATATATTCAAAACTCGGCTATCACTTCGTCTTCAATCTTTCCGACTATTTACAACCTCGGAATCCAAACCATAACTTCAACTTTTTCTTTCTTTTCTTCTACTCAACAAAATTGTAGTACCATAGTCCATCTTTGGACTTATAACAACTATCATTACATACATTATATATATATATATATATATATATATATATATATATATATATATATATATATATATATATATATATATATATATATTTTTTGCTTTTTTTTTGTTTTTTTTTTTTTTGAGAACGATGAATAGATACTATACATCAAAATTTTGATCAAAAGCCACAACCGGCTTGTTGTTACTCTCCTCTGACCAAAAAAACTCGTAACTCATGACAACAAATCATAATCACCGTCTCAATATTACCTCGGAACATCGTATAAGAAATGTGTGGAACTAAAAGCTCAAATGCAAGGTGATCAAGGGTATGTAGACCGAAATAAAGCTCCAGGCATCGGTGATTACGGGTTAGTAACATGAAAGGCTAGTTCGGGTGGCGGTCTGGCCACCCTACAAAGGCTTAGAGGGGTAACTGTGGATATATGTATAAGGATGGCTTTTGGATCTGATCGGGTCAAAATAAATGCCAAAACCGTCATCCCGTACCTAACAACAAAGACCTTTCCATTTCGCGGCGAAGTTACTAATATAAGTTATAGGTAACCGGGTCATAACACAACTATAATCGTTCACTAGTCGAGTATTTAATGACATCGAAGCTTATTACGTGAAGTTGTTTCAATTTTTCAACACACGATATACACTAGAAAGTAAAATGTATTCGAGTAGCTACACATGTCTCACTACGGGATATGAAAGCTCGTGATACAGTAGAAAACGTCAAAACTATAAAAATTTGAAAAAAGTTCGCCCAAAATTTCACAAAAAGGCGATAACCACTAAGTAATGACTCGAAATAAATAAAACCGGAAAATTGGCTAACCAGCATCCACAAAATGGACGTCCAAAGTACTTGTACTATTAACAACACATTCTACCAAACACCGGTAGACAGGAATGGGGTATATATACATATATGCACAAATTACCGGGGATGCTACAAAATGACAAAAGCGTGCATAGAGCACCACACAAAAAATTAGCATACATTGTGTACAATGCAAAAATAGTACACACCATGTAAGAAGCAGAAATTTCTAAATATAATAAAAGGGGACAAAAATGTGCCCTAAACCAAGTCAAAATAGGGCCAAATACGGCCTACCAAAAGTGGACAAAAGTATATACGTATGTGCAGAAAATAAAAATAAAAACTGAACAGAAACAAACAGAAAAGAAACAAGTCTTGGCCCTTCGGGCCTACAACTTAATCTCCAAAATAAGCAAAAAAAAATGCAAAAGTCTCAAAGCGCATGTTCCAAAATGAACGCAATCTAGCATCATCGAACACAAAGGGCACATATTTCGAAAGTAAATGCGTAAGAGATTTAACATGTTTCGAAAAATTCGGTATAAACCGTCTATAATAACATGCGTGTGCTAAGAAACCTCTAAGCGTTTTCAAATTCGTGGGAGGCGGTAATCGTTCAATAGCCTCAACTTTCGCTCGATCTACCTCAATTCCTCTCCTTGATATCTTATGCCCTAGCACGATACCCTCTTCTACCATAAAGTGACATTTCTCCCAATTTAACACGAGGTTAGTGTCCTCACAACGTTGCAACACTTTGTCAAGATTATCTAAACAATCATCGAAAAAATCACCAAAAACACTAAAATCATCCATGAACACATCTAAAAACTTCTCAATCATATCAGAAAATATGGCAGTCATGCAATGTTGGAATGTCACCGGGGCGTTACATAACCCAAACGGCATTCGAGTGTATGCAAAGGTGCCATATGGACATGTAAAAGGGTCTTTTCTTGGTCTTCAGGGTCGATTAGAATCTGATAGTACCCACTAAAGCCATCTAGAAAACAGTAAAATGCATGTCCACTTAAACATTCCAACATCTAATCAATAAAAGGCAAAGGAAAGTGATCCTCGTGTAGCATCATTTAGCTTTCAGTAGTCAATGCAAACGCGATATCCGGTGACCAGTCGAGTCGGAACCAGCTCATTGCGTTCATTGGCTTACCGTCATTCCTCCTTTCTTTGGAACAATTTGTGTATGGCTGACCCACTCACTGTCACTGATAGCATATATGATGCCCATCTCAAGCATCTTGATCACATCCTTTTTCACGACCTCCTGCATATTAGGATTCAACCTCCTTTAGGGTTGTCTCACCGGTTTCATTCCATCATCGAGAATGATTTTGTGTTTGCAAAGCTCTGGGCTTATTCCCCGTATATCCGCCATCTTCCACCCGAAAGCACGTCTGTGACTCCATAAAACACGTAATAACTTTTCTTCCTGCAGATTAGTTAAGATAGATGATATAATCAACGGAAGCAAATCAGTTTCGAGAAAAATGTACTTAAGTTGAGCTGGGAGTTCCTTCAACTCAAGGTCTCGGGGCGGATCTTCTATAAAAGGCTTTGCTTTTTCTTCACTTAACTCCAGTTCCAGGAACCCGTGCCATCACGTATCCACAAAATCGGTGATCTCGAGTTCACCGGCGGCTTCAGCCAACTCTTCATTCTCATCATCAATCATACTTGACTTTACTAAACACTTCTCCATAGAGTCATCATCTTTGTAGCCCTATATGTTAGCATTCTTAACTACAAGAGGCATAATAGTGTCTAGAAAATTACATTCGTTTTCATCATACGGGTGCTTCATAGACTTGAAAACTTTAATTGTAACACTTTCCTCATATACCCGTAACACAATCTCGCCTTTCTGGATATCTATCATTTCCCTCCCAGTTGCCAAGACAGGTCTCCCTAATAGTAGGGGTGTCCGACTATCGGCTTCCATCTCTAACACCACAAAGCGGGAAAAACAAACTTGTCCACCCGTACTAAAACGACCTTGGCTACTCCCAACGGTTTTCTTAAAGACCTATCCGCCATTTGCAAAGTCATAGCGGTTTTGGTAAGCTTACCCAAACATAATTCCTCGTAAATGTGGCGGGGCATCAAACTCACGCTCGCACCTAGGTCACACATTACATTTGGATATGTCTTAGAACCTATGGTACAATGTATCGAAATACTACCTGGATCTTTAAGTTTCTGGGGTAACTTATTCTGAAATACGGCTGAACAATTCTCATTTAAACACACGACTTCCTCCATTTTTGCCTTGTCAGACAATATCCCTTTCAAAAATTTAACATACGAAGGCATATTCGCAATCGCATCAACAAATGGGATATTGATCTCAACTTTTCGTAAAATGTTGAGGAATCTATTCTGACTCTTTGATAACATGGTCGTTTTAGGACCTCTCGGGGGGTAGGGTAATGAATTAACGTTAAAAGTAAAAGGTTTAGAGATCATACCACTTTTAGTTTTGTCGCGTGCCTCGCTCGGTTGTGCCGGCTTGCTTGACTCGGCATCTTTCCTTATGGGATTTGGAATCTCTACGACCTCATCCTAACTGTCATCACTATCCATTGGTTCAATATTCACCTTGACCAACTTAGGGTTGACCCCGTCATTCGCTTCCTCATCATCAAACATCAGAGCTTTCTCCTTCTCATCTCGAGCTATCTCAACTTGATCACCAACTTTTTTACCACTCCGAGTATAGATCGCATTAACTGGATCAGCCAGCCTAAGACTTCTCTCAATACCAAGATCATCATCCTCAATCACGGTTTCTTCAATTGAGACTGCATTGACTCCTTTTGGATTCCTAACCATATTACTCGGTAGGCCCCCCGATGTCAAGGTGTTCAATGTTTCCGCAATCTGGACAACTCGATGCTCCAAGTTTCTCATAGATGCTTGCAATGTAGTCTGGCCATTTCGAAGTTCTCTGTTGTTGTCGAGACTACCTTATTCAATTGTTCCAAGGTTAGCTGTGGTGGTTGATTATGATTATATGTTCTCCCCGGAGCATTCGGGTGTTGATAAGCATTCGGCCTTTGATTTGCAGGTCCGACTTGTTGTTGATGTTGTTGATAATTCTTATTTGAAGGCCCGGCTTGATTCAAATTCCGGTTACAATTCTGATTCGATTGCCAGTGATTTGGTTGCCCCCTCCAATTCTGATTTTGAACGTAGTTAACATCATAGGTGGGGTTAACTGGCAACGTATTTGGACCCACCGGTGGCATCACCCATGGACTCATAGCCATTTGGTTCACAATGACTTAATTCATTTGATCAGCAAACATTTGACTAAATTGTTCCGGATTCAACATCGGTGGAATAGGTGCTTATCCTACACTCACTTGATTAATTTGAGCTTTCGTTAATAACTGCTTCGGTGTCACATTGGTGTTGGTGCATTCCGAAGTTTTATGCATACCACCACAAGATGAACATTTATTCGCCGCCCGTTGTTCGAGAATCACCTCACGTAACTGTTTCTCCAACATCGTTACTTTGTTGGATAACGTGTTGTTCTCATCTTCCATCGACTGATCATAGACGCCGACTTTTACCTCTTTATCAGAATTGTTACCCTTCTGACGCTCTTCAGCTTTGTAGAATTCCATTGTCGGTTATTCTCGGCTATCCTTTCAATCATAGCCAATGCAACATCCGGCTCTAAACTCATAAGATCTCCTCCACTCACAGAATTCAATGTTCTTCTTGATTCCTTGTCCGCCCCTCGGTAAAATATGTGCATTTGATTCCCAATTTCGAAACCGTGTTGTGGACACTTCCTCAACATTGCCTTGTACCTATCCCAAGCCTCGTGTAATTCTTCAGAAGCCCACTGTTCAAAAGTCACTACGTCAGCCTTCATATCCAAAGTTCGTCCCGGAGGGAAGTACTTTGAAAGAAAAGTTCTTGTCACCTCCTCCCAGGTATGAAACGAATCATGAGATAAAGACTCATACCACTCAATAGCATATTCTTTCAAGACATGTGGAAACAATATTAACCGAATAGCTTCCTCTGAAACACCATTGATCTTCATGGTCTTACACACCTGCATAAAGTAGTTCAAGAATTTATTCGGATCCTCGTCGGATTTCCCTTAGAACTGAGCGATCTCTTGTAACAAATTCCAAACATGACCCTTGATTTCCATGTTTGTTAGGAACATTTTATTATGTTTTGATGATGGCCATACTAGCTGTTATAGCAAGCCTGAAATATGTTAGAACACTCTGTATAGTCTTTACTTAGAGTCTGACATGTGGTATAAGTTGAGTCAGACAAGTACTGTACTAGTAGATAGGACGGCAAAGTAAGAGCAGACTTTCGGTAGAGTGAAGCCAGCCAAGCACCAGCAGAGAAGCAATGAAGACATCATGGTCTGACTTATAACTAAGGAAGTCTGTGATGACCTTGGATAAGTCTAAGTTATGTTTTAAGTAATGAAGCTCAATGTTTAAATATGGAGTACACTGATCTCACCTAAATCAAGGATCAGTGAAGTACAAGGATTCTCCTTGAACTGAAAGAATAAAGGAAACAGTGAATTGGTAAAGTGAACTGACTTTCGGCTGAGTGAAAACAAAGCAGTAAAGGAAGATCCAAGCGGCAAAGTCAGATGGGTCACTTGACTGTTCAAAGTACGGCTGAGTAAACCTTACTCGATCAGATTATTGAAATATGTTGAAGATACAGAAGATCAAGCATTAAATGCACAATTAATAGAGGATCAATCAAGGACGGATTTTCTGGTAAACGTGTGAAGAAAAATCCGATCACTAAAATCAATGAGAATATAATTAAGGGGGAATCAAGAATAAAATCAAGGGTTATTCCCCTCATTAATATAGCCAACGGACGGAAATTCAAATCAAGGATAATCAAGGCTATAAATAGAGGGCATTGACCGAAAAAGAAAAAAAAAAAAAAAAAGAGCAACGAAAAATCTGAGCAAAAACTCTATCAAAATAAAAAGCCTTATATCTGCGCTTAAAGGAAAACATCTAGTGATCAACTCAAAACTGAGAGCTACAATCCAAACATCAAGCATTGAGACTAATCAACAAGTTTGTGAATCCAATTCACATCAATCAAGCAATTGAATCAGAGTCATCTGAGAAGGAGTTGTGTTTGTGATAGCTGCTGAAGGATTTGATCCCAAGGAGCACTGAAAGAGACTGAGTCACTGAAGCTGTTGCAGTCAATGAGTGATAGTCTTGTAGATTGTGAAGCTTGTGAAGTCAAGGACAATCATACTATTGTATCTGTGAAAACAATAGTGAATTCCTCCGATCATTACATGAGAAGAGTGGATTAAGGGATTACACCACCCTGAACCACTGTAAGCCTTGTGTCAATTTACTTTCTGCAATTTACCTTACTGCATTCATTTGATTGCTTATATTATATCATATATTTGTGATTGCTTAAACTACTTTGAAATAACATAGTAAGGACTGACTTATCCACTGCCCTAAAGCTTTTAAGTACAAGAAAAGTTTTTGAAACTCCAGTATAGTCATTCACCCCCCCCCCCCCCCTCTGACTATAGTTTTACCCTTCTCTGGGACCAACAATTGGTATCGGAGCAGTAACATGTTCAGATCTAATTTCTGGTTACAAGGAGATCACATATTTTCAAAGTATTTTTCAAATCTGTACTTTCTACTTATATACATAAATTTCTCAAATCTGTACTTATGGATTCCTCAAACTTAATGTCAAAAGTACCTATTTTCAATGTTAATAATTTTGATGAATATAAAATAAGAATGTTATCTCACCTTGCAGCAACTCATGAGGAGATGCTGGATGTAATTAATGATGGCCCAATCATGATCATGACTGTGATAACCACAGGAGCAGATCAAGGAAAAGATGTGGATAAACCCAAGAAATATTGGACCAAGCATGACAGGAGAAGAGAAAATCTAGATTTTGTTTCAAAAGATATGATCTTGAAGACCCTGGATAGCAACATGTTCATGAGAATCAAAGACTGCAAAACAGCAAAGGAGATGTGGAACAAGTTGGCACTGATAAATGAAGGATCTGAAGCAGTTAAAGAAAACAAACTATCTGTTGCAAAACAGAAATTTAAGAACTACAAAATGAAGGTTGGTGAATCCATGGATCAAATGGACAACAGATTCTCAAGCATCATCAGTGAACTGCAACAGCTTGGGCACATATATCCTCAGAAAGAAGTGTGTTTAAAGATCTTGAGAGGCTTACCTGAAAGGTGGAAGATTATAACATCAGTAATTAGAGGAACTACAAACCTTGTAAACACTGACACTCTGACTCTGAAGTCCCAACTAAAAGCTCATGAATTGGAATTAAACGGTGAAGATGGTGCTCTGGCAGAGACACAAAGAGCCAGTGCACTGATAGCACCTCAGCAAAGTAACTTTAATGATTGTATCAGCAAAGAGACACTAGAACTTAAAGAATAGGTAGCCTTATTAGCTAAACGTTTTGACAGGTTTAGCAAAAAGAAGCCATTCAAAGGGAACTCATCATCAAACAAGAGGTCAAGCTCAAACAAAGACATGAAGAAAAGAGATGATGAATACAGATGCTTCAACTGCAACAAGAAAGGTCACTTCAAGGCTGATTACCCTGAAGGAGATAATAAAGATGAGGAAAAGAAGAAGTACAAAACATCTGAAAAGAGGAAAATCAAGAAAGCACTCAAGGCTGAATCCAGCAGTGAAAAGAATGAAGAATCAACTGACAATGACTCAGACAATAGTGATGAAGAAAACAGCTTAGACAATGAGAAAGCATGTCTATGTCTCATGACCAAAGAATTAGATGAAGATGAAGGTGACAGCTCAGATTATGAGAAAGCAAGTCTGTGTCTAATGGCCAAAGAATCTGATGAAACTGAGGTAACATCTAGCTCTTACTCTTCTTCTAATGCATCCACATCTAACACTGCACAATCTTCTATTCTCCCCATAGATACTGCAAACATTATACAAAATCTCATGAGTAAATTCGATGAAATTTAATTGAATCACGAAATTCTGGAACAGGAGTGTGAGAATCTAAGAAATGAGAATAAAAGATTAAAGAAAGAACTGGATAAAGCAAAAGCTGAACTAACTAGTAAGGAGACTTACTCAAATGATCAACTAACAGCAGATGATCACACATCTAATATTAACAGATCAGTTGAGAAAATCCCCTCACCAGTTAAGACCAAAACTACACCCTTAAATGCACCAGCTTACAAACCCTCAAAAAGGTTTGGATCCAAATCTAGTCTTGGCTACAATAGCCAGGATGAGAATAGAAACAATGGACAACACAATTCTGAATCTGGACCAATAATGGACCAAAGTTCAGAAAAGGACAGACCATAATTTCAACCACTCATCCTGTACCAGTGAAGTCAAAACCGAATTTAGTGAAATAGCAGACTAAACCATCATTCTAGTCAACCAAAAACAAAGACCTACTGAAAGGTAAAGGAAGACTTTATCCTTCAGAGGATGATTGGAATGTTGCACCTCCACAATACAAGAAGAAATCATGCCATGACATGCATCATGTGTTTAAGAAAAATCAACCAAGATATGTTCCTAGACACATGAAGCAACATAGGTTTCCCACTGCATATTGGAAGGTGAAGAAGGATGCAAATGCACCAAAAAGTAGAGAAAAGTATCAGAATACCTTCAGTAGAAATATTAGAAGCTATTTTGCCATGCCTTATACATATGAAGTTGATGATTTCAATTATCCAAAAAGAAGATCATTTAGATATACACTTGGAGTAGGAGGCATGACTGCTAACAGGTATGGACCCAAACAATGTTGGGTACCTAAACATAATTAATTTGTTTTGTAGGATGTCTGGTACATAGACAGTGGATGTTCCAGACACATGACAGGAAACAAAGGATGGCTCACTGATTTCAAAGCTTTTGATGGACCCAAAGTCACATTTGGAGGCAAAGAAAACCCTGGCAAGATTAAGGGGGAAGGTACAATGATCAAGAACAATTTGAAGATTCAAAATGTGGGATATGTTAAGGGACTAAATTTCAATCTGCTAAGCATCAGCCAATTCTGTGAGAAAGGCTATAATGTACACTTCAACAAGGAAGGTTGCAAAGTGATTCACAGCCAAACCAACACAGTGGTTCTTGCAGGAAGAAGAGAATATAACATGTATATGGTGGATTGGAAAACAGCTAATGAAGAAACATGTTTGTTTGTCAAAAATAAACAATCAACCAGCTGGATTTGGCATAGAAGATTAAATCATCTAAATTTCAAGACCATCAACACATTATCAAAGAACAAGTTAGCTAAAGGCCTGTCATAGATCACATTCAAGAAGGAAAGTCTCTGTGATGCATGCCAAAAAGGAAAGCAAATCAAAAGCTCCTTCAAATCAAAGCCCTACCAATCTACAACAAGAATTATGCATCTGTTACATATGGACCTGTTTGGACCAGTCACACCAGTAAGTGTAAGTGGAAAGAAATACACTCTAGTAGTGGTAGATGACTTCTCCAAATTCACCTGCACCATATTCATGAACAAGAAGAGAGAGACACTCAAGAAGATGCCAGATCTACTGAGAAGAATTCAAAATGAGAAAGAACTAAATATTATCAAGATCAGATCAGATAGAGGCACATAGTTTCTAAATGAAGTGATCAAAACTTATTGTGAAGAAAATAGAGTATTACATCAATTATCTACAGCAGGAACTCCACAACAAAATGGTGTAGCAGAAAGAAGAAACAGAACACTCAAAGAAGCAGTCAGAACAATGATTGCAGAAGCATGCCTACCAAAGAGGTTTTGGGCTGAAGCAGTAAACACAACATGCTATACACAGAACAGATCAATCATCAACAAACATCATGGAATGACTCCATATGAGATATGGAATGGAAGAAAACCTAACATTTCACACTTACACATGTTTGGATCTAAATGTTTTGTTTTGAACAAGAATCAGTTACATACTTTTGATGAAAAAGCTGATGAAGCAATCTTTATGGGATACTCAGACACCAGCAAGGCATTCAGAGTTCTCAACAAAAGAACATTGGTGATTGAAGAATCATTACATGTAGTATTTGATGAACCAAACACAAATGGTGAAAGTCTACAAGATCAAGAAAAAGAAGAAACACAAAGGGAAGTATATACAGATACAACCATACCAGCTACAATTCTGAATCACCATTTTGAAAATCAAAATGAGCCACATGTCAACACAACAGAAGAAGCAACTGAACTTGAAGCTCATGCACAACCTGAAGGTGTAGAAGCACCAAGTGAAGAACAACTTCAACCAGACCTCAATTGGCTAAGAGATCATCCTGAAGAACAAGTAATTGGAGACATTCACACAGGGGTTAGAACCAGAAGACAACAGGAGCATATGCTAACATGTTTTCTATCATAAGTGGAACCCAAGACAATAGATAATGCAATTCAAGATGCATACTGGTTTACAGCCATGCAAGAAGAACTAAATGAATTTGAAAGAAATGGAGTCTGGGAACTTGTTGACAGACCAGACACAGCCAACATCATTGAAACAAAATGGGTATTCAGAAACAAGATGAATGAGCAAGGAACAGTTCTCAGAAACAAAGCAAGGCTAGTTGCAAAAGTCTACTCTCAAGCAGAAGGAATAGATTATGATGAGACATTTGCACCAGTGGCAAGACTGGAGGCAATCAGACTCTTTCTAGATTTTGTTGCATACAAAGACTTCAAAGTCTATCAAATGGATGTCAATAGTGCATTTGTGAATGGACTTTTGGAAGAAGAAGTGTATGTGGAACAACCTCCTGGTTTTCAACTCAAAGGAAAGGAAGATAAAGTATACAAGCTCAAGAAGGCTCTGTATGGACTCAAACAGGCACCCAGAGCTTGGTATGAAACACTATCCCAATTTCTAATCAAGAATGGATTCAACAAAGGAACTATAGATAAGACTCTGTTCAAATTAGAGGAAGGAACAAGCACGTTACTTGTACAAATCTATGTTGATGACATTATCTTTGGATCAGAGGATGAAAAGTTGTGTGAGAAATTTGCAAATCTAATGAAGAGCAAATTTCAGATGAGCATGATGGGAGAATTAAATTACTTTCTTGTCCTTCAAGTGAAACAAATGAAGGATGGTATTTTTATCAGTCAAGCCAAGTATACAAAAGACTTAATACACAAGTATGGTATGGACACAAGTGGCACAACAGATACACCAATATGTGCAAGAGTCATTCTTGGAAAAAATGAAGCTGGAAAAGATGTTGATCAGAAAATATATAGAGGAATCATTGGATCCCTACTATATCTGACTGCAAGCAGGCCAGACATAGCATTTGCAGTAGGAGTATGTGTAAGATTTCAAGCTCAACCAAAAGAATCTCATCTTCTAGCAGCCAAAAGAATAATCAAATACCTGAAGAACACCATCAATGTTGGAATTTGGTATCCAAAATATGGAGGATTCAAGTTGACATCATATTCAGACTCTGACTATGCTGGATGCAAGATAGATAGAAAAAACACTTCTGGAACATGCCAGATGCTTGGCACCAGACTAGTCTCTTGGTTCAGTAAAACGCAAAACTCCATATCAACATCGACAACTGAAGCAGAATATATAGCAGCAGGTAGTTGTTGTGCACAAGTACTATGGATTAAACAATATCTAAGGGATTATAGAGTAGAGGATAAGACTATTCCAATCATGTGTGACAACACAAGTGCCATATCTATCACTGAAAACCCAGTGTTGCACTCAAGAATAAAGCACATTGACGTGAGACATCATTTCATCAAAGATCATGTTGAGAAATGAGATGTTATTTTAAGATACATACCCACTAAAGATCAATTAGCTGACATCTTCACTAAACCACTCAGTCATGAAAGATTTAGCATGCTGAGAACTGAGCTGGGAATGATTGAAATTGACTAAGTACCAAAGAGCGGCTAACTGGAGTAATCAGCTAAGTGACTTCACCAGCTGATCAACCCTTTGCCATTACAGGAGATACAGTAGGTAAGGCACTGGTACTCAACAAAGTTAACTTAACTGATTGTTAGGAACAGTTGAATAAAGCAGCTCAGTGAAAAATCCACTACACCGGCTAAGTGACCAGCAAAAGCACTCCACCGAAATGAAGATTGGTGTTTTGGGCAAATTAAAGTGTGAACCAAATCAACTTCTATACACGTGGAGAATAAGGAAGTTATGGAGGATTATACTATGAAAGATTACACACGTGTAGATCAATTTACAATCATAGAGGTAACCATATTACTCTTCGAATTACAAACGCCTCGATTCTCGGAATCTATCATTACTTACCTCAATCCACTCCCCTACTACACTCAAATATCGGGATTTATATACAAAAAATCACGCCATTACATCATAAAATCATTCCATACTCAACCACGTTCACACTACCCAAATCATCCTATATAACCGATACTTAGAGGTTTCTCAGAAATCTTTACGCTCATTTACAAACTATAAACCTCCTTTCTTCCTTTGAAAGATCAAAACTTTTTGATATATCAATCACATTCAACAATGGCTTCATCCTCTACAATATCGGCCAGCGAAAAATTCTATGAAAAATCGATCATCACTGGATCATTTTTCAAACCGGAACCCTACATTTCCTTCTGTGACAATGATGCACAAGCACAACGCCTGGTTGATTGTTGTTCAAATATGGGGTTGATGACCTTCCTACACTCCCCAATCAATGGAATTTTCTATGAAAATCTGATTGCATTCTGGAAGAATGCTAAGTTTGTGCCTAGCACGAAGAAGACTGACATCGATTGCATAAAGAGTTCAATCTTTGGGAAAGAAGTAGTCATTACGCCTGGTCTTCTCAATAAATTCCTTAACCTACCTATGATAGGTCCGGCTAATGTAAAATTGTACAAATTGACATCAAAAAAATTTCTAGGCCGAAATAGCCAAGAACCCTAAGAAAAACAGCAAAACCTACAACCTCCCCAAATCAGCACTCAAACTTCCATTTACTGAATTCGCACCAGTCATCACCAAGAACATAAAAGGAAGAAAAGGGTCGATGGAAAAACTTGACCGAGTTACGGGTCAAGCTAATGGCAATCATCTATGAAGGCACTAAATTTGACTGGGCAAAATTTGTTTTCAATAGGGAAAGACCAGATTCAAAAGGAAATTGATCTGTCAATCAATGCACCAAGCAAGGGCTTGCGCAAGAAAGGTGATTTATGGGAAAAGGAAATCATATGGGTTCCCTCTTCAACACCTGTTTAACACTTTGAAAGTGAAACCCACAAATCTGCAGGCTCCACACAAGTCCAAGGTAATGTTTACCTACATCAAGGCATCTATGAAACCGAAACCCACTGCCGGGAGAAAGAGAAAACAACCTGAAAGCAACAGATCAGGGGTGGGACGATGAACCAGATCCCAGAAGGCACAAGAGAACACCTATGTGACTGGTACCAGCAACTTGAACGAACCTATGATAATCAGTTATGATACAACAACTGAGGAAGCTAAACAACAAGAGGACATCACCTATCTGGAAGAAGGTGAGGAAGGATATGTTCTCACTTCATCCGAAGAAGAAGGGATGGATGAAGAAGAAGCTGAGACAGAGGATGAGCAATCAGAGGGTGACCATCTTGAAGCTGATCCAGAAAACATGGAGATATCTGACGATGATCTAACCCTTCAAGAGGTACTTTTCAAGAGTCTCAGCAAAGTTGACAAACAGCCGAGTGAGCCAGCTGATCAAACTCACTCCGTTGAACCTGCCACCTCCCTCGGCATTGACCAAGAGGGAACAGCAGTAGAGAAAGTTACATCTCCAGCAGATGAAGAAGCCACCACCCCCCCCCCCCCAGCAACCCCTCAATGACCCTGAGTCTAATGAGGAAGAAAAAAAAGAAGAGAAGGAGGAAGAAGAAGATAAGGTGCAAATAGAGGAGGAGAAAGATGAAGATGATGAGAATGTCGAAGTGGCACCAGAGGAAGTTGATCCAGAAAGAATCTTCAATCTGGACATTCACCACTGATTGTAGACATGGAGAAGCAGTATCACAACAGGCAAAACCTGAAAGCTGCTTTAAGGAGGGAAACAACCTCCTTCAACCACAAAATTGAAGCCCTCATCAGTCACATCAAGATACAAGATGAGGTTATGGAAAAACAGGGAAACTTGCTTTGCAACTTACAACATCTCATTCCCTATCATGTCCAAACCAACCTTGAGGTTCATGCTGAAAAGATTGACAACAATCTCAAACCTTTGGTGGACACTCTGAATTCTCACACTCATCACATTCAACACCTGGATGAGATTATGGAATTGTCTGGCCAGCAACTTGACACTCTGATAAACATCAATACGGCCAACAACAAAATTCTGGAGCAGAGGTATGGTCCTCTCCCTGAGTCTGAAGAAATAAATGCAAATCTTGAAGCACATTTTGGTGCTGCCAAAAAGGGGGAAGGAAGCTCAAAGCCTGAGAGCTCCAGTGGAAAGAAGGCAAGCACAACTGATAAGGGCAAGAGCATCAAAGGCAAAGGCATCAGGTTTGAAGAAAAGAAGAAGCAGCTAAACTTGCGTAGCTAACTTAATTGAATTCCATTTGCCTTTGGTTCTTTTCTTAAAAAGATGCAATTTCTTATTGCCCTCAAATGGATGAATAAATTTTTTTGATTTTTTTTTTCTCTATCAAATATTATGAAAAATTTGTTATACTTATGTTCAGGCTTATGAGGGTTTTGGCATCATCAAAAAGGGGGAAATTGTTAAGAACATTTTATTATGTTTTGATGATGATCATACTAGCTGTTATAGCAAGCCTGAAATATGGTAGAACACTCTGTATAGTCTTTACTTAGAGTCTGACATGTTGTATAAGTTGAGTCAGACAAGTACTGTACTAGTTGGTAGGACGGAAAAGCAAGAACAGACTTTCGGCAGAGTGAAGCCAGCCAAGCACCAGCAGAGAAGCAATGAAAACATCATGGTCTGACTTATAACCAAGGAAGTCTGTGATGACCTTGAAGTCTAAGTTATGTCTTAAGTAATGAAGCTCAATGTTTAAATATGGTGTACACTGATCTCACCAAAATCAAGGATCAGTGAAGTACAAGGATTCTCCTTGAACTGAAAGAATAAAGGAAACCGTGAACCGGTAAAGTGAACTGACTTTCGGCTGAGTGAAGACAAAGCAGTGAAGGAAGATCTCAACGGCAAAGTCAGATGGGTCACTTGACCGTTCAAAGTACGGCTGAGTAAAGCTTACTCGATCATATTATTGAAATATGGAGAAGATACAGAAGATCAAGCATTAAATGCACAATTAATAGAGGATTAATCAAGGACGGATTTTCTGGTAAACGTTTGAAGAAAAATCCGATCACTAAAATCAAGGAGAATATAATTAAGGGGGAATCAAGAATAAAATCAAGGATTATTCCCCTCATTAATATATCCAACGGACGGAAATTCAAATCAAGGATAATCAAGGCTATAAATAGAGGGCATTGACAGAAAAACAAAAAAAAAAGAACGAAAAATCTGAGCAAAAACTCTGTCAAAATAAAAAGCCTTCAATCTGCGCTTAAAGGAAAACATCTAGTGATCAACTCAAAACTGAGAGCTACAATTCAAACATCAAGCATTGAGACTAATCAACAAGTTTGTGAATCCAATTCACATCAATCAAGCAACTGAATCAGAGTCATCTGAGAAGGAGTTGTGTTTGTGATAGCTGCTGAAGGATTTGATCCCAAGGAGCAGTGAAAGAGACTAAGTCACTGAAGCTGTTGCAGTCAAGGAGTGATAGTCTTGTAGATTGTGAAGCTTGTGAAGTCAAGGACAATCATACTATTGTATCTGTGAAAACAATAGTGAATTCCTCTGATCATCACAGGAGAAGAGTGGATTAAGGGATTACACCACCCTGAACCACTATAAGCCTTGTGTCAATTTATTTTCTGCAATTTACCTTACTGCATTCATTTAATTGCTTATATTATATCATATATTTGTGATTGCTTAAACTACTTTGAAATAACATAGTAAGGAGGGACTTATCCACTGCCCAAAAGCTTTTAAGTACAAGAAATGTTTTTGAAACTCCACTATAGTCATTCACCCCCTCGACTATAGTTTTACCCTTCTGGGACAAACAATGTTGTTTGCTTGGATTGGTGGAACATGAATAGGAGAATGCCCTTCACCAATTACGGGTGTAGCTTAATCTCTCAAAGTTCTTCCCGGATTTCTCACCATCCCTTGAATAATCGGAGGTCTAAATACCGGTGCCTGATAAGGTTGTGCATTTTGAGTAGCTTGTTGCACCAGAATTGGTATCGGTTGTGGGATTGGCACGTTAGGTTGTTGATAAGGATTCTGATACTGCCCCATCTTTGGATTCACAAGCATAGGATTATACTGAGCAGCTATTGGATAGTACTGATTCATCATTGGATTCATCTGAGCCATTTGCAACATCATTTGTTGATACTATTGCATAACCTACTTCAGATCAATCTGAGGTATGGGTTGTTGAACAAAAGCATTCGGATTCTGATTTACCCCTTGAAACTGGGGCTGCTGTTGAGCATTCTGAGGTGGAGGTTCCCTCTGATTCTGTTCTTGTCTCGGGATTTGAATAGGTTCCCGAAGGTGAAGTCCAACTCCTCCCTCAACTGGAGGACTCGATTCACCACGATGTTCTGTAGACTCAACTTCCTCAACATGATGCTCGTGTATTTCTCTCCCGGTTGGAGAGTCTTGACTGCTACCTGCAGCGTATTTGTAGCCATTGAGGATTCAACTTCCGGATTAGATGATTCGGCTTGTTGAGCTGCTCGACGATCAATCAACCTATTTCTCAAAGTCAATTGTCGACGGAAGTAAAGTTAGATTTCCGGATTATATTCAACCAATTCCTCATTGCTACTACGGGTCATACACTGTAAAAACAATGAAACAACAACAAATAATTAAAAGAAACAACGACCTAATCCTGAAGATTTAACGAACTTACAAGATATTAACTCTATTCCCCGGCAACGGCACCAGAAAACTTGATGGCCGTTTTATAGTATACCAACTTTGACCGGTAGAGTACCGAGTCGGTTGTAGTATAAAACTAGCGAGCAAGGTCGTAATCCCACAGGGAATCTAGTTAAGTACCAAAGTTAGTGTCATCTCTAGTTTAGATCAACAAGATTTTTTGGAAAGGTTATTACAATACAACGTGCTATGTTTATAAATACTAACTTAAAACGGGGGTTTTAAACGGTTAAAAGCGATAGCCGAGCTATGACCTAATCAACTACTTACCAAACCCTAGCTATGTCCGGCGGTATTCTTGATTTACCTAAACGTTCTTGATGTCATGTAGGGTGTCATTTCTTGG
Organism: Gentiana dahurica var. dahurica; assembly: GCA_024500145.1. Lineage (NCBI taxonomy): Eukaryota > Viridiplantae > Streptophyta > Magnoliopsida > Gentianales > Gentianaceae > Gentiana > Gentiana dahurica. The sequence goes on along the minus strand of CM044902.1, from coordinate 37,894,541 downwards.
CTTTTAGAATAGACATTATTTCAATAATCTACCCTCCTATGTCAGGTTCAACAGTCCGCTCAACGGATTTAACTGACCTCACACGGTCTAGGATTCATGAAACGCTCGACAAGTCGATACAAAACCTCACACACGAAACCGAATCTGAACAACTCAGTCGGTTTTACAGGGTGATCCTAGAACCTCGGTTCTCGTATCCTCTCGCAAAATACATATGTAAAGACAATATGTGAAATACGATTATCGAGTTGCTAATTCAATAAAGGTCATAAAGAATAAGTTCTAGGACTACAAACCCTTCAAGAATAATCAAATCAAACATCAAGAATAACACATGAACAAGCTAGGATCCAGTTTCGATGATTATCGCATAACTCGGCTATAAGACGATTAGCTACTCATATTAACTATCAAAACACAAGATTTCATCATAGACTATGGATAAACAAACAAAGATAAAGATTTGAAGTACTTACCAAGAACTGAAAACCGATAAAAATCCGAAAACAAGAAAACTGAATATATAGCTACGAAGCCCAAGATGATCCGAGTGTTTGTTACAAAAGATTATGCTAAGAAATCTTGAAAATCTATTCTATGGTGTTCTTTGCTAAGGAAAATCGTCAGAAAAATCTGTAGAAAAGTATCTATATATCATCCTCCACTCAAAAGCTGAGCTTTTATAGTGTTAGGCAGATTTTACCGCTAGGCGTGCGCCTGAAGTAAGCTAGGCGGACGCCTAGAAATTCTTCAAAAAGTCTCCAGGAGCAGGTTAGATGCTAGGCGTGCGCCTAACATTTCTTAGGTGTGCGCCTGGCCAATGAACTTCACGGACTGAAACTTTGCACCATTTCAGGGTCTCAGGCATGCGCCTGGACAATGCTAGGCGCACACTAGCATGTATTTCCCCAAGATGAGCTTTTATGCATCTGAAGCTCCGTATCATGTTTTCTGGGTATTCTCGAACACCTAGTACCTGAAAAACATCAAAACACGTACCTAATATAACCCTTACGAGACACTAGGGCGACCAAGAATGAATAAAAAACACAGAAAAACACCGAGATTCCCGGATTACATATCTGAGTCCCGGAATTAGTAAAATGGTGTAAAATGCACCAAAACTTAGCCAAATACTCCCGGAATTGTACAAAACGAGTCGTCATGGGGCACAAAATAAGTATAAAAATAGAGTCGAGTTGACTCTCATCATAATGCTCTTGGTTTCTTGTAAGTTCGTATGTAATCTGTTCCAGGGGTCCTCTATTTATAGGTGAAAATCCTATGCTTAAATTTGAATTTCAAATCTGACCGTTATTGGATTTTCCGATTATTTCCGGAAATTCCTTTTACTGTACTCCTCTATCAGAATGTCGGTGTCCTATTGATAGATAGACTGTCAACCAATGGTTTAATTCCAATTGGATTTGGCTCTAAATTCCTTACAACTTTCCTTTAGTCTCCACCATTGATCAACTGATTAATCCAATGCTTGATATTCATCCTTATCCATTTAATCTTCCAAAACAAATCTTGAAACGGATTAATCTAATTTATGTATACTCAGATGATGTCCGATTCATATGTCTGCTGAGGTATACATTTGGTCAGCTGACTTATGGTGTGCTGTGTTCTTGAATGAACACTCACCTGACCGCTTCTCATCTAACTTTTGTTTGTGAAGTTAGAGTACACCATTTTAAATATAACTAAGTCTCAGTCATCACATTTCCTTATATGGAACTTAGACCTTCAATACAAGGTATATGTGATTAGTTTAGGCCATCATAGACTTACCTAAATTCTGATCCCATTTCCTTGGCTTTTAAGTCTTCATTACTAAGTTTGAACCCTTAGCCTTCATTACTGAGTTTGAACCCTCAGCCTTCAGTCTTCAGCAGGTCCTAGACACTCTACTTAACACCTATTCTAGATAGGTCTGCTGAACTAGTCACTAATCTTTTTACAGTGCTTGTATGATCAAACCTATACAAAGATCAACCTTTATTTTTTTTTGGGAAAGGATCAAACACTATTAAACTTATACATTCATTCTAGACATCCTTTCATTTGAGATATATGTCTCATTAAGCTTCCAAGAGGGGCACCATTGTTCAACACATCTAATACAACCCGCAGAACATTGTCTCCCGCTATACTTCAAAATTTCTAGAGAAAAGTGACATGCATGCCATCGTGTCCTGGCGACTTCTACCCTGGCAGTTGTTTCAAATATTCACAAACTTCCTCCCTCGTGTAGGTAGCGGCTAAGTGTTGCTGCTGACCGGCATCAATCTCAATAAACTACAGACCATTTAAATCAACGACAGCCCCATTAGACGAATAGATGGTCCGAAAGTAGTCTGTCACCACATGTTCCATATCCGCAGACTCATTACATACCACCCTATCCGAGTCATGTAACAAATGAATGGTATTTCTTTTCCTACGAGCCACCACCTTATGGAGGAAGTACTTCGTATTTCTATCCATCTGCATTACACTCCACTCGCCCCTCCGCCTCCAATATTCCTCTTCCATAGTCTGCCACCGATCAATCTACTGCATAATTTCCCGCTCTAGCTGGACCGAGTAAGCGGAAGACTCGTAAAACTCATAGCTCCTCCTCTTTTTCCACAATACGCTTGCCTATATTCCCATGCCTATGAGAGCTCTAACTCCTCAACTCTCACCGAACTCGCGTCACAGTCTCTACAAGCGATGTAGAGCTATACACACTGCCACCCTACTAAGATGCTTGGAAGCATTCCTTAAACTTTTGATCCCTGGTCCAAAAGGGGTCATAACGTGGTACCGGGGTCCATTTTACCAAGCCCCTATCAAAAGGGTTATCCAAAGAAATCATAATAGGGACATGGTTCGAGCGGGAACTAGATAAGTGGTATACTGAGTACTGTGGGAAGAGATTTCTCCACTCGATATTAGCCACCCCCTGATCCAAGCGAACATAAGTCCCCAAACCATCTGCTCGCTTATACCAGGTAAAAAGGGCCCCTACATATCCCATATCCGTGAGGTCACAAGCAGATAGTGCATTCCGGAAGGCAAGGATTTGCAGATACGGACGAAGGTTAGGGCCATATTGCTCTATTCGTAACAAGACCTCATTAAAGTCTTCTGCCACAAGCCATGGGAGAGACATTCTGTCATGCAAACGCCGCAGTAATGTCCAAGAATGATCCCTAGCAGTAATAACCGCCTTGCCATAAAAACCCGTAAACTGCCAAGGCGGGGCCGTAGTCCTACATATAACAGCGTCAATATATCCAAGAGAATAAGTAGACATCCATACATCCATGTCATCATTCCATAATAAAGCCAGATCACCACTCGCCCCTCACTCCCCACTACTAATGCACTGAAATAACCAAGAGAACACCGAACATACTCAAAATGACTTTTACTTAATTTTGTTTCAGACAAAAATAAAAGAGAATGCATAAATTTATTTACAAGGGCTCTTAACGCTTTGATTGCCCGAGGCTGGCCCAAGCCCCGTCAATTCCAACATATGATACTCATTGGCGTTGGCGGGTATACGTCACAGGCTCCCCCCGAAATTGCACAACACATAGTTTCTTTGATTGAGCGTCTCCATCCATCCTGGATTCCAAATCCCGCTTCTCCCCAACAGTCACGTTCCCAACCACCGATGTCGGTCTCTTGCCTTGCCTTGCCAACCGCTTCAAAGACGAGACCCTATTTTCCTCGATCAAACCTTCCACCCGTAGCACCGATGAAGGTTGCACCACGTCGGAACAAGCGGGCCCCCATGTTTCAACAATAACATAATGAAGTTCAAGAGAAGGGTCACGACTCCCATGTAGCTCTCCATGCAATTCACCATGCAACTACAATCCTTCCAAAAAAGGTGCCGGCTCCAAATCCATCCCAATAGAATCATCCCCTTCTCCTTCAGCATCAACAACACCGGCGGCAATGGCTTGACCCATGCCATCAGACCCAATTTCCCCAACCAACAAAGCTGCCGAGGCTTCCCCTAAATTATCATCACCCGACGGCCCATACCCAAGCAGCAATACCGCAATCGCTCCTCCCCATCACCCCTCTAAAAAACGGACACCAACACCGGCCTATTTCGGCGTTTAGCCATGTACCATATGGCATACGATCCAACTGCTCCCTCGTAGGCTCTCGCTCTAAACGCAAAAAAATCTCACGGTATAATCAAGCATGCCACAATTGAAACACAGGTAATGGAGCCTCTCGTATTTAACCTTCCCACGCAGTTCCTCGCCATCGCCGCCAACAAGACAAACAAATCGACGTAAGGGTGCATCCATTGCCACCCGTACTCGGAAACGAAATAGCCGGCCCCTAGTTCGAACATCCTCCCTTATCTGGCCCTCAACACCATCTCCGATCAGGGCCTATCTTCCGACCCACCTCCGGCGTCCAAACAGAGCTGGGTAAACCCGAGACAGTTACCCAAAAGACCTCAATTGAAAAAAAATTAAGGGTTTCCACCCATCCACGCCGCCATGGCTTCGTGACCACAAGATAGCCGTCAAAACACCAAGGCCCTCCAGTGAGAGCAAAATCACGATCCTGCCACCGATCGAACACATTCTAGAGCACGTTTCTTGAATTTTCTCATCCGTAAACGCCGACGTCTTCCATGATTTCTCAAAGCCCCCACGTAAATTCCGAATCGAGATTTCTTTGGGCACCAAAAGCTTGCAGACAATGGTCCGACCGGCCTTCTCCGTTGGCGGGATAAGCCGGCCGATTATGCCCTCAAGGACTCCGCATCCGTTAGAGTTAGGGTTTGCATCATCTCCGTAGATCCTCCCGCCCATGGCGGCGGCAAAAAAGGAAATCTCTTCAAGAGAGAGAGATACGTCGAGACGGGAAATCCTTCTATTGTTTTTGCCTGGTTATAGTCTAGCTCTACACTAAACCGGTGCACCTTGTGCATTGCAGAAGTATTTCTGCTAATTGTTTATAACATTGACAGAGTTTGTGTGAAATTCTCATACTAATATTTTCGATATAATTTTTTCAATAATAAAAATAAAAATTCCGTATAATTTTGTTATGAATTGCCCGACGTCGTCGTTCTTAAAGATATTTTGTTTCCAGTTTTACCCCGACAAAGGGACAAGATTACCCCTACGGCAACGAGGGCTGAATTGGGAAACCGAGTATAAAACGCGCCTCCTTTCATATCACAACGGTTCACTCTTAGACGGTAACCAAAACCCTACCGGCGGCAATATTAACAACCTTGTTTTGCGTCGGAATGCCGAGTATGGATGTTAGCAATAGCGACGGCGAGAGGGAAGAGCAACCGAGGAAGACAAAAAAGCACAAGGGGAAGCACGACAAACCGAAGCCATGGGATGACGAGAGCATCGATCACTGGAAGGTTGAAAAATTTGATCCTTCTTGGAACGAGACCGGCATGCTCGAAGTCAGCTCTTTTTCCACTTTGTTTCCCAAATACAGAGGTTTCCACTCCGTTTTTCATTTTATTCCTCTGTTTCTCTCATCCATAACTCCATACATGTGTAAATTTCCATGTTTGATAACATTTTTTTGTTGTGGGCTTTTTGTGCAGAAAAGTATCTGCAAGAATGCTGGCCGGCGGTCAGGAGAGCATTGAGTGAGTATGCCATTACATGTGAGCTCAATTTGGTCAGTATGATTTTTTGGTGGCATATTTTCTTCTTGTGGTTACTAGTATTAGTTTAGCTGTTTGGGTTAGCCCTTGCAGAGAATGATGATAGGAGGGAATACTCAGGCAGCTGAGTCTCCTCTTTTCGTCAACATCTGCGTTTCCTTTTCACCTTTAAAAGGGTTTTAAATAACTATGAGTAGTAATTTTAGGTAGTTAATCTTGACCATTTATGGTTTGATAAGCATGCATTGAAGTAGTAATCTGCTATGTGAAAGGCATTGACTGAAGATTCAGGATGTTGTTATTTAGATAGAGAAATAGACTGATTTACATGTCTGATGTGGGCAGTTTCATTTCTCTGTGTATGAAGCTTAGCACAAATAATTTTTTCCAATGCCTGAGCTGCAGTTTACGACTTGATTTGTTTGGTTCTTATTGAAATTTTATTCAAAAATTGGAATTTGTGGGATTCTTTGAGCTGAATTTCCAATTTCAATTCCATAGCTTGTTAAGACTTTGGGATTGGCTGAGAGTGTATGTGGAATTCCTATAATTGATGATTGTGAGTCATTTGGAGAAATACTTATCATTTCTAATTGACTATGGGCCAATGTGTCGCAAACAATTGGTTAGGGGGCGATCTTATGCACATACATTGATTATAGGCCCTTATGTTAAAAAAAGAACAAGGGCACAAAAGTTAACGATCGAGATGGTTTAGGGTCTTCCAATGTCTTTTGAACTTTCTAAAATGTACTCAAGGAAAATCAAACTTGTAAATGGTATCTTTAGCTATTGTGGTCCTAAGATTGTGAGGCATTTGGGAGTAGGAAGTCTTCATTCTTCACGACAGAGCTGATTTTAAGTAAAAAATTTGTTCTCAGTGATTTCATTTGACCGCGTCTCGTTCAATGTTATGTTTCTGAGAGATTCTGGAGTTGACATACATATTCTGTGATTTTAGCATTCTTATCATTTTAAGCTATTATTCCAACTTATCTATCCTCCCTCCATGAAGTAAAAAATTAAAAAATTATAATCAACCATATCCCACTTGTGCCATGAAGTATTACGGCCTTATTGTTTTTTACTTTATTATTTCTCTGATCTATTTCAGAGTTTTAAGATTTTATGGGTGTTTTGCTGTTTATCAGGTGGAAGGATCCATGACGGTTTCAACAACTAGGAAAACGAGGGATCCATATATTATTATTAAAGCCAGGGATCTTATTAAACTTCTATCAAGAAGTGTTCCTGCCCCTCAGGTATGACGTTATTGCTATTGGCTTATATCTTGAATATGCAATCTCTTACAACAAATAGACAACTTAGCTCTGTAATCTTCACTGTGCCTGTTATTTTAGGATATTGCTGAGATATACAAAGTGTGGGAATATCCCTTCAAAATATGGTTGACCTTCAGTTAATCTTCTAAATTTGATGTGCAGCATGAAGTACAAGGGTGGCATTTTATTTTATTTTTTTTTTTATTTTTTCTGTGTGCACATTTTATGAGATTTGCACTTGAGCTTGTGGAATACTGTGATTTGCATCAATTTTTGCCATCCAGAGAAGTTAAATTCCTGTGTGCAGCTTTTAGCTCGTAAGTGCTTATGCATGCTTTGTGAAATTACAGGCAATTAAGATCCTGAATGATGAGATGCAGTGTGACGTTATCAAGATAGGCAACTTGGTGCGAAACAAGGTTAGTGTTGTTCGACCAACTCAGGTTGAAAAGTATTGGTATTTAATATGTGTGCTATTAGATGGTAAGCAACTGTGGATTGTAGACACATAAAAGTGATGTAATAACGGTGTGAGGTACGCCTCTAACACGGAAGTTTGTGCATGCATGTATTTGAGTTTTGACATGTTACAATTTCGGTGACATGCATGTGGTTGATGGTTTTTATTTTTTATTTTTTAACATTTGTGATCTTTAATAAAAAATAAAAAATAAAAGTTGAGTCTATCCCCTTTTGTTCTTAATATTTTAAGCTAAGAACAAAATAGTCTAGTGTGAGTCTGTTAATAGTTTCTTATAGAAGTTTAAGGCAAGGATGCCTATAATATGCCTATGTACGTGCCCCAAAAGGACCGACTTTTTACCGAAACCCCGTGTGCCCAGGACGCTTTTATGCACCTGGTTGATAGCCCCTACCAGAGTTTAAGACAAAACACAGGAGTAGTCCTCTTAGTAAGACCCAAACCTCAATATCTGGGAAAACTAGATTCTGCATTTCATTGCCCAAGTAACAACACTACTACACAACTGCACAGTGGATGCGTTAGCAAATAATTGTCAGAACATGGATACAAAGTACAATGTAGGAACGCAAGTGGTGCCCTAAGAACAATGGACTTTTTTTTATCAGCCCATACAATTAGGATTAGGCTTGGAAATTCATGCAGTTCACCTGATCCCTTCATAGGGCTTAACACTGTCATCCATGTAATTTGCTTTCTCTAACTTTTACACAAGGGAAATTAACAAAGGAAAAGGTGTACTGGTGTAGAGGTGTGCAATGGCTTAAAAAAGCTGAACTATATCTTCTCGTTTTCTATTCAAGTTGAAAAAGAGCGTGACAAACGGTTTATTGCTCACATGTATGATCCACTGTGTAAGTGTCTTTATTTTTGTTAAGAAGTTGTAGAAAGGGGGAACGAGATAACCACATCTTGATCAGTATTGTGCACCTTCACGATATGGTAAAAATGGAAAAGGTTAGGACTTGAGGGGAAAAAATCTTACAGTATAGTCAGGTATATATTCTAGTTAGCCTATGCAAATACCAAACTCTGGCTTATTTATTTATCTATGTAGGAACGATTTGTCAAACGAAGGCAACTTCTGGTTGGGCCAAATTCTTCGACTCTGAAGGTGTGTTTCCTTGGATTTCAAGTGCTGATTATTGGTATCAACTTCTCTACATGTTACTAACTAATTATTTAAACGCAGGCACTGGAAATTCTTACAGGATGCTACATTCTTGTTCAGGTATACACGTGTAGCATGTTTTTTGTGAAATCTTTTGATGTTTGATTTTTATTTTTCTTTGGGTGCTTGAATTGTGGTCAAGATTTGTGTCTCTGAATGAGTAGGGAAGTACTGTTGCTGCAATGGGTTCTTTTAAAGGTCTTAAACAAGTGAGGAAGATTGTGGAGGATTGCATACTCAATAAAATGCATCCAGTATACAATATCAAGGTGACATTTGGATCACAGAATTTCTCAAAGAGTTCTTTCATACTGTGTTTTTTTATCCGAGGAATCTTATATGTGGGCCCCTATCATTCCGCTTACTATTGGTAATAGATCCTGATGATCAAGAGAGAGCTTGCTAAAGACCCTGCACTTGCAAACGAGAATTGGGATAGGTTTCTGCCAACTTTCAAAAAGTAAACATCTATCTTTCTTAATGATTTATATCCTTTCTGTCAATAGATGTGTTATTTTGGTTGGTACAAAGATTGAAAGATATGTTACTTTGCTGCTGTGTTAATATGGTTACTGTCGTTTTCTCTATTGTCATTTCCAGGAAAAATGTCAAGCAAAAGAAAGTTAAGGCAAAGGAGAAGAAACAATACACTCCTTTTCCTCCACCTCAGCAACCCAGTAAGGTGAGTATAGATCAAAATTTTAACAAGAAGAGTCTGTTATACCGTACTGTTAAGACGAGTTCCACTAAAAGACAAAATATGTTGTCTTTTCGCACACATAACATGCATCTGGCTGTCCGGTCAACTAGATACTTTCAACCTAAGAATCTCTCGAGTATGGAGTGAGACCGTTTCACTCTGATTAGTTTAGTTTATAGTTCACCTAAGTAGTTGATCTTTTGATCTTTAATGTGGCGATTTCATTGTTGCCAGGTTGATCTTGAATTGGAAAGTGGAGAATATTTCTTATCTAACAACAAGAAGTCAGCAAAGAAGTGGGAAGAAAAGCAGGGTAAACAAGCTGAGAAGATTGCAGAAAACAAAAGAAAAAGGGACGAATCATTCATTCCTCCCGAGGTATATATTATTAGTAAAATATGTATTGTATGCAATCAAGTATATATATAGCGCTAAGTAAATGTTTTGCATCTCTGTTATTGAATCATGTCGTTTTGCATTGCTGCCGTTGGCTGTATGCAGGAACTGAAGAAACAAAGCTCTAGTGCTCCTCTTTCTGACCAGAAAGATGATGTGAACTCCATGGCTACATCCTTGAAGGTAATTAATCATATTTTATGGTATTCATGCATTATCGGTTTGGTCTACGTTAACTACAGACCCCCCCCACCCCCCCTTCTGCATTGCATCAATACCATTAGATGCATAGCATGTGTAAAAAGACAAAATGTTCGGTCCAATGCAATTGGCAATTTCCGTCAAAGATTGTCTTTGGAATACAGTTTATGCTTCATTGTTTATTATTAATAACACTGGGTTCTGATGTGTAGAAAAAGGCCAAGGAATTTGGCATGCGGAAGTCTGCTGAGAAGATTGATCCAAAGGCTTTCATTGCTTCAGCTGGCGAAAAATCAACAAAAAAGAAATCTTCGTTGTGATTAGAAAGCATTTTGTGCCTTCTAAGATGAATTACAGGCTGCCTTCTCATTCTCAACCGTATTGAATGATGAAGATCTGTAAGTGCATTGAAGTGATTGTTTACGCGGCTTATGGATGAAAGAAACATAAACTGTGGATTATATTTTGGTGCATCAATCATGTACTGTTAAAGGGGATTTCATGGCGCTTTCATATTTACAGGGATAATATAATCACTCTGATACTATGGTGTAAAAGGATACGACAAAAGATGAATTATTTCTTGCTTTCTGACGAGTCTTGTAGTTGTCTTTTTTAAATTTTAGCCTTTGTATCCTTTAATTGATGGTTACTACATTTGATACAGGCAGATATTATAGTGATTAATGTGGAAAATTCAACTTCAGACTACTTGTCAAATCCGGGTTGATAACAGAAATATTGGAAGCTAAAGCCAGAAAGATAAGAATGGAGATCGAAAAAATAGAGAAGGATGAGATATAGTCAAGATAAATTAGATTTTTGAGAAAAAGATTATTTAGTCGAGAAGTTAATTATCTAACTTCCCATCATTGTAAGTTTTTGAGAGAGATGATAGTTTAATATGATTTCAAGGCCAGATGTCAAGAGATCGAACTCTGGTGTGTAAAAGTGTATAAGATGTTAATTATCTACCTTTCTTTAGCTTAAGCTTTTGGGAGATGGTTCAACAACATCCAAACAGAGATAGTGTATAAAATGTGAATTACTTACATTCCCATCAGCTTAAGTTTTTGGGAGAGATGATAGTTCAACAACACCCAAATAGAGATATAGTCAAGATAAAGTCTGAAAGATAAGAATTGAGATCGAAAAAGAGACAAAGACGATATATAGTCAAGATAAATTAGATTTTTGAATAAAAGATTATTTATTTGTTTTACTAAATTATTCAAATTATATTTGGATAAGTATTTAGGTTTATCTCGTATGATTTCACTACTATATAAGAGATTCATTGTAAGAATTTGTTATCAATTCAATAAAACGGGTCTCTTCAATGTTTCTTCCGTCTTGCGTATTCTGATTTCTTCAAGAAACCAACGGAAATTTCAACTTTATACCGTATTTATGAAATGCGGGTTGGAAATAGAACCCATACTTGCCTCTGGCGATTTCACTCGAAATTCGAAACCTCATATTTTCCACTTTATCAGCTGTTTTCTCATGAATCCAAAACCCTGAAACTATGGAACCAGGAAGAGAGACAAACATTCAGCCAAGGATTCCCATCCAATCAACTGTTTTCTCTCACGAATCCAAAACCCTGTAACTAAGGAACTAGGAAGTGACGAAAAAGCAACCGAAGAAGATGATGTGATACATATAAACTCATATAAATAAAAAGACATGAACCAGGACCTGACCAACGGCAAATCATGGACTTCTCGTTTGACGTTGACGTCCAGTTGGGTAAAATGTATGAACTCTTTTTATAATGGTACGTAAAAGTGACGATGAAGGGGACTTGGTAGATTTCCCGTCTAGGACAACACAATGGAAATGGTCTGAAATGACGATTTTGCATTGGAAGTCCCAATTGACGAGTGTCTAGAATTATGGACAGCGTGGCGTAAACCTGTGTTTTCTTGAACACAGGTTTACAAATGTCCCTGCTATTGTCCCAATGGACTTCCAATGTCCCTGCTCCTTACATTACTTACAACATGTTAGCAGATAGTGTAAGGTTATCCCATAGGATTTATTCACCCAGAATAGGCCAGTCTTCACCCTGGGCTTCTGTCTAGGTTTCAATGCCTTCTTGGATGCCTTGATTGCATCAATTTCTCCCTGAATTTGTTCTTTCAGTCTGTTAAAGAGGTATGTTGCCCAGTCAAATTCAAGACCTAGGTAGATGACTGCAATTAGCCTAGTTCTGACCTCTGTCATCATGCTCATCGATCCCAACTTTCCTTCAATGCATTTCGCTATCATTAAACTGAATTCCTCAAATTGTTTCTTTAGTGAGGTTCTGCTGCAGTGAAAATTCTTGGTGTTGTCAGTTGGATTGATTGCAAATTTTGACCCGAAGGTGTCTTTATTGAACACCAAAGTCTCCACATTTGAATCACCAGATTAGGAAGCTTCAAATTTGGGTGCAGTAGGGCAAGTGTAATCACTAGATCCACACCATTGACTTTTGTAGTGATTGAGTCACCTTCCATCTTTGCATTTCTCCAAAAAGTTATCAAGTTCTCATAGCATATTGCGGAGACTGGGGGTTTGAGAAATGTCGTCAACCCTAATGACATCGTTTGATTGCAGTCTCTGTGCTTGGGGATCTCCTATGCATAAGTTCATAAAGGTTGGGATATCAAAGAGAGAACCGGTGACAATGGTTTTCTCATACTAAGCAGCAGTAATAGAGGATGAAGAAGCCATTGAGGGTTGAAAAAAATTGGAATATAAATAAAAGATTTTTCTGAGAATTCTTGCTTCTAGAAAATTATGGAAGCATAAAGTTTAGAAGAATGGTAAAGTTTGGGTTATATAGATCTTGGGTAAGTGTGAAACGATGGAGACGTTTGAAGATTAAATTTGTGGCTAGAAATGAATGTGAGGGATTTATGCGTGATTCCATGTTTGTAGAGGCACGGTAAATGTTAGTGGGGGTGATTTTACCGAGATTCCACCTTCTCTTTCTGTCAATTTATTATTCCTCTCCGTTAAGGTAAATATTCAACCTTCTCCTAGTCAGATTAATTATTTATGTAGATCATATCGTGGTATAATCGCATGCAAATTTATTCGTAGCTTACGCTGTGCATGATCGAGTGTCTCGATCGGTGCTGTGAATTAAATCTGACGATCCAATTATGGATCGGATCCGGATTCGGGTTTCTGTACATCCAGCAGCTTGTTGATGGTTGATCTGTTTTGTCTGTAGCATGGTGTGTTTACTGCTTCAGCCTATAAACTCTTAGGAAGGCTTGCCTCTGCAATCATTGATCTGATAGCCTCATTGAGTGTTCTGTTTGTTCGTTCTGCCACTCCGTTTTGTTTTGGAGTTCCTATTGCAGATAGCTGATGCATTACTCCATTATCTTCACAGTAACTTCTGATGACTTGATTTAACAACTCTGTTCCTCTGTCTGATATGATTTTGACAATCTTCAGGTCTTTTTCATTTTGAAATCTTCTTAGCAGATCTGGAAGTTTCTCGAGTGTCTCCCTTTTCTTGTTCATTAACACAGTCCATGTGTATTTGGAGAAGTCATCAACAACCACTACGGTATACTTCTTTCCACTTACACCGACTGGTGTGACTGGCCCAAACAGGTCCATATGTAACAGCTGCAAGATCCAAGTTGTTGACTGATGTGGCTTTGATTTTAATGAGCTTTTAATCTGCTTCCCTTTCTAACATGCATCACACAAGCTCTCTTTCTTGAAAGTTGTTTCTGGTAAACCTTCCACCAGTTTACTCTTTGTCAGCATGTTGATGGATTTGAAGTTCAGATGATTGAGTCTTCTGTGCCAGATCTATCTAGGTGATTGTTTGGCCTTGACCATCAGACAGGTATTTGCCTTGGCTGTGCTCCACTCTACGACATACATGTTGTCTTCTCTCTTTCCTGATCAGACAATAGTGTTTGTCTACTTGTTAAATACTTGACAGCCTTCCTTGCTGAAATGGACATTGTATCCTTTGTCACAGAACTGACTGATACTTAGGAGATTGAAGTTTAGTTGATGTGATTGTAAACGAATCAGATCTGAATTTTCTCAAGGACCGATTAAAAGTATCAATAGAAAACGAGCACCGTGACCCTTTGCTAACCCGTAGCTAAAAACCTTGGTATGACCTCAACCCTTAGATAACTTGTACCTAAGAAACTATTGAAATAGTGTCCTAAAACCAATCGGGTTGGACCGGTTCATTTCTACTATTTCTTTATGTTTATACATATATTAAATGGCTATTACATTATTATATATTTGTTCGTTTATCGGAAAAATTATGATATTGTATATAAGATAGCGTCCCTTGTGTCAAACTGTGAAAGAGAAATCATAATGGTGATTTTGGTTGATGAGATCTCGACTCACTTTAAAATGTTTGATACTTAAATGTCTCTAGTTGTTTGTACTATTAAATTGGACATTAATAGTATGATTAGACTAGCACGTATTGGATGTCTTCTATCTTATTGAAGGTATGGATATATCTCGTCTATCAAAGTGTAGGGACACTTGGACTGTACGTGGACGTGTATTAGAGAATGCGTACGTTAGACTGACCCACTTACTTTATTAAATGTCGCATTATGTGGCGGTTGTGTAATTATCCTGAGACCGGTGTCTTCATGGCAACACGGTGTGGATTGTCATGCTTTGACACTATTGAGGTTTCCCCTAGCCATGGGGCGATCATGAGGTAGTGATTGAGTATGATACTGAAGCATGCGTAGGATCCATGTTGCACGTCCGGAAATCGCGTATCCTTTGAGTAGGAGTAGATATCCGAAAGGGCCTTCTTATAAGGATTGTCTTACTCTCGTGAATCTTTGCAAAGTGGAAGTAAATGAGTTACTTCAAGAGAGCATGATATCCAGATTATAAGATACTGTCGTTGATGTTTGACACTCGACGTACGACCGTATGGATATTATTATGGCGATAGGATTCTATTTACACGGTAACTGTTTCACATGAAAGGTAGTAGTCATTGCATTTGACTCTTCTGATGATTGGGGGTCACGGTGTGTTGCTAGACGCTATTCCCTGATCGTTAGGTATGTAGGGCATTTTTGTAATTTGCACTTTGTGCCTACCGCCAACATATTCGGAAGCCTATGTGCTCACTCACATAAGAACATCTAGCCGGATTAAAATGCAGTTATAGCGATAACCAAATAAGGAAAGTTTATATCGACTATAAAGTGTTATAGTGGTATTTATTTTGAATACAAGATATTAATTATGTTGATTAACTAAATATATATATTTGATGTATATGTCGAAATATATATGTATATATGATTTAAATATATTTTGCAAATTAATTAATCATAGCATTATATTAATTAAGAATATTCCGGATGCCAATATTATGGCATATGGGGCGCAGGTTATAAGTGTATGAGATACACTTGGATTGTGTAATTTAATAATAGTATTACAATACATTAATATTAGATATTAATGGATTTGTATAAATTAATTTATGGTAACAAGTTAAAGATAGTCAATATTAGATATTGACAATATCTTGAAAATATTTAATATGAAATATTAAATTAAATGAGATAAATCAATCAAATATATTTTCCTTATTTTATTAGGAAAATGTTTTCTTTCCCCTCAATCTACTAGGAAGCTTATCACAATCAGATTGAGACTAGTAGGTGGCGCCACAACACACTATAAATATAGTGTGGGCGTCAAGCTCTTTCATCATCAATCACAATTAGAAGAGTTCTAATTTGTTAGAAAAATTGAGAGCTTCCTAGAGAGAGTTTTGAGAGAGAGAAAAGGTCGGTCTAGCAACCGAGTTTTTCTGGTAGCAATCCATGATGGGATTCCAGCGGGCTGTTCGTGTGGACTAGCGGTAGAGGCGGAACGCTTGGGCGGCTCCGTGCACCACCACTCCTTCGTAAACGATAAAGCTTCGATCTTTTAGATCATCCAAGGTAACTTTCTCGTTTACTAATTTTTTTATTGCTTAAACGAAGTCGATCCTGGTTAAAAGGAAATAAATTTTATATTCCGCTGCGTTCCCGTGTTGATTTCTTAACAGCGGTATCAGAGCAAGTTTCGAACTTAAGCAATAAGCATTAGTTAATTTGCGTAGTTAAGTTTATCGTTTAAATCATATAATTAAAAGATGAAAGATTTTTAGTCTGCAAAACGATACACGAAAGGGAAAAAAAAGTGGGTTCGGGTGGTGCTCGGCCGACTGGCGACGGCACCGCCACCGTCCGGCGGCCAGTGGCGTCGGCTGGTGGCTCCTCGGTGAGTCCCTTCTTTTTGGTTTTGATTATTTGTATTTCAATATGGTTCATAGTTGTAATTGGTAATTTCTTTTTTGTTTAGATAATGTCATGTGGCTAACTAATTATTCAAATAGTTTGGACAATTGGATGCCAAATGACACTAGTTGGTTTATGGTCCATAATGATGGACCTATGATAAACCTAGGCCTTTCTAAATTTTGTTTAGAATAGGCCTAGGCCCTTTTCAAAATATTTGATTTTGGAAAGGGCCCATGTGGGTGCTTTTTAGTTTTCCAAAACCAAAGCATCCATTTTGATTAGGAATCAAAAGCAATGAAGTGAAAAAGACTTAATTTTAATTTTGATTTATTTTGGAATAGTTCTAATTGATTAAAATTAAAATTCAAATCGTTTAAAATTAATAGTTAATTTTATTTCGATTAAAATTATTTAATTAATTAAATGTTAATTTGTTAATTGATTGGATAAAATTATTAAATTTATTAAACGTTAATCAATTAATTAAAATGCAAGTTGGTAGTTTTAGTATTTATCTTTTTCATTTTTATTGCACGGATTACATGGACCCCGATTGATCATGGACTCGACCAATAGGATAGATGTAAATGATTTAATTTTTCTATTGGTTTTTCTAAAAATTGTCCTAGGCCGTTATGAAGAACGTGACCTAGTTTATTTTCTGCATTTATCCCATTCCCGTTAGCGCCTGCCGTGTGCGGCGGGCGTATAAATTTATTAGATAGATTTTATGTAACAGGAATGGATCAGTGGAAGATGAAGGCCAAAGAAAAGAAGAAATAGAGATCCTATTGGCGGTTGCAGCTGCCCTAGATTGTGACCCGCGGCGTCAGTTT
Source organism: Gentiana dahurica var. dahurica (assembly GCA_024500145.1). Taxonomy (NCBI): domain Eukaryota; kingdom Viridiplantae; phylum Streptophyta; class Magnoliopsida; order Gentianales; family Gentianaceae; genus Gentiana; species Gentiana dahurica. Next base: position 37,877,494 of record CM044902.1, on the reverse strand, counting down.
GTATTCGAAACCGCACATAGGAAAAGTCCATGATCATACCGGTTACTTTACGCATTTATTTATTTTGTGCTTGTATTTATTTTATATGATACGATAGATGTATGACTAGGCACGATCTAGATGAATGTGTAGGATGTATGTCTATAGAGATAGTTATATTTGATGAGACCGTAATTAAAATTAATTAAGTGAATTAATTTACATAAATACTTCCACAACAAAAATTAAGTCGGAATTGTCTCTCAATATTATAATGACGGTGAAGAGCTCTTATTTGGATCCAATCCATCAGCCACAACTGGGGGTTGACCTACCTTGTGTATATCGTTATTATTGAGATATGAATGTAAGTGATCTCGTGAATATTGGGTTATGACTTGACTAAAATTTATTCAATCATCAGCCACAACAGGGGTCGGGTAATTTTTAGAGACAAGGGTTGGCCACCACATTGTGATGTGAATTGTCAAAGAGTTGACTAGTCAACTACCAAGAGTCACATAGTGATGTGATTGGTGAAGTGTCACCTACTCACTGAATTATTTTGGTTCACCAGCCACAGCAGGGAATCGACGTAACAAGGTGGGATCTTGGCCACTAAGGAATTTTCGGAAAATTCTTGAAAGTCAATTGAGAGTTGTTGACTTGTGGGAACAAAATCATTAAAACAAAAGACCATTCTTAATTTTGCGTGTATGAACAACAACATTCATTTTATCTTTATTTTATGTTGTAGTTTTTTTTTTGCGAACTTTTATTTCTATGTTTTATTCTTAATTGTTAAAACCAAATAAATGACTGTTACCTTTTGAGAAATGTTCTCAAGTATGGTTAAGTAACTTTAATCCTTTTAAAATAAGCAATGACACGAGCAACTACGTTATAGTAGTTAGAGACAAGGAGACTACATTTTGATGGAGTACTCCAAGACTATAGTTATTAATCAAAACGGAAGCTAGTGATATGATTAAATCACTTAAAATAATTTTCAACGAATTAATCATATATTGGATACGTTTCAATAGGATCATTCTGCCATATGATGACAATTAATTCAAACATTGGATGCACTGAATGAGAGTGACCAAATCGAATTTTGGAAAGTTTGTTTTCAAAATTGTAAGATTTAAGTATCAACTTAATTCTTTAATCATTGCTTGAAGGTTAATTAAAATGTTTCATGTTTTGAATATGATTCAAAAGGTTAATAAACCATTTAATAGACTTTGGATTTTCTTTATGATAGAAGATTCAAGACATAGCTCTTGTGATTTTTCTTAAGTCTTATGAAGATTAAAACTAAGAAAAATTTACAAAAGCTTCAAGGATTAAAAGGAAAGTTAGGGCATGTGCATAAATAGTAAACTTATTGAAGTTTCTATTCTAGACAAGTGTGTTGAGATAAATCTATATAAGTTCAAAGTCGACTCTAAGATATATGATATCTTACGAGTATGACTAAGTTAGAAAGATTAAATACGGAATACACTGAGATATGGAAGGTGAAGCAAACGTTGCAACATTTCCTTATTGTGTTCTAAATCTAGTAAACTACTTAAAGGAACTGAATAAATGTTATTGTGTTTCGGTTCTTATAAAGAACACAATTCCAGTTATACGTTATGATTTAATGGACAAATTCAATTGTAAGGAATTAACGTTATTCCGATAAAATTGAATATTCATTGAATTGAACACACTAGATTACTATCACTATATAGTCGATATGGGTGATGAAATCTCAACTAAATATTTGTATGGCTGTTTTCCTTGATATTTTGTGGTTGTTCTAGGCATAGTCTCCGAGGAAGAGAAACGTGTAATCAAATGTCATTATGATGATGTCTGAACTATGTGATTATGAATCATGTGGGTAATACGTATCTTATCTAGAGATGACTGAAATATCCTTTTATGAAAAGGTTATAAAAATCTAGAGAATTGCCTAAAGCCTAAGCATACTCATGTTTGTTGGCTTGTGACAATTAATGCCATGAACAATATCATTGTTTATTACTCTCTTTGACTGTTTTAGAAATAGTCGAACGTACTTAGTGAACTACGAATTTCGGAAAGTCTGAAAGGTTCAGACTAGTACGAACATGAGATTGATGGATTGCTTAGGAATTAATCTTCAATTGGATTAAAGTAATTAATACCTGAAGGGTGTTTCAGAAGTTGTCTGGAAAGGAATAAGATTCTCCCTTGAAGTATACCATTTTTAGGATACGCAATTAGATTGTGTTTCTAAAATAGAAATATCACTTTATATAATAAAGATGCGAAGTAAGCCATACAGAGTATCCCTTACCATTTTGGGATAGTGCCCTTATCTAAAACATATACTTAACCGAGTTCCGAAGTATAAAGGTTGAATGAATTCCATATCAGAAATAGAAGAAGATGATGTCAAATCCATCGTAACCCATGATTGTCGTGCTTCTTGGAAGTAGGCAATATATGAAAGGCTTGAAGCCTAGTACGACATATGCAACTTTGTGGGATATCTTTGAAAGTACGGTGGATATCATTTACTTACCTACGGAGCAAAATGTTTGTCTCCAAACATGCTGCCTTCTAGAGGAAGTGTTTCTTCCAAAAGAAACAGTGGGAGTAAATTGAAATCTCAAAAGAGTTTGAGAACCACAAAGAAATATTCAACCATTGGAACATGGACATATGCCTCATAGCGATGATGTGTAAGACACTGCTCAGTGCACACAAGCGCTTTATGAGTCTGCATATGACCACATGCCTGAAAAGGCTACTGGTATATTCATCTTGAAAAATGAAGATCTCACGACTTATGTAGGAATGCTTGGAAGGCAAGATTAAGAGATATGGCTCGGAGCCATAGTATCTGAAACGGATTCCATGTGTGACAATCGGGTTATGAACCTAGTATGTCTTACCTGAAGGGAATGTCCTTAAAAGGTATAGCGTGTCCTCGTGAAAGACTGACATGGATGGTAATATAGTTACCATAAGGCTAAGTTGATACTGTAATACCCTACTCCCGACCCCTAGGTCCACTGGGGTCATTCTAGGAGGGGTTGCGAAGCTCTCGCCGCGACTTCTATAACAATAATAGAAAACCCAAGATTATTCACTAAATCCACAAAATAAATTACCAACACTTCAATAACAAACTTGATTTCAATATTACCACAAATCAAATTTAATAAGTCACTAACTTACAACACAAGAAAGTTACAATAGCTCTTAAAATAAATCAAGATACCATCCAAAACATTAATTTCCTTTATCTTCAAATCTCAATCAATAATCTTCTCATATACGCTTCCTTCCCCTTGATCATTAACCTGTATCTATATTAAAGAAAAACAAAACAAAACAAAACAAAGAAACAAAGGAAAATGAGGCGTCAGCAAATGGCTGGTATGAGCCACATGTGCAAGTGTTATACTATATATATATATATATATAATAATAATAATAATAATAATAATAATAATAATAATAATAATAATAAAATATCTTGATCAACTTTTAAAAATAACAGCGGAAGTTTTTTAATTATTAATCGATTGAATAAATGAAAAGATCAATTTTTAGTATTGAAGTGCACGAGCATTAAGAAAACATATCAGGTTCATTACAAGCACCAGCTTTGGCCGAGCTGATGAGTCAAGTACCGCCCTAACACCTTTTTACCATATGGATTTCAACCGCACTCCACGAGAACTAGCCATGCCTGACAACTCCGGCCGATTGTCAGGGAAAAGAATCAACCTTCACCGTGCAAACCTCCTACACGGCTTCAGCCAACCCTATCCATGCCCTAGGACCCACGCACCAACTGTCAGCCCTTGCTTTCCAGGCTGTAGCATGAATCATCGGGGAAAAGGTACCGTCCCCACTCTTACGAGTGAGCACTCTAGCTACTGTCGGAAAGACTTTGAGTCAAGAGTCCCCGAGACCGATGACTAGCCGTTCTCCTAGAGCAGTAACTCTAATCCCCCTAGCCACCAGAGCTTTGAACACTTTCGTGCCACGAGCGAGCAAGTATTATCCCAATTCCAAGTATCAGTTTTATTTATTAAAAAAATATGTGCACTAACTCAAATCAAGTTGTTTATTAATTTTAAAGAAATCATTTGAAAATGACTTCCGAGTTAAAAACATCGTTTTGATATAATTAAAATACTTGAAAATAAATAAAAAAAAGTCACGCTTTTAGCTTTGTATCAAAATAAAAGACTCACAAATATCCGTGATGATCGGTACTTGTTGGCTGCTTGAGTTAGCAATTCGATCATATCACATTCTTCACAAATTTTAAATGCTCAAAAAACATAACCGCAATCTAATTGTTTCTTATCGAATAATAAACAGTCCACTTTTCATTTCTTTTTTTATACTCTACGGCAATTCTTTACTTTGCCCACCCCAAATATCTTAAGAAAAAAAAACATATTTTCGATCATCCCTCAAACATTATATCCACAATAACCATTAACCCACAAGCCGGCAACAAAAACAATTTATGAGTAATTAGAGAAATGGAACTTGAAGATGATTGTACTATCAAGAAATGGATGGAAGTTGTCTGAGAAAGTTGTTTGATGGCGGACATGGTTGGTGATCGCATAGTGGTGGATTGGTGACGTAAACGGAAAAACATATATATTATTTTAGATCAATGTTATGGTCATTTTGGTGGTTGGCGAGGGAAACAAAGATGAGTGTTTATCTAATGATGACATAAAAAGGCAGCCATAATAGTGGGATTTGGGAGGAGAACGACATATACAGGCTTGAATTGGTAGTAGAGTTGATCGACTCAATTTATAATAGAAATACACATAAAGATGATGGGTTGCTAACTGAAAATAAATATTATGACAATAAAGAATAATAACTATTGTAATTATTCATGATGCCAATCGGTAATGACCATAAATAGTGAAACGTATAGAACTGCAAATGGAAATATTAATACATGCATATTTATTTTGATGCTGAAACAATAATTTAGTAGATGTAAATACTTTCATAATATATTTCCAAAATGTAATAATCGTGTCCATCAACTAACAATGTGTACTTCTATTTGATTATCATTCAGTATTAAATTAGATAATAATGTCACAACGGAATTATTTATATAAAATAATACTCTTTAATATTTTTTTTGCAAATTAATCAATAGTATGAAAATAACACATATCATTAGATCTTAATAGTTGAAAATATAATAAATTATCTAGACAGTTATTTAGAAATGCCTATAAAATCCTTATAAACAATACTGCGAAATCGGGGTGTTACAGATACGCTGAAGGATACAAGGTGTAAACCTTGTAATTACCTTTGTGCTACCAGCTATGCTTAATTTCATTCAGATAGTGCTTGTTATAGCTTCGTTTCATGGCTATATGATAGTGTTGAAAACGTTGGGCCAAAGACTTGACGTTTATAGACGATAACATAATGTGTACGCTTATGAGATCCATTTATGGACTCAAACAAGTTTCTCTACATAAGTTCTTTACTTTGATAATCAGAAGAGTTTGATTTGATCAAAAGAAAGGATATGCCTAACGTGCAAAAGGGTTAGTGGGAGTGTCACAGGTTTTTGAGCAAGGTATTGAATATCCTTCTCGAGAACTGTCCTCCCAACTTTCAGTAAATTAATGTTTGGTAGTTCAAGGCCTTTATGAAAGCTCTTGGAATGCCAATTCTTATTTAGAAAATAAGAATCTATTGTGATAGATTTAGATACTGCACGATTATCACAGTTCACCTGCATAGATGAGATGCTATAGGAGTTTAGCATAAATCACACCAGGAGATACTGCTAGCCAGTATTCTCGGGATCTATCTAGGACAGAACGTTAATCCTAAAAATAAGGTGAAAGATGATACTTACGGAAGGTTCCCTTTGCTGCTGCAATAGAATCAGCCGTAAGAGTTGTGCTAGATGTTTATACTCCCTGAAGAGTCATGTGTAAGTATGAAAGAGATTCTAGTAGATGTCGAGAACATCCTTAAAGGTGTTAAGTATGGGTTCCTATTTTATTGAAACTTGAAATCGAACAAACGTAGATGTACAGTTATGCACCTTGAATCTTATGAAGATAGTGGGAGCTACAATCTGGGTTTGCAGTCACTTTGATTAAGTGATATAGTGAGCTAGAAATTTTCTTAGCTAGAAATCACTGGAGATTCTACAACTGGGCCAAAACACAATAGTGCCTTGGAGGTGCAGTGGGAGCAGTACATGGATGTAGAAGGTTCATTCCTGAACCTTGTACGGTTCTTCCACTTTTACTATATAGCTGATATAGTAGTGGATTCATTTCTTAGGCAAGGACCAGGGTCTCGTCAGAGATTCATGTGTGTGTTGAGGCGGTTCCTTTTGACTTGGTCATTTGGAGCATGATATGAAGGTAGTCTGAGTCCCCACAGATAGTGATCTGATGACGCTTAAAATAGTCTATCCTACGGCATCAACATTCTTTCCATTATGAGCTAAAAATAGTTGTTTCGACCTATAAATATGAACTATTTAAGTTGAATATAATATGTCGGGTTCACGAGTCGAGAAATCTGCACTTAGCGTTTATTTTCCATATTTCGATATTATTTCGTGCATTATTTGATTATTTTCAGGATACGAAATATTGAGCTGAGCATTTTGGACGAATCTGGAGTGGACTGAACGAAAGGATTGGACCTAGGGTATTATAGGACATTCCAAGCTAAGTCGGTAGAAGAAAAATGAAAAAAATACCGCCGGTTTACCGAGAGTGGGCACCGACTGACCGAGGGTTCAGAATCTTCAGAAACGCATTTTCTTGGACGAGGGGTAGATCTAGGTGTTTCTAAGTTGGTTTATGTAGCTATAAATAAGAGGCTTTGCCTCAGAATTCAATGTACACAAATTTTCAAGGCAAATTATGCAATAAAAGTTCTTTGTTCTTTATTTTGTTATTTTATGAGTTCTGGTCCGAGAGATGACATAGTCACCGCCTAGGGAGAGATCCGAGGGAGATCTATGCTCATCTTCTAGGGTATGATTTTCTGTCTTTTCCAAGATGTAGATCTATCATTGTTCTATTCGACTAGTATGTTTTAATTGCCTATTTAGTTTATTTATGTAGTAGTTAGTTTATTTTACCCCATGTGTTATAGATCTAATTTGTTGGTGAAGAAATCATAGAATAGTGATTGCGTTCTTTAGATCTGCGATGGTCTATATCGTTAGATCTGTATACCTAGTAAATTACTAATTCATGATAATCGGCGCCAGCTACGTTGATCGGTAGATTTAATTTACATGTTAGTAGCCTGATCAACTATTTGCATGTCATCGTAACTTAGCATGAAGTACTGATAGTGAAGTGTTAGTTTGGACATTATCTTGATGGACCCTAGGAACGTGCTGATCAGTGTCGACAACTGTCTAGGCGGGTTTACGGTATGAGTTAGCGCTCAATACTGAAAGCTCTAGTTCTTTATGCATATGGGCTATTACGGACCAATTAAGGAGGGTAGCTTGCATATAGATTGTCTACTACCATGGTCGGAGTAGATAGGGTTAGGAGCTGTACACGTAGCTGAACAATGATTTAAAATTCACCAATGGGGAGGACTATTACATGTGTGGGGGGAATAACTAATTACTTATAATTGAACTAATACATTGGAAACTCTTGTTTACCCGTGTGTACTAGCATAACCTTGTTAGTTTGTGGCACCAATTTTACTACTGTCTACATTATAGTTGATCGTAGACCATTAATTGTGACAAGCTCAATATTGATAATTTGATGTTTCGTACAAGTCTCTGTGGAATCGACCTTGACTCACCAGTACTCTACTACGATAGATCTAGTCCTATTGCTAGTAAGTGCTTTGCACGCGATAAAGATCTTCTGGCGCCGTTGCCGGTGACTTGTGTCAAGAATACTTTTTATTTAAGATTGAGTGTCTCTATATATTCGAGTCTTTTTAATTGAGTCTGTTTTATAGTTTGTTTTTATTGAAGTAGTACAGAGTCAGTTCTGTTGAAATCTGGAAAAAATTTCATCCGGTTTACCGAGGGTATACCGCGGTAAACCGAGGGTCCCAGTTTCGACAGAATCGGTTCTGTAAGTTCAGCGTCAAGTATGTAGTCAGTGTTTGTATTTTTTTGAGTCTGCCAGGCGTGTGTAACAGCCGGCGAGGCAGGTCACTAACTTTTTGTTATCTTTTTGTGTCTTGTAGTACGCTACACGAAGTTCAACAGCCAAACTTGAGAGATTCATACCTGAGATTGAAAAGTTTGCTTGACAAAAGAGAAAGGAAACTCGAGAGAGATCTGTTAGGCTGGCGGACGATGTGAGTACGCATGAAGGAGATCACCGCGAGAGGGAAGAAGAGATTACACCTTTGGAGGATACATAAATCAACATGGCAAAGAACAGAAAAAATGGACAAAATAGAGCAGGATCTGTGGTACAAGCATATAGGAGAACTCTACAGTGTTTTGCAATGCTGACGATTGAGAAATCTGTGCAAACAATCGTTCAGCCCGAGAATGCGGCTGAGGTCTTTCACCCGAAGCCAAACGTGATACATATGGTGACTAATTAAACTACCTTCCATGGAGTACCGAACGAAGATCCTAGTGTACATGTCACCAACTTCTTGGAGATAGTCAGCACAGTCAAACCAGCAGGAGTGCCTGAAGATAACATCAAGCTGAAGTTGTTTCCGTTCACTCTGAAAGACAAAGCAAAGATATGGTTATTGTCTCTAGCACCGGGATTTATCCAAACTTGGACAGATTTACTGCAGAAGTTTATGAACAAGTACTGCCCGCCTGGGAAGTCACTACAGATGAGACAAGACATAATGAATTTCAAGCAGAAACCCACTGAAACATTCGAAGAAGCTTGGGAAAGGTTTAAGGAAGCACAAATGAGATGCTCCCACCATGATATCACTTTGCCCATACGAATGCATAGTTTCTATCACGGATTACGGCCAAGTGAACAAATGAGAGTTGATGCATCGAGCAATGGATGTTTTGCGTTTCTATCACCTGAAATAGCTGAAGAAAAACTGGAGCAAATCACACTTACAAGTCAATGGGGAACACATCAAATTGAGACCGCCAAGGTAGCTGAAGGCGTATTTGAAGAAGATACTTCTTAAAAGATCTTATACCAGCTAATGGCGATGAATGAGAAGATAGATGGCATGCAAGATTGCATTGCCAAGGTTGAGAAAGTACAAGATATCGAAGCAACCAACACTGAAGATGTGAACAATATAGGGAGGCAATGAAATCCTTATGGGGGCGGATATCACCTGGGTTCTCATGACCACCCTGGTTTTCGATTAAGTGACCCTACTGGGGGTTTTCGACAAAGTGATTCTAATGTTGGAGAGAGACCAAGAAAAACTGGTTGATTTATGCCTCAATTCAACAAGTCAGGTGGTTGGGAAGCAGCCATGGATAAAATGAGCTCAACTGTGACCGATACGGTCAATCAACATACCAAATCCATGACTGAACTGAATACAAAATTCACCACATATTATCAGAAGAACGATACAAGACTGACCAATCAGGAACCCTTAATGAAGAATCTGTCCCACCAAGTGGGGCAGATCACTGAACAAGTGTCAGCCGGTCCTCCGGGAGGATTGCCAAGTAATACTAAGAAGAACCCGAAGGACGTAAAAGTAATCATGACTAGAAATGGAAAGGAGCTGCCTGGACTAGTTATACCAACTACTCAAGAAGAATCAGGAAGCAGTCACCAGCAGAACGCAACAGAATCTAGAGAAAAAGAGGGGCCGGTAAACCGAGACACCCCTCCGGTAAACCGGGAGTCTGAAAATTCGATAGACAATCAGGTAGAGCAGTAGCAGGCTGCAGGTAAGTCTTCACAAACTGTAATTATTAATCCTGTTACTTTACCCCATCCCCCTAGGAAAAATAAACCGAATAATGATGATGCTCGTTATAAAAAGTTCTTAGAGATGTTTAAGAAGTTGCAAGTTAATATGCCTTTGGTAGAAGCTCTGGCCGGAATGCCAGAGTATGCAAAAAATTCTTGAAAGAAGCAATCTCTACCAAAAGGAAATTGTTAGACCTTGAGACTATTTGCCTTAACAAGGAATGCTCGGCAGTTTTGCAACGCAAACTGCCCCCTAAGTGTAAAGATCCTGGGAGCTTCCTCATACCTTGCACAATTGGAGGAGTATGCCTAAATAAAGCATTGTGTGATCTTGGAGACAGTGTCAATCTTATGGCACTCTTCATCTTTCATAAGTTAGGCATGAAAGAGTTGAATGAAACATCTATAACCCTTCAATTAGCCGATAGGTCTATGAAGCAACCTTGTGGAGTGGTGGAGGATGTTTTGGTAAAAGTGGATAAGTTTGTATTCCCTGTAGACTTTGTGGTGATAGACATGGAGGCTAACCACAATGTTCCTTTGCTCTTAGGAAGACCTTTCCTACCAACGAGAAAGACATTGATAGATGTTCATAAGGGTGAACTGATTCTGAGAGTGAATGAGGATCGAGTAGTATTCAATGTGATGAATTCAATGAGGTATGATCAAGATGAAGGAGAAGCATGTTACATGCTAGATGCCATAAACGAGCTTCTTTTGGAACTATATCAGCAAGTGGCACTAGACCCAGAGGTAGCAGAGACTTTGCTCTTAAAAGAGGATGAAGAAAGTTATGAGGAAACCTGGCCTGGGTGTAGCGAAGGTCAAGTGCGAGAAATAGAGCCTATATCATCTGTGGATTTAGGAGGAACAATTCATAGACCTTTGTGGCACAATTTCTTTGACTTACAATTGACTGGTAAGCTGTTAGGGTCATCACTAGAGGAGCCACCAAGGAACTTAACGTTGAAACCTTTGCCATCTCACCTGAAGTACGTATACTTACAAGATGATACTCTTCCCCTTATAATTTCATCGTTAGTATCACCTTTAGAGGAGGAGAAACTTTAAGAGTACTGAGAGAGCACAAGGGAGCATTTGGGATTGCGGATATTAGAGGAATAAGCCCATCGGTGTGCATGCATAAGATCTCTGTAGACCCTGAAAAGAAAGCGGTAGCACAACCTCAAAGGAGGTTGATGCCACAACTGAAGGATGTTGTTAAGGAAGCGATTATAAAGATGTTGGAAATAGGAATCATTTTCCCAGACAGTGAATGGGTAGGCCCGATTCATGTGGTCCCAAGAAAGGAGGATTCACTGTCCAACCTAATGAGTTTGATGAGTTAATCCCTGTGAGACTAATTACTGGACATTGAGTTTGCATTGATTTCAGGAATCTGAATGACGCAACTCGTAAAGATCATTTTCCCCTACAATTCATTGACCAGGTGTTGGAAAGATTAAGAGGTCATGCTTTTTATTGTTTCTTAGATGGATATTCTGGTTACTATCAGATCCATATTGCCCCCTAGGGGCTAGAGAAAACAACTTTCACATGTCCCTATGGAACTTTTGCATACAATCGCATGCCTTTTGGACTTTGTAATGCACCTGCAAATTTCCAAAGGTGCATGATGTCATTATTTGTGGACATGGTGGAGGACTTTCTGGAAATTTTCATGGATGATTTTTCTATATTTGGAGATAGCTTTGATAAATGCCTGGACAACTTGAGTATAGTGCTAAAGAGATGTGAAGAGACCAACCTTGTACTTAACTGGGTGAAATGCCATTTCATGGTTACAGAAGGGATAGAGTTGGGTCATAAGGTTTCAAGGAATGAAATGAAGGTCGATAAGGCAAAAATAGAGGTAATAGAGAAGTTACCTCCTCCAACAAACTTAAAGACGTTGTGAGCCTTTCTTGGCCACGCAGGATTCTATATAAGTTTTATTAAGGACTTTGTTGGAAATAAAATTTATGTTTTGATGATGATTCATCACTTAATCAATTATTGTTCTTAAACCCTATTGATGAAGTGTCGTAACTAGCTGTTATAGTGCAAAGCAAAAAGTTGTCTAGAAATCATTGTATAGGATTTAATAGAGTTTGATAGTGTATAAGTTAATCAGACAAGCACTGTAATAGTTCTAGGTTCAGAACTGAGAAAATGAGAAACTGACTTATTGAATTGAGTTCCCAACTAAACTTGATCAAGAGTACTTCAACCGCAACTGAGGGATCAGACTCAGTTATGTAAGAACTGAAGAAGGTAAGTTCGCTGAGGGACACATACTTAGTTGGCTTATCTAGAAGATAGAAGAACTGAGGGTTCAAACTCGGTTATTGAAGATTGAAGAACTAAGGGTTCAAACTCAGTTTATGAAGACTAAGTCGAGACTATAAAGTTAGACTTCAGGCAAGTCTGTGATAACCTGAACTGACTTTATTGATCTTGTATGAAGGACTAAGAATCATAAGGACAATGATATCTTAGATGATCAATTGAAAAATGTGTATTCTGATTAAGTCAATAATAATCAGATGAAGGATAGAGTACTGAGATTTTGAAGAAGAGTAAAAAGTCAATTAATGCTTGAAAACTGGAAAATGACTAAGTCGTATTAAATCAGTTTTGGAACTGGAAATAAGCAAAACTGATGAAGGATCAGACCGTTATGAATGTCAGAAAGGACACTGACATACATACAGAAAAGCAGGACAACTAACGGCTATAAGGATTCAAGTTCAAATGACCTAACCGTGAGAGAAACCCCTATAAATAGATCTTTTCTACAACAAGAAGAGGGCGGAATTCTAAGAATCAATCTAGTGAAGAAAGATCATATTAAGGGGGAAAGTAATAAAAAATAATTCCTGCTATATACTTTATTGCAAGATCAAGATATTTCTTCAAGTGTTCATAAGCATTCATAGGAAGATCAAGATCAATCATTTGAAGAAATACAGAGCCGTGCATAATTTATATATCTGGAAGAAGAAGCTCGAATCACAATTGAATCATTGTTATTGATTCAAGTCTCAACTTTGATTTTATCAAAGGTTTTAGACTGTGAAACACCAAGAAGGTGTGAAGGACAGTTGAGCTGCAGTCAGGAAGACTATGTTTGTGATGAGCTGGTGAAGAGGCAAGACAACCCTCCAAGGACCAGTGTTTCAAACAATTGAAGAGCAGCCATCCCACCTGTTCTACAAGTGTTTAGATAGTGAATCTAGGGATTAGTCAAGGACTATCAGTATTGGACTTTTTGTAACTGGGCCATCTCAAAAGTTCTAGTGGAATTTTCCTCCGCATCACAGGGGAAGAGAGGACAGACAGGATTACATCACCTGTAACCTCTATAATTCTTGTTTATTTACTTTACGCATTTAATTATTGCATTGTAGTTATATCAATTCAAGTTCACATACTCAACAAACACCAGAAACCAAGTTAGCACATTAACTAATAACTCATATTTTACAAAGGCTTAATTTAATCCGCTGCCGGTTAACTCAGTTAAGGATAAGTCAGTTTTTGACTTAGACTCAGCTAAGTTAGCTTAACTCCGCACAAGTTTTTAACTGAACCTAAAATCTAGTTTTTAATGTCAAGTTTATTCACCCCTCCTCTAAACTTGTGTTAGCCTTTCTTAGGGACCAACAAATTTTGCCAACCATTATTCTTTAGAACTCGGTTAAGTATATGTATTGTATAAGGGTACTATCCTGATGTGCCTTTTGTGTTCGGAGAGGAGTGCAAGCAAGCGTTCAAAACATTAAAGCGAATGCTTATAACCGCCCCAATTCTGGTAGCACCAGATTGGAACAAACCTTTCGAGCTTATGTGTGATGCAAGCGACACGAAAATTGGAGCAGCCCTGGGACAAAGGGAGGATAAAATATTTAAGCATATATATTACGCCATTCGTACCCTCAACAGGGCCCAGAGAAATTATACGACTACAGAGAATGAACTCTTAGCTGTTATATTCGCATTTGACAAGTTTCGACCATACCTGATAGGATCAAAAGTCACTCTATTCACTGACCATGCAGCGTTGAAACACCTTCTAACCAAGCAAGAATGCAAGCCGAGATTGTTAAGATGGATTCTACTCTTACAAGAGTTTGATGTCGAGATTAAGGACAAAAAGAGATCAGAGAACCAGGTGGCTGATCACCTGTCAAGATTAACTTTGCTGGAAGAAGAGCAACCGACTGAGATCAGGGAGAGCTTTCATGATGAACAAATTTTTGCCATCTCAGTGGTAGCTCGAGTCGAATCTCAGCCCCGAAAAAATACATCAAGAGTGGGCAATGTATACCCTTGGTTTGCTAACATCGTCAATTATCTAGCAGGAAGGTACCTACCACCGGATTTCACAAATGCGGATAAAAAGAAGTTCTTTACGGTTTTGAAGACTTATAATTGGGACGATCCCTACCTATACAAGCTGTGCCCATGTGCCATTCTTAGGAGATACGTCCATGATGATGAGATTCTAAGTATTTTGCACCTATGTCATTCTAGAGAAGTTGGAGGTCACTATGGGCTAGACAAGGTAACATCAAAGGTACTGTAGTGTGGATTATATTGGCCAACATTTCATAAATCTGCCTACTAGTTTACAAGGACCTGTCATTCCTGTCAAATGACCGGTAATATTTCTAAGCGGAATGAGATGCCACTGCAGAGTATCTTAGAAGTGGAGTTATTCGATGTTTGGGGAATTGATTTTGTTGGGCCTTTCACATCATCAGAATCAAATCATTACATCCTGGTAGCAGTTGACTATGTTTCAAAATAGGTGGAGGCAGTGGCCTCACCTACTAATGATGCCAGGTTTGTCCTGAGTTTTCTGAAGAAAAACATTTTGACGAGGTTTGGAGTGCCTAGAGCAATAATTAGTGACGGAGGGAGTCATTTCTATAATAGGTTGTTTGAGAAGTTGATGTTGAGATATGGGGTTAGACATAAGATTGCAGTAGCATATCACCTCCAAACAAGTGGACAAGTGGAGGTCATGAACAGAGAGATTAAGAGGATCTTAGAGAATACTGTGAATCCTATGAGGAAGGATTGGTCATTGAAATAAGATGACGCTCTTTGGGCGTACATAACCGCTTATAGGACCATGATTGGGATGTCACCGTATATGCTAGTATTTGGAAAAGCATGTCATTTACCGGTAGAACTCTAGCACCGAGCGCTGTGGGCTACGAGGTTTCTAAACATGGATGAGAATTTAGCCGGTGAGAAGAGATTATTGGAATTGAATAGATTGGAGGAGTTTAGACTTCAAGCGTATGAGAATGCAAAGATTTACAAGGAATGAACGAAACGCCTATATGATAAAAGGATTCTTAACCGCACATTTCAAGTTGGAGATAAAATGCTGGTATATAATTCGCGTCTTCGTTTTTTTCCTGGCAAATTGAAGTCTAAATGGTATGGACCACATGTAGTCATGAAAGTTTTCAATTCAGGTGCATGTGAAGTTAGAAATGAATACTCTGGCCAGACTTTCATAGTAAACGGCCATAGGCTGAAGCATTACCTAGAGCACAAGTATAACCCTGAGTTGGAAGTCTTTACGTTGACGGATCTGAAGTACGAATAAAGGAGCCGTATTTGTACAATCGAGCTGGAGATTATAAACTCAGAACTGTTTATAAACCCTTATTTATTGCTTTTGTTTATTTAGTTTTTTTGAGTCAATAAAGTAGCACGGCAATCACAAGGTTTTTTTTCATCACATATATCTTCGGTCATCTGGCTAGAGATATATGTGGTTTTTACCTTCACGATTCTCATGTGATACCCTCGTACAAGTTTTCGCATCTTGCTTAGGGCAATAAAAGAATAAAGTGGCTTAAACTGTTTTTTGCACATTCCTCCGTTATGCACAATTACCGCCACCTTGTTTTCTTATTTCCCTTCGCATGTTACTCACAATTTTCGGAAGTATTTTGGAAAGCAGGTAACAACTTAGAAGATGGATGACCTAGGAACTAATGATTCAGCTCTGAAATTCGCTTTGACTCAGCCGACAATTCCAGAGCTAAGTACCTGTCCTTTTATTTATTATTTGTCATTGGGGAAAATGCCTATAAAAAGTGGGGGGTAGGGCGGTCTTAGCTGGATAATCGAAAAAGGGAAAAATTTTGAAAATTTAACTCTGTTTTTAGCTTGATATTGCACATTTTCGAGTAAGGAATCGGTAGAAAAGTAGCCCAAGCTCGATTTGAAGTTGGCTACAGAATATTCAATTTAGTATGGAAGAAGGAGCATATGTTATGTTGCGTGAATTAGTAACTTATTCATTATTATTCTATCATTGCAATCAATATTTGAGCACATAATCTGAGTGAGAAGTGTTTAAGATTAGATGATGAGTTGTTTTAACCGGGAATCATTATTTGTGTGTCTATATACTTTAACAAATTTTTGTAAGACAAGGGAAGCAACTTGAATGCCAAAAGAGGTAACCAGGACAAAACGGACTTGTGAGAGGAAGAGAAAAAAGTGAGGAAAGCCAGAGAAAAAAATTTGAAAAATGAAAAAATATATGCAATCAAGGTAGTGAGGGAAGCGAACTCATGTAAAAAGGGCACGACCCTCCCATAAAAAGAAACAAACGAGGACTTAAGAGCGAGGCTCAGTCCCCGAGTCCGCCCGGCCCGATTAAGGTACCATGTTGTGTAACCAATTCTGAAGGCAATATGAGCGAGTGTATGTGCAGGTAAGTCAAGATTGTGGGGTTAATACAACTTGATTCTCCTCACGAACGCACTATCACGACTTATTCATCACACAACACTTTGATGCATGATAAGTAGTGATTAATGGGAAGCTTATGGATTGTGGCTTAATCTATGTTCTACCAAAAATCTTTATTGAATATGTGGTAGTTGATGGGGATTGTTCTTGGAGGTACATTCCGCCTTGATACTCTGCTCGAGGACGGGTTGTTGATGACGCTTAAAATAGTCTATCCTACGACATCAATATTCTATCCATTATGAGCTAAAAATAGTTGTTTCAACCTATAAATATGAACCATTTAAGTTGAATATCATATGTCGGGTTCACGAGTCGAGAAATCTTCACTTAGCGTTTATTTTCCGTATTTCGATATTATTTTGTGCATTATTTGATTATTTTCAAGATACGAAATATTGGACTGAGCATTGTGGATGATTCCAGAGTGGACTGAATGATAGGATTGGGCCTAGGGTATTCCAGAACATTCCAAGCTAAGTCGCCAGAAGAAAAATGACAAAAATACCCCCGGTTTACTGAGAGTGGGCACCGACTTACCGAGGGTCGAGAATCTTCAGAAACACATTTTCTTGGACGAGGGGTAGATCTAGGTGTTTCGAAGTCGGTTTATGTAGCTATAAATAAGAGGCTTCGCCTTAGAATTCAATGTACACAAAGTTTCAAGACAAAATATGCAATAAAAGTTCTTTGTTCTTTATTTTGTTATTTTATGAGTTCTGGTCGCAGAGACGACGGAGTCACCGCCTAGGGAGAGATCTAAGAGAGATCTACGCTCATCTTCGAGGGTATGATTTTCTGTCTTTTCCAAGATGTAGATATGGTGTTGTTCTATTCGAGTAGTATGTTTTAATTGCCTATTTAGTTTAATTATGTAGTAGTTCGTTTATTTTACCCCATGTGTTATAGATCTAATTTGTTGGTGAAGAAATCATGGAATAGTGATTGTGTTCTTTAGATCTACGACGGTATATATCGTTAGATCTGAATACCTAGTGAATTACTAATTCATGATAATCGGCGCCAGCTACGTTTATCGGTAGATTTAATTTACATGTTAGTAGCCTGATCAACTATTTGCATGTCATCGTAAATTAGTATTAAGTACTAATAGTCTAGTGTTAGTTTGGGCATTATCTTGATGGACCCTTCGAACATGCTGATCAGTGTCGACAGCTGACTAGGCGGGTTTGCTGTATGAGTTAGCGCTCAATACTGGCACCTCTAGTTCTTAATGCATATGGGCTATTATGGACCAATTAAGGAGGGTAGCTTACGTATAGATTGTCTACTACCATGATCGGAGTAGACAGGGTTAGGAGTTGTACCCGTAGCTGAACAATGAATTAAAATTCACCAATGGGTCGGACTATTGCCTGTGTGGGGGGAATAACTAATTACTCATAATTGAACTAATACATTAGAAATTCTTGTTTACCCATGTGAACTAGCGTAACCTTGTTAGTTTGTGGCACCAATTTTACTACTGTCTATATTATAGTTGGTCGTAGATCATTAATTGTGACAAGCTCAATCTTGATAATTTGACGTTCTTACGAGTCTCTGTGGGATCGACCTTTGACTCGCCAGTACTCTACTATGATAGAACAAGTCCTATTGCTAGTAAGTGCTTTGCACGCGATCATGATCCGTTCACGCTTAGGGCTGGTTACAAGTATTGCATGAGATTCTTGTGTTTCAACTTGGTCTTGTGTGTACGAGTGATAGGTTTTAGGCCAAGTGGGAGATTATTGAAATAGTGTCCTAAACCCAATTGTGTTGTACCGGATCTGACCGGGTTGGATCATTTCTACTATTTCTTTATGTTTATACACATATTAAATGGCTTTTACGTTATTATATATTTGTTCATTTAACGGAACAATTATGATATTGTATATATGATAGTGTCCCTAGTGTCAAATTGTGAAAGAGAAATCATAATAGTGATTATGGTTGATGAGATCTCGACTCACTTTAAAAGGTTTGATACTTAAATGTCTCTAGTCGTTTGTACTATTAAATAGGACATTAATAGTACGATTAGACTAGCATGGATTGGATGTCTTCTATCTGATTGAAGTTAGGGATAGATCTCGTCTATCAAAGTGTAGGGACACTTGGACTGTATGTGGACGTGTATTAGAGAATGCGTACGTTAGACTGACCCACTTACTTTATTAAGTGTGGCGGTTGTGTAATTATCTTGAGACCGGAGTCTTCATGGCATCACGGTGTGGATTGTCATGCTTTGACACTATTGAGGTTTCCCCTAGACATGGGGCGATCATGTGATAGTGATTGGGTATGATACTAAAGCATGCGTAGGATCCATGTTGCTCGTCCGGAAATCGCGTATCCAATGAATAGGAGTAGATATCCGAAAAAGCCTTCTTATAAGGATTGTCTTACTCTCGTGAATCTTTGCAAAGTGGAAGTAAACGAGTTACTTCGAGAGAGCATGATATCCAGATTTTAAGATACGGTCGTTGATGTTTGACACTCGTCGTACGACCGTATGGAATTATTATGGCTATAGGATTCTATTTACACGGTAACTGTTTCACATGAAAGGTAGTAGTCATTGCATTTGACTCTTCTGATGATTGGGGGTCACGGTGTGTTGTTAGACGCTATTCCCTGATCGTTATGTATGAAGGGCATTTTCGTAATTTGAACTTTGTGCCTCCGGCCAACATATTCGGAAGCCTATCGGGTCACACACATAAGAACATCTAACCGGATAAAAATGCGGTTAGAGCGATAACCAAATAAGGAAATTTTATCTCGACTATAAAGTGTTGTAGTGGTAAATTAATACGGTGTTATTTATTTTGAATACAATATATTAATTATGTTGATTAATTAAATATACATATTTGATGTATATGTCGAAATATATATGTATATGTTGGTCCCTTGAAAAAGCTTTGGTTAAGTTTTGAGGGGGGTGAATAAACTTAACACTTAAAACTTTTTGGAGTTGACAAACTCAGCAACTTCAGCAGCCTGCTGATACCTCAGTAGTCTACTGATGCTTCAGTAGCCTGCTGATGTACAGTAGTCTACTGACAGTTAAGTTTACTGAATTTGTGCAGCGGAATTATATCAAAAATTAAGTGTTCGGTAAAAACTAGTTTTACAATTTATAAACCGAAACACCCCAAGTATAAGGTTCGTAGTAAAGGATGTTAACGGGTCGTCCTAAGGGAATCGAATGTTTATCGGATTAAGGTGCAGTTATTATATCGATTATGTCACAAATTATTAACTACAACTAGGGTTTAAACTAATCAAAAAAAAACAATGAACAGTACGATGAACAGTAACTTGGAACAGAAAATTTTCAGAAAAATAACAATTAACATCTAGGGTTCCTAAAACAACTAAGCGTAGCAATCAAATTGATACGACCTATTCGATTTATCAAGTAATTAAAAGGAAACGGCAAGGCAACGGGAATCCACCAATCAACCAACCCAACCCCAACTAGATGGCAAGTTAAAGATACGATTTTTAGTAATGATCTATCGCGAATTCGATTAAATTCCTTTAAAGGGTTTCGTTTTCTTTCTCAAGCAAAACTAAACGGCATGCAAAACAAGACCATGAGATCGTCTCCAAAACTCGACTCAATTAATTATAAACGATCTCTCGAATTACAACTAATTGCATCAATTGAAAGACTAAAGCTTGAACAATATTCTCATATAAATTCAATCAAAAAGATAGTTGCATCGATCTCTCGATTCAAATAAAACATAAACAATTATAACAATATCCAATTGATGAAAAATCATAAATTTAACTCACTAAGATATAGCTAAAAATCCTCTAGTTGGTGTGGTTGTTGATTGGTTTCCTCCGTTGTCCCACCGCGAGATGCTTAGCCTTCAATCATCTTCGAACTCCCAAGCAAGATTGAAAGAAAGAAACTCATATTTTTATTTGTATTTAGTGCGGCTGTTGTGTGTATTTTTCTGTGTATTCTTTTCTGCTCGAATGGTGTTGCTTATATAGGAGTTTCGCCGACATAAGGAAGGATCTAGAAAAACGCGTCGATTTTGCAGCTTCGGGGCTCGGTCGACCGACTTAAGACACTCGGTCGACCGAATAGCATGGCTCGGTCGACCGAGCCTACCTATTTACGCGTTTTCACACTGTTGCCTCGTATACCGTGTCCCCCACTTCACTCTTTCGATCTGATCTGATTTATCCTCTCTTCAATGCTCCGATTTTCTTCTTTATTTTGAAATCACTTGATTGAAAGAGATTAATCTTCTCCATTAATAATATCCCCATGCAAATCTTTTAATTTTCTACAAAATTGTTGTTACCCTAAGTCATCGAATAATAATAATAATAAAATGTGTAGCAAAATAACATTTAAACTCAATATTTCCTCATAATTAAATTATAACCCCTCAATAACCATTATAGGAATTTAACGGTAAAAACACGCTTTTCTCATTTATTTCCCTTAAAAATAAGGTAAATTGTTTAGGGATTAAGCCCGAAAATACAGTAAAATATACCCTAAACAACTCCCCCACACTTAGCTTTTTGTTCGTCCCGAACAAAATAATCAAAACCGGCTCACTGTACATGCAATCCACATAGATCCCTAACTCACGTAACAAAAGATACAACAACTATAGCAAGTGATACCAACATAGAGATAGATTCTGTGTGTGTGTGACAAGCCCTTTTCAGTCTTCACAATCCTCTCAAACAAATATCCTCTCAAATAATTTTAATGACTATCCTAGGTATAGGCAGCGGTCGTTCCACACAAAGTCTTCCCGCGCACTCAGTAGGATAATCCCCACAGCATATCATTCGGTTTATACTGGGTATAAATTCAACGATAACAAAGTCTTTAACTTTTTTCACTTTCTTTTTTTTCTTCTTTGACGCACATCAGAATGAGCTCTTACCCGTCATAGTAGAATAGGATGTTTCGGGATAACACCCTACCTTAATAAAATCATAGGGTAGCTTTTCCTGACTGTCGTGAGCTTTTGGACATCATAGTGGAATAGGACATTTCGAGATAACCCCTACCGCACTCCAATCATCGACCAGCTTTCGACACACCCATTTACTTATTATTAACTCAACTTTTTTCAAAAACATTAGTTACGTTTCACTTATCACATTCAAACCTTCAGATATTCACAGTGCACGTTCTGAACTTAGGTGTTAATTCACTGTTACTATTAAGACCAAATCTCTCTAATATAAATCACTAAAATAGTGAAAGGATACAGTTCAAAATTTTTGCTTCAATATCAAAGGCTTGCGTGAGTGTGAAATGAATACTATCTCAAATCAGTAAAAGCATGCTATAATCATCTCACAGAAGTTACAAACAATCATCGTCAAGAAACTACAACTAGCGAGCCTTTTTGTTTCAATTACATGCTCAAGATTTACAAAATTTTAAAATTGTCAAGAAAATCACATTTACTCAATTTCAGAAGATGTAGCATGATAACATTCCCAATTTAGACACCCACCCACACTTAAATCACATTATGTCCTCAGAATGTGCAAATAAAAGAAAAGAATACTTAGCTGGTTTCAAAGTGGTTGTCGGGCTGTAGGTTGACAGTGGTCAGGCCATAACATGAACGTACCGCTGCAGCTCGTAGCATGAACAGACAACACTAAAAGTGACAACTGGCAAAAACCGCTCAACAATATCTGCAACACTCGACATAGCATATAATCTCGGGGTACAAGGGGTATATGAGTAAACATGAATGCACACAGAAATGGGCAAATAAAGCGTTCACAAATAGGACAAGGACAACCAACACACCAATCACCACGGTTTTATTCCTAATGCCCTAAAACTTAACTAAAAAGTAACTTAAAAGACTAGGCTGCCTCCTAGGAGCGCTTCTTTTATGTCATTAGCTTGACACAGATTTCAAAGTTAACCCGGATCGGGCCACTTCAGTATGAGGCTAACCACTTCTCTGGCAGAATCAGAAAGACTAGGACGGAAATGGTTTTCGCCACAACAACAAGTCAAGTGCGCGAGTAAATCATGAAATTTCTCTCTCCAGACAACACTGACTCTTTTCTTCTTGTTCTTGTTTCTCATATTTGGCTGAGGTATGCTAACCGGCTCAGGAGCATTGACAGAAGGATCTGCAAGGTTAGGGGTAATAATGTCATCATCCACTCCAAAGAAGTCGGATGGAATCTCTTCACAAATAAACGACTCAACCGTTTCATTTCTCTTTTGAAAGTATAGTACTTCAGGTTTTTCCTTTAGTTGCCCAAAGTACTTCTTAATCCTGTGACCATTGACTTTGAACGGTTGATCGCCGTACCCTTTCAACGTAATGGCTTCACCAGGATGAACATCAAGAATCTCAAAGGGGCCAGACCATCTAGATTTAAGCTTACCAGCAAAAAGATGGAGCCTGGTGTTATACAGCAAAGCCATGTCTCCCACTTTGAATTCCTGATCTTTAATCTTAGCATCGTGGAGTGCCTTCATTCTTTCCTTGCTCAGCTTGGCGTTCTCGTAGGCCCTGAGTCTGAATTCATCGAGCTCATGTAGTTGCAATAATCTTTTTTCCCCACAGAGTTGGCTATCGAAGTTTAAGAATTTAATAGCCCAGTAAGCTCTGTGCTCCAGCTCGACTGGTAGATGGCAAGCCTTGCCATAGACCATTTGGAAGGGTGACGTACCCATAGGGGTCTTAAACACAGTGCGATAAGCCCAAAGTGCGTCGTCCAACTTCAGACTCCAGTTGGATCTATTGGAATTCACCGTTTTCTCCAAAATCCGCTTTAGACTTCTGTTGCTTACCTCGACTTGGCCACTGGTTTGGGGGTGGTATGGTGTACCAATTCTATGCTTGACACCATATTTCTCAAGAATTTTATCCAGTGGTGCATTACAGAAATGCGAACCTTCATCACTGATAAGGGCTCTAGGACAGCCAAATCTAGTAAAGATATTCTTTTGCAAGAATTTCTTTACAACTTTGTGATCATTGGTTTGGGTGGCTATGGCCTCTACCCACTTGGACACGTAGTCCACACAGACCAGAATATATTTGTTAGAGCATGATGATGGGAACGGTCCCATAAAATCAATGCCCCAGACGTCAAAAACATCACATTCCAAGATAGGCCTCAAAGGCATCTCCATCCTACTACTGAGTCTCCATACTCTTTGGCATCTATCACAGCCTTTGCAAAAGGCTTCAGCATCTTTAAATAAAGTAGGCCAGTAAAAACCAGCTTGAAGGATTTTAGTGACTGTCTTAGGTGCTCCGTAGTGCCTACCAGTGGGACCACTATGACATTGCTCCAAGATATCCAATTGTTCATGCTCCGGAACACACCTTCTGAGCAACCCGTCCTTGCAGACTTTAAACAGATATGGATCCTCCCATACGAGATACTTTAAGTCGCTGAAAAATTTCTTCTTTTCCTGATACGTCATTTCTTCTAAATGCCCACTTGCTAAGTAGTTGGCGTAATCAGCGTACCACGGCCTCACAGTCTCTAGCTTCATTAATTGCTCAGTCGGAAAGTCAATGCCTATCTCCTAAGGGACTTCGCCACCCTCATTCACTAGGCGAGATAAGTGGTCAGCTACAACATTATCACTACCCTTCTTGTCCTTAATTTCGAGGTCAAATTCCTGTAGTATCAGAATCCATCTGAGTAACCTTGGTTTAGCGTCTGTTTTTCCCATAAGGTAGCGTAGTGCTGCATGATCTGTCCACACCACCACTTTGGACCCTAAAAGATAACTTCTGAATTTGTCAATAGCAAAAACGACTGCCAAGAATTCCTTCTCGGTAGTGGCGTAATTGCATTGAGCCGGGTTCAAAGTGCGGCTAGCATAGTAAATCGGCCTGAACTTTTTATCAATTCTCTGCCCTAGAACTGCGCCCACTGCGTAGTTAGAGGCATCGCACATTAGTTCAAAAGGTTTAGTCCAGTCGGGCGCGATTAAAATGGGGGCACTGGTTAGCTTATCCTTTAAGCTATTAAAAGCTTTCTTACACCCATCATCAAACAAAAACTCCACTTCCTCCTTCAGCAGGTTGGATAACGGCTTTGCTATCGTCGAAAAGTCTTTAATGAAACGCCGATAGAAGCCCACATGTCCCAGAAATCCTCGTACCTCCTTCACTGTCTTCGGGTATGACATTTTCTCAATGGCTTCTACTTTAGCCTTATCCACCTGAATACCATCACTGGACACCTTGTGTCCCAAAACAATCCCTTCTTCGACTAGAAAATGGCATTTCTCCCAGTTAAGCACCAGATTTTTCTCAACACAACGTTGGAGTACCATATCTAGATTCATTAAAATTTCATCAAAACTGTCGCCATAGACTGAGAAATCATCCATGAAGACCTCCATGCACTGCTCCACTAGTCCATAAAAAATGGCCAACATGCACCGTTGAAAATTGCATAAGCCGAATGGCATTCTGCGAAAAGCAAAAGTGCCAGATGGACACGTAAATATGGTCTTCTTCTGGTCATTAGGGTCGATGGCTATCTGGAAATAACCAGAATATCCATCGAGGAAACAATAATACTTATGACCACTCAGTCTTTCTAGAAGTTGGTCAATGAAGGGCAGGGGGAAATGATCCTTAGCAGTGACTTCATTTAACCTGCGATAATCAATGCAAACTCTATAGCCAGTCACAAGGCGTAAGGCAACTTCTTCCCCTTTTTCGTTCTTTTCCACTGTAATGCCTCCCTTCTTTGGCACAACTTGAGTAGGGCTGACCCACTCACTATCGGCGATGGCGTAGATAATACCCATATCGAGCCACTTGATTATCTCCATTTTGACAACCTCCTGCATGTGCGGATTTAGCCTCCTTTGAGGTTGTCTGACCTTTTTCGTTCCTTCCTCCGTTTGAATCTTATGCATGAACACGTCTGGGCTGATTCCTCTGATATCGCCCACCTGCCATCCGAACGCGAGGATATGTTTCTCAAGCACTTTGATTAATTCTGCTTCTTGCTCTGGCTCGAGTTTAGATGAGATGATCAAGGGCAACTTATCACCGTCTTTAAGGAAGATGTATTTAAGGTGCTGCGGAAGCGGTTTAAGCTCCAAGTCAGTAGGGGGTTGCTCAATACTGGATTTTAAGGGACCACCTTTTTCCTTGTGAGCTTGGACCGGTTGACTGAAAAACACCTCATCCTCCTGAGGTGTAACCCCAGAAAGGTATTGAATGACATCATCTAGAGGAATCTTCCTGTCAGCTTCCGTTTGTTCTTTCTTATGCTTAACCATCTTCTTAAGTTCTTCTTCTTCAAGCTCTTCTGCAAGCTGCTCCCAATCATCCAACTCCCAATGAGTAGTTTCTTTCCAGAAATCTATTTCGTCCCAACTACCCATTAAAACTTCCTCCTCTGCGAGGTTAAAGTCTGGCTGGTTGAGCTCTTTCAAATCATCGCTGCTCATCCCTGGAATGTCGCAGATTTTCCGTTCACTCATAGGCTCAGTGTGCGCAAGTTGTTGAGTTATAACATCTAGGGCTCCTATCTCCGTGAGCACTTCCTCAGGGTTGGATTCATCTCCATAGATTGCTTCAAGGAATGAGATCTACTGGGTTGGAGCTTCCGCAGAACGTTTTCCTTGCTCGAGGGTAACGGAAGTGTCCTCTACTCTCAGAGTGATTTGGCCAGTTTGGAAGTCAATGGTTGAGGCAGAAGTGTTTAAGAAAGGCCGTTCCAGAATCAGGGGCATCTCCTTGTCAGACTGGTAATCCAGTATGACCCAGTCAGTTGGAAAAACTAAATGTTTAACATGGATAAGGACGTTGTTAACACAACCAGCTGCTAAACAGCTAGATCGGTCCACCAACTGAAGAGAGACGGGACGCTCCCTTAGCCTTTTGTCCAACCCGAGACTCTTGCAGACGTTCAATGGCATCACATTGACAGAGGCCCCTGAATCGCATAAAACATTGTGGAACGTGTGGCCTTCAATCATGCAAGAGATTGAAGGTCGTCCGGGGTCACCTCGCTTGATTGCAACGCTCTGTGAAACCGTTGAACATTCTTTTCTTAGCACCTCCTCTGCCATTCCCTTTAGCTTCTTCTTACTTCCACAGGCATCCTTAAGATACTTAGAGCACTTAGGCATCTCAGTTAATACCTCAGCAAGTGGCATAGTCACCATAGTATCTCTAAGCATCTTTCTCACCCCGTCATACTGTTTGTCAGAGTTCAAGATATTCTCTCTTTTCTTTGCCGGATAAGGAAGGGTTTTCGAATGATTGATTATAGTTTGAATTTTAATGGCTTCGTCCTCCTTGTCCTTCCACCTGACAAACTTCTCAGTTTTCTTTTTAGTCAAGTGTTCAGCTACCTGACTTCTCTTCTCAGCATCCTCATCACTATCCCCCGAAGAATCATCATCATTTAGCTCTTCCTCACTGTTGCTTACTTTGGCATTTAACTTCTGATTGCCCCCTCCTGAACTCATGGCGTCAGGAGGGGCTACTAGTTTCCCGACATCTTTTCGGGTCCAGCTGTCTTACCGCTTCTAAGGGTGACTGCATTCAACTCCTCCTCTCCATACTCCCACTGAGGTGTGATGGCAGTGCAAGCATTGATATCTGCCTTAGGGTTTTTATCTGTATAACTAGGCAGTCTTCCTTGAGGTCTGCTTTTTTGTTGATCAGCCATCTGACCTATCTGTCTCTCCATCGTTTTTTGACCGGTGGCTAGTGTTTTCACCATGTCTATTAGCTCATCGAATTTCTTCTGAGAGACATAGGTGGGCTGTTGGTTTTGCGTTTGAGTCCAGTTGCCTTGGGGTCTTTGGTTATTGGATGCACTAGGTGGTGTATAATAACTATTTCGCAGGTTTCCCGAAAATTTGAAGTTTTGAGTTTGACTCGATTGACCAGAATTTTGACTGAAGCCTCTGAAAGGTTGATTCTGGTTCTCCATGGCCTGCACTTCCTCATTCATCATATTCCCGGCCTGCACGCCCGAGTAATTCATATCTGCTGGCCCTTCTTGCTGCTTCATTTGCATGTTGGCTAGTTGTTTGTTCATTATTTCCATTTGAGCAACTAGCAGTTTTGTCTCCGAGTTACTTTCAGCAGCCTCCTTTTTGCTTCCACTAACATGGGTCTTCTTTTGAGTAGCCCACATGTTATTCTTAGCTATTGTTTCTGCTACCCTATAGGCAGCATCATCTCCTCCTCCTAAAAACGATCCATGAGCTGTGGAATCTAAGTAATCTCTATTGGGTTGAGTAACACCCTGATAGAATAATTCTAGAAGTTCATGTCGAGTGTATCCATGGTTAGGGCACTTCCTCATTAACAAATTCAACCTCTCCCATGCCTTTCCCACACTTTCTCCTTCTAATTGCTCGAAAGTGGCTATATCTCATTTACGGTCCATTATCGTTCCAGGTGAAACGAATTTCAGAGCAAAGGCTCTTTTAACATCAGCCCAGTTATGAAGAGAGTGATGGGGTAAGGACTTAAACCATCGATTTGCTTCACCTTTCAAGGCAAACGGGAAAAGTTTCAATTTAACAACTTCCGTAGGAACGCCAGGGTAGTGACCTGCTTCACATATTTGCACAAAAGTAGACAAGAAGTCATGTGGGTCTTCTGCAGCAGTGCCATGGAATGAGCTATTTTGGACCATTCCCACAACTCCATTCTTTAGATCAAAATGCAGTCCTCCCATCTCTGGAGGCCGAATTGGTCTATGCCCTTCCAAGAAGTCTTGATCAAGATATGGGGCATAAGGGTCTTGCTGCACAACAGCTGCAGCCGCCTGGGGCTGTTGCTATTGAACATTCTGAGGTTGCATCTGCTGGTTGCATCTGCTGGTTTATCCAGGCTTGCTGCTGTTGTTGGTTCTGCAACATTTGCATCAGAATTTGGTTTAACTGAGCGGGATCTTGGTTATTATTCCCTTGGTTCTCCGGTTCGTCATCACTAGAACCGTGTTCGCTCATCTTGTCAGAACTTTGAAATAATCCTCTTCTGACAATGTCTCGCTCAGGTTCGGGTTTAAAGATAAGATTTCCCTTCTTACTCCTGGTTTGCATAAACCAGAGAAGCAGAACATGAAGAAATCAACCTTAGGGTTGATGAGAGGGGAATGTAGAGATGAGTAGAGGCTTAGAGGTTTAGAAAGAGAGAAGAGAGAGAAGAGACTGAAAAGTGAAATTTTCAGAGACTGAACTGGCGTTCAGTGTAAGTGGACGCTAGTTCAGAGAGGATTCAGGAAGTGAACGCTCGTTCAGAGCACTGAACTGGCGTTCAGAAGACAGATGGGGGCAGACGGGCGTTCAGTATGGGTGAACGCTCGTTCAGAAGGTTTTTATTTTTTTTATTTTTTATTTTTTATTTTTTTATTATTTTTTTATTTTCGAATTTAGAAAAAGATCTAGAAACAGAAACAAGAAAAGAAACCTACCTACGAAAAATTTAAAACAGAAAAGGCACTAAGACGGTAAAAAAAACGTGTTGAAATCTTCTAGGGCCAAAATGGAGGGGAAAACAGTGGATTTTGACCTCGAAAACGGCACTGAATGGCCTATGGCGGTTCACCACGTCGTCGGCGTCGGAACGAGCTTTCCGAATTGGGGTCCTGCGCGCCAAACGGACACTCGAGCCGAAAGTTATGGTCAAAATACTACCGCGTGCAATAGCGATCCCTTTTGACACAGAAAACTGCACTACGAAGAATCCGACAACCGTTACCGACTCCTCGGCAACGGCGCCAAAAACTTGTTCGGTAAAAACTAGTTTTACAATTTATAAACCGAAACACCCCAAGTATAAGGTTCGTAGTAAAGGATGTTAACGGGTCGTCCTAAGGGAATCGAATGTTTATCGGATTAAGGTGCAGTTATTATATCGATTATGTCACAAATTATTAACTACAACTAGGGTTTAAACTAATTAAACTACAAAAAAAACAATGAACAGTAATTAAGATGATGAACAGTACGATGAACAGTAACTTGGAACAGAAAATTTTCAGAAAAATAACAATTAACATCTAGGGTTCCTAAAACAACTAAGCGTAGCAATCAAATTGATACGAACTATTCGATTTATCAAGTAATTAAAAGGAAACGGCAAGGCAACGGGAATCCACCAATCAACCAACCCAACCCCAACTAGATGGCAAGTTAAAGATACGATTTTTAGTAATGATCTATCGCGAATTCGATTAAATTCCTTTAAACAAATTCTAGGGTTTCGTTTTCTTTCTCAAGCAAAACTAAACGGCATGCAAAACAAGATCATGAGATCGCCTCCAAAACTCGACTCAATTAGTAATTAAGATCTCTTGAATTACAATTAATTGCATCAATTGAAAGACTAAGGCTTGAACAATATTCTCATATAAATTCAATCAAAAAGTAGTTTCATCGATCTTTTGATTCAAATAAACATAAATAATTATAACAATATCCAATTGATGAAAAATTGTAAATTTTACTCACTAAGATGTAGCTAAAAATCATCTAGTTGGTGTTGTTGTTGATTGGTTTCATCCGTTGTCCCACCGCGATGTGCTTAGCCTTCAATCATCTTCGAACTCCCAAGCAAGATTGAAAGAAAGAAACTCATATTTTTATTTGTATTTAGTGCGGCTGTTGTGTGTATTTTTCTGTGTATTCTTTTCTGCTCGAATGGTGTTGCTTATATAGGAGTTTCGCCGACATAAGGAAGGATCTAGAAAAACGCGTCGATTTTGCAGCTTCGGGGCTCGGTCGACCGACTTAAGACACTCGGTCGACCGAATAGCATGGCTCGGTCGACCGAGCCTACCTATTTACACGTTTTCACACTGTTGCCTCGTATACTGTGTCCCCCACTTCACTCTTTCGATCTGATCTGATTTATCCTCTCTTCAATGCTCCGATTTTCTTCTTTATTTTGAAATCACTTGATTGAATGAGATTAATCTTCTCCATTTATAATATCCCCATGCATATCTTTTAATTTTCTACAAAATTGTTGTTACACCAAGTCATCGAATAATAATAATAATAAAATGTGTAGCAAAATAACATTTAAACTCAATATTTCCTCATAATTAAATTATAACCCCTCAATAACCATTATAGGAATTTAACGGTAAAAACACGCTTTTCTCATTTATTTCCCTTAAAAATAAGGTAAATTGTTTAGGGATTAAGCCCGAAAATACAGTAAAATATACCCTAAACATTAAGCCTTATTACTTGTTGTTAAATATGATACTAAGTATTGGATACTCAGTAGTGCATGTGTGTTATTTCAGTTGCTAGATTCAGTAGGTTGATGTGTATAGTAAACTAAATGCAGAATATAAGTGCATAAAGCAAGTAGGCAAGTTTTATAGTGGTTCCAGGTGGTGTAATCGTGTCAGTCCACTCTTCTCCTGTGATGTTGGAGGTAATTCACTAGAGATCTTTGATGTAGCTGTTACAAAGATTCCTAAGTTGCTTGTCCTTCACCAATAACTATGGCTTCACAAACTGAACACTTGGAACAGGTAGGATTGCTACTCCAAAGTCTTCCACTGGTCCTAGAAGGGTAGGATTGCCTCTTCACCAGCTCCACCACAAACAACAGTCTTTCACACCCAACAGATGCTTCACTGTCTTCAGCAGGTTCTTTATAAAATAAGGATTGAATCAAGTAAATGATTCAGTTGCAGCAGCTTGATTAGGATGATATAATCAGCATCTTGTAGTCTTCAAGTGTGTAAACTTGATGTAGCTTGAATACAGAATACACTTGAAGATTTTCTCTGGATCAGTAGCTTTAAGCTCATTAGGTTCAGCAGGGTGTTTTTCAGCTCAGAAATATCTCTTATATTTTTCTCTTAAAAATTCATTAATCATCATCTTTTTTTGAGTTGGAAGTCCTCTATTTATAGGTAGGATGGAATGTGACTTTTATTTGAAATTCAAATATAGCCGTTCCTTGTTTTGTCCCATTTGACTTGCTTTCTGTCACTATTCATAGGACTGACACTGGCAGAATCCTTTTTGACAGTGCAGTCTGTCCACCCTTGACTTATATCCATTGGATAAAATCCTGAATCATACCAACGTCCTTTTAATCTCAACCACTGATTTGTTTGATAAGTCAGAGGTTGTTAGCTGTCATTTTCCATGTAATCTTCCAATGTAATCTTGAATTAATCGAGGTATATTATCAGCAGGTTCATCAGTCTGCTGTAATACCTATCAGTCTGCTGAACAGCAATTTGCTGTGTATCAAATACAATGCAGCTGATTTCTTTTATCTAACTTTTATTTGTGAAGTTAGATTACACCTTTTTGCAAATAACTAAGTTCCAATCACCATGCAACTTAAGGAACTTAGACCTTCTACACAAGATATATGTAATCAGTTTAGGTCATCACAGACTTTAATTACTAAGTTTGATCCCTTAGCCTTCATTAACTGAGTTTGAGCCCTCAGCCTTCAGTCTTCAGCAGGTTCCTGATAAGTCTACTGACCAAACTACCCTACTGACCTAGACTAGTCTGCTGAACTCAGTCAGCTGACCTTTACAGTGCTTGTTTGATCAAACCTATACAAAGATCAAACTCTAATAAACCTATACATTTGATCTAGACATCTTTTTGCTTTTGCACTATAACAGTTAGTCTGGCACTCATCACTAAAACATAGAAATAAGTCCAACAATTTCCCCCTTTTTGGTGTTGATGCCACTACCCTCACCTAACAGCAAAGCAAAAAGATTGAAAACAAAAGCAGAACAAATTCAGTGAATTTTCATTATAAACATTTGTTCAAGTTATTACAGTCTAGAATTAGCAAAGATAAAACAGATAATTATGCTGATCTACTGTCTTCTTTCTCTTTCTTCTCTTGCTTTTTCAGCTTGTTCTTGATAAGCTCTTATTTCTTCTATCATCTCTCTCATCCATTCATTTTGAATTAAAGTGAAGTCAATGTAGGAGTTTACTTCCTTCCACCACTTCTATGCTTCAGGTAGGATGAGGTTGATTTGATTGACTCTGAATCCCATTCTCATGTAAAGCTCTTTAAATTCATTCAGTGAGTCCTTAGCTTTTGTGATAGGTAAACTCCTTTCACCTCTACCACTTCTTCCACCTCTTCCACTTCTTCCACCTCTGTAACTTGCCCTCAAGGCTCTAACCCCTGCTTCCCAAAACTTCAATCCCAAGAATGAGTTTAAGCCTTCATGAAATTCCTTGTCATGGTAAGGTTTCCTTCTGTTATAGTATTCATTCTTGTATTGTTTGAGGAGATCATCAGTAAGTTGAACTCCGCCAGGTGCAGGTTCCCTGAATGCATTTGTTTCATTCTCCCATCTTTTCTATGCAAAAAGTCTGGCAGCCTCTTTTGCTACTGCTGTTTGGCCCTCTTCCCCCTTAGTGACATCATCAACAAAACGGGACAGTAGGCCATGAACACTCTCCTGTGTGATAACCAGATTACTCAGTTGTCCTTCCATAATTTCAGTTCTTGTATCAACTGCAGTAATCCTTGATTGCAGAGTGTGTTCCAGTAGATTGATCCTCTCAGTAAGCTTAGGATCCAATCCAGCAGGTTGAGATGTTCCAGCAGCCTCAGCAGGCTTAGGAGTTTCAGCAAGTTTATCAAGTTTTTGATGGATAGAAGCAAGTTGGTCTTTCAAAAAATTCTCTTTCAGTGTACTTCCTTGCTTGATTCCCCTCACATCTAGCATCATATCATTAACAACATTTTGAGTAGAGGTGAAATTTGAAGCAACTGTTTCAGTAGATAGTCTGTTGTCATTCACCAGCTTCATCAGTTCCTCAAATATTTGTTCTTGTCTATCTAGTTGAGTTATTAATTGTTGCATGTCATTCCTGACAGTCCTCAACTCATTCAACACTTCTACTGGCACTCCACCAGTCATTCTTCCATCAGTACCATCAGCAGGCTCCTCCACATTATATTGTTGCCTCTGATTGCTGATCACCACAACATAACTCATATCCCTTCCAGCAGGGTGTGGTCCTTGATACTCATCCAGAATAGGATCAATTACAGGTTCTTCAATCACTGGTTCTTCATCAGTTGACCCTTCAATCTGAAATTCTTCATCACTGTAATCATAGTCCAGCATCTGTTCTTCCTCATCAACAACAGCAGCCTACTGACTATCTGTCCCTACAGTGGCCTTGTCTCTAGTAGGCTCAACTACAGCAGCCTGTACTAAGACAACATGGGTTTCCTCCAAACCCAAAGATTGTTCCAACCTGTGTCCAGGTGCCGTTTTTAACTCAGCAACCTGTACCCCATGTTCCAACCTTTGCTCAGGTGCTGTTTGAACCTCAGCAACCTGAACCTCCTGTTCCACTCTTTGAGGATTGAATACAGCCTCATTATCCACTTGGAATCCTTCAGCATGACCAATTTTTGTTAGGATAAAGGCAGTTTTGGATAAGGTCCCCTCAGTGTCAATCCAGTCTTGATATTGAATTGATTCCTCTGAACTAGCACTAGGTTCACTGTGGTCAGTAACCCTCTCATCACTTGATTCCACAGTCTTCTGATCATCAACATGCTCAGCAGGTTCTTCAACAAACATAGAATCAATCTCACCAACCATCTTATTTGCACCACCATGTATTCCTTCATTGATTTGTGCCTCAATATCATGAGTGGTGAGATTTTCCAAATCCTCATTCATTTGTCCAGTCTGTTGTCTATCAGTAGACTGTCATGTACCAGTAGACTGTCCTACATTAGGATCAATCAACATAGCAGTACCACTGGTTCCTCCTGGACCAGATGGAAAATCACCTCTAGAGTCAGATGAAGATGATGAATCATCATCATCATCTCTTGGATCCCTGAACTTGATACCCTCCTCTTTTTGTTGATCTTCAAAAAGATCCATCAATCTTGATTGCAGCACAGTGGTATCAATCAGATCCAACAAATTTTCAACTCCCAACTTGTTAAAAGCCCACTCCTCAAAATCAGTCATAGGTTCTGCAGCTGGCTTTTTCTTATTGTAGAAACCAAACTTCCATTGAAAATAATCAGCTACCTGCTGAAGTTTGGGATCAACATAATCATCCTTCTTCTTCTTCACATGTCTCTCAAAAGGCATAAAAGACCTAATGGGAGCCGTTCCAGTAGCTTGATGACCTCCAAAGGTCCCTACAAGCAAACTCAAATTTTCTTCCACAAATGCTTCTAAGTCAGTAGGTTTCTCAGGTTGTATATTAGTCCCTACTACCTACATCTTTACCACACTTTCTTCCCCCTGACTTATATGCTCATCAGCAGGGTTAACAACAGACTGTTCTTCCCCCTGAAGTATTGCAGGAATTGCAGGGTCTTGTACCAATGTTCCACTCACCACAGCAGGTGTAGATTCAATGGTTTGCTGTGGTTCTTCTACAAGTTGCTCGACAACAACTTGTCCAGCTTCAGTAGATTCAACAACAATAGCAGGCTCTGGTGCAGCAGACTGCTGTGTTCCTCCAACAGATTGCTCAACAACAATCTGTTCACTTTCAGTAGGCTCAGCAGCCTTAGCAGGTGAGGATTCAACAACATCGACAGCAGGTTCAGTCTCTGTAGGTTGCTGTGACTCTCCAGTAGGTTGCTCAAGAACAACCTCTGCATCCTCAGTAGGCTTGATAATAGTTAATGGCTCAGCATCAATAGCCTCTCCTACTGCTTCTACTTCTTCTTCTTCTTCTTGTGCCCTTTGAGCCTCTAAGTTTTTCAATTGTTTCCCCTTTCCATGTTTCTTTTTGTGAATAATCTCTTTCCTTCTCTTGGAAAGTGGCTCATCATCAATTTCAGCCACAGTAGGCTTCCTCTTTCTAGTGGCTTCTTTCTGTTGTTCCCTCAAAATTTCAACTACAGTTTTTCTAGCAGCTACAACAGGGTCAGTAATCTCAACTTCAGCTGCACCCTCAGCAGACTCAGCAGTCTGTGCTGTTTGCTTCCTTGTTCTTTTAGGCTTTAACATCTCTGTTTTCTTTCTTGTGTCAGCAGCCTTTCTCTTCTCAGTAACCTTCTTTGGTGCAGCAGGTTTAACAGATTTCTTAACAGTTTGCTTGACCTGCTCACCACCAGCATCACCATCATCTCCATTATCATCACTATCAGCAGCTTCAGCAACACCTTCTTCATCATCATCCAGACCAGGGATAGCATAATCAATCTCTTTCTTGTATCTAGATTGATTAATCTTTTCAGGTGCTACATCAGGAATCTCCAAATGATTCAGCAGGGTCTGAATCATTAATCCTAAGGGTAAGGCCTTGGATTTCCTCTTTCCTTCTCTTTCCTCTTTTGAAACCTTCTTCATGTAATGAATGAAATACCCAGCCCAATCAAACTTCATACTTCTGCAAATAATCATCAGCAGCTCTATCTTTGGTCCTGATAGGGTATCCATACTTCCAACCCGCCCTAGTATATTCTTTGCAATGATTTTGCTCAGCAGATTGTACTCATTCCCAATGTGTCTAACATTATGAATTGATTTGGTGTCTTTATTTGTCTTGGACAATCCCATTTCCTCAGGATTTATTGGACCATATACTACTTCTTCAAAACCAAAAACTTCCCTCAGTAGACTTGGGGAAACCTCAATCTCCTGGGCATTTACAGTTGTTTTGAATGCCTCTATTCCTTCTTTTATCACAATGTTCTTAAAAAAGCTCACAACATTTGTATATGAGATTTTTTCCAGTCTTATGTTAAGCACATTCTCTAGACCTTCATACCTCCTTATTCTTCGACCAATGTTGATTGCTAGTTCAGTTTTGTTAGCATCAACAACAAATCCTCTAACACTTTGGCTTGTTCCAATCTGAACATCAATCTTTTCCACCATTGTTACAAGAAATATAAGATGAAGAAGATAGATTGTAAATCTGTGTTCACACAGTGTAAAAACAGAGAGTATAGATCTGAGATTTTGTAAGTAGAGAAGATCTGCTGTGATAGGTCTGTATAAATAGACAGGGAGAGGTTGTAACTGTCAGTGCACGTACATCCACATTAACCACGATTAATCTGAGTAAATGATGACTTGACACGTGGCCCATTACATCTCCAAAACGTTTGTAAACGTTGGATCATGTTAACTGCAGTTATAAAAGATAGAATAAATATCCCGCCAATCTACTTTTTGACTTTAATAAGTTTGACTGTGTAACGTTCCATTCAGCAGGGTTGTCCTCAGCTGGGTTGGCTCAGCAGTCTGCTGATACAGATGCTTCAGCAGCTTGCTGACATAGTAACTCTGCTGATCCTTGATTTCTTCTTGTCTTGTTCAATTGATAACACAAGATGAAGTTTAATACCAATGACTGATCTGTCAAGTGAGCTCACCCAACATGACAAAGACCAATCCCCTTGGCAACCTCATTTGCTCAATTGTCCAAACATAAGTGCATGGAATTGTTGATACCAATGACTAATCTGCAAAGTGAGCTCACCCAACATAGCAAAGACTAATCCCCTTGGTGAATTCCAGTGCACTGTTGATTATCAGTCAACTTTGATAATTCCAAGTTCAGTCCTTAGTTTAGCAAATCTTTCACTATCAAGTGGTTTAGTGAAAATATCAGCAAGTTGATCTTCAGTAGGGATATACAGAACCACCACATCCTTCTTTTCAACATGATCTCTTATAAAATGATGTCTCGCATCAATGTGCTTGGTTCTAGAGTGCAAAACAGGATTTTCAGTGATTGCAATTGCACTTGTGTTGTCACACATAATTGAAATTTCTTTCTCCTCAATTCCATAATCCCTTAATTGTTGTCTTAACCATAGTACTTGTGCATAGCAACTTCCAGCAGCAATGTATTCAGCTTCAGCAGTGGAAGTTGATATTGAGTTCCGTTTCTTGCTAAACCAGGAAACCAGTCTATTTCCCATTAGCTGACAGGTTCCTGTGGTGCTTTTTCTATCAATCTTGCATCCAGCATAATCAGAATCTGAGTAGGATATAACTTTGAAGCTTCCATCCTTGGAATACCATATCCCTACTCCCAAAGTCTCTTTTAGATACTTGAGAACTCTTTTGACTGCACCTAAGTGACTTTCTTTAGGTTTAGATTGAAACCTTGCACAAACACCTACAACAAAGGATATATCAGGTCTGCTGGCAGTAAGGTACAACAGACTGCCTATTATCCTTCTGTATAAGGTCTGATCAACATATTTGCCTTCTTTATCTTCATCCAATATGATATTTGTACTCATAGGAGTTGATATCCTGGTACTATTTTCCATACCAAACTTCTTCAGCAGCTCCTTGGTGTACTTGGTTTGATGAATGAAGATTCCATCTTTCATCTGTTTAACTTGCAATCCCAAAAAGTAGTTCATTTCTCC
>CM044902.1:37800044-37838913 GCA_024500145.1 Gentiana dahurica var. dahurica | reverse complement strand
AGACATCTTTTTGCCTTTGCACTATAACAGTTAGTCTGGCACTCATCACTAAAACATAGAAATAAGTCCAACAGTATATATGATATATATATATTTTGTAAATTAATTAATCATAGCATTATATTAATTAAGAATATTCCGGATGCCAATATTATGGCATATGGGGCGCAGGTTATAAGTGTATGAGATATACTTGGATTGTGTAATTTAATTAATAGTATTACCATATATTAATATTATATATTAATAGATTTGTATAAATTGATTTATGGTAATACGATAAAGATAGTCAATATTAGATATTGACAATATCTTAAAAATATTTAAAATGAGGCATAAAATTAAATGAGATAAATCAATCAAATATATTTTCTTTATTTTATTAGGAAAATGTTTTTCTCCTCAATCTACTATGAAGCTTCTCCAATCAGATTGGGACAAGTAGGTGGCGCCATAACACACTATAAATATAGTGTGGGTGTCAAGCTCTTTCATAACCAATCACAATTAAAAGAGTTCTAATTTACTGGAAAAATTGAGAGCTTCCTAGAGAGAGTTTTGAGAGAGAGAAAAGGTCGGTCTAGTAACCGAGTTTTTCTGGTAGGAATCCATGATGGGATTCCGGCGGGCTATTCGTGTGGACTAGCGGTAGAGGCCGAACGCTTGGGTGGCTCCGTGCACCACTACTCCTTCATAAACGATAAAGTTTCTATCTTTTAGATCATCCAAGGTAACTTTCTCGTTTACTACTTATTTGTTTGTTGCTTAAACGAAATCGATCCTGGTTATAAGGAAATAAATTTTAAATTCCGATGTGTTCCCGTGTAGATTTCCTAACAGAAACTTGGTATATGAACCTCAAACCTTAGATAACATGTTCCTAAGAACCTTGGTATACGAATACCACAAGATATGCTCAGAACCTTGATAAGTTCATGTTTCGAGTATTCTACATAAGAATACTCACAAAAAGCTTGAAAGCTTAATATAAATTTCACTAAATAATCTCTGAACTTATTGTTACAATGAATCTATTTGCCTTTATATAGACTACAGACTCTTAGACCAATTGCTAATTTAGTAATGTGGGGCAAAATAACAATAAATAAAAATAATAACAAAAATAAAATACTTGCAAACCAAAGTGGGATAATAATAGACTAAACAAAAGAAATAACAACTAAAAATAAATAAAAGACTAGAAATAAATTTAATAAGTTTCTTTTCCAAAGGGAAATCACATCATTAGTCCTTTGACATAAGCTACATTCTGAATCTTCAAGTTGTTTTTCAGCAGATTTGCTTCCTCATTAGAGATGCCAGGTTTCTCTTTGCCTCTAAATGTGACTTTGGGTCCATCAAAAGATCTGTAATCAGTCAGCTAGTGTTTGCTGCCTGTTATGTGTCTAGAACATCCATTATCATTGTACGAGAATGCTTGAAAAAAAGGATTAAGTATTTTTAGGTACCCAACACAGTTTGGGTCCACATCTATTAGCTTTCATGCCTCATACCCCAAGTGTATAACCATACGGTCTTCATGCTGGTGGGTTGAAATCATCAACCACATAAATATAGGGCATGGAAGAATTACTTATAAAAGAATGTTTGAGGGTATTCCGAGACACCTTTCTGCCTTTCAGCTCACAAGCATATTTTTTCACTCTCCAGTATACTGGAGGTGGCCTGCTATCATGCTGTCTTCTGTATCCAGGACCAGGCTTATGTTGGTTCTTCCTAAATCTAAAATTCTGTATGTGAGCTGGCCACATTTTGAATGCTGGTGGGGGAATATCCCAGTCATCATCTGAGGGATAAAGTCTTCATTTACCCTTCTTACAATTTTGCCTTTAGTGGAATGGCTGTAGGATGACTTACCTTTTTGGTTTACTGCACTGGTTTTGACATAGCTAGTGCAGGATGAATACTCGACTTAATAATCTGCTCTTTTCTGAATTTAGGATCAGCTTTGGTCTTTGATTCAAGTCTATGCTGACTATTAGACCTTTTCTCATCCTGATTGTCATAGCCAAGACCAGATCTGGATCCAAACCTTTTTGGAGGTCTGTATGCTGGTTTAGAAGTTTTTTCAACTGGTTTGTTTTTATCAAATGACTTGTCATCTGATTCATTTTGATCATTTGAGTCTTTCTCTTTATCAGCTGAGTTGGATCTCAACTTATCCAGTTCTTTTCTTAATCTTTTATTCTCTTTCCTTAAATCATCACATTCTTTTTCAAGAACTTCATGTTTCATTTGAATTTCTTCAAATTTACTCATGAGATTTTGAATCAGAATTTCAGATTCAAGTGGGAGAATGGAAGATTGTGCAATATAAAAAACAAATGCTCTAGTTGTAGAGTTACAAGACAATACTTTTGGTTCTTCTATCTCTTTTTCCATCAAGAAATGCAGGCTTTTTCATCCTCTAAGTTGGATGAGTCTCTGCTGTCAGCTAAGTCACTATCAGCCGACTCACTTGCACTGCTTCTACTTCTACTGCTGGTTTCAGCTTTCAGTGCTCTCGTGCTCTTTTTCTAGTCAGATGAGAGCTTTTTCCTGTCTGAGGACTTGTGCTTTCTTTTCTCATCGTCATTTTCCTTTTTCTCTTCAGGGCAATCAGCTTTGTAGTGCCTCTTTCACTTGCAGTTGAAGCTACATACATCTTTATCTCTTTTCTTGTTGTCTTTGCTGGATGAAGTCTTGTGTCTGGATGATGAGCTGCCTTTGTACTGCTTCTTTGCAAATTTGTCAAATCTTCTGATCATTAATGCAATCTGCTCTCTTAGCTCTTGAGTCTCTTTACTGACGCTATCAGGTACTTTACTTTGTTGAGGTGCCACCAATGTGCTGGTCTTGGGTGCCTTAGCTGGTCCACCATTTTCATTGTTTAGCTCAAACTCATGGGCTTTTAGCTCAGACATCAGGGTCAGCGTATTTGTCTTTCTTAGGTCAAGAGTTCCTTTCAGAATAGAAGTGGTGATTTTCCATCTCTCTAGTAGACCTCTTAGAATCTTCAAACACATTTCTTTTTGAGGATAGGCTTGACCCAACTTTTGTAATTCGCTGACTATAGAGGAAAATATAATGTCCATATGTTCTATTGTTTCACCAGTCTTCATTTTAAATTTTTCAAACTTATGTTTAGAAACATAAAGGTTGTTCTCCTTGATAGCTTCAGATCCTTCATTTATCAATGCAAGATTGTCCTGCATCTCTTTGGCAGATTTACAGTCCTTCACTCACATTTCCATGTTACTGCCTATAATCTTCATGATCATGTCTTTGGCTACAAGGTCAAGGTTGACTCTTTTTCTATCATCTTTGGTTCACTCTATTTTGGGTTTCTCCACCCAACTTTCTTGAGTTGCACCAACAGTCATTTGAGTCACGATCTTTATGCAAATGTATTATAAACTTTGGAAAACATAAAAAATACCGACCTCCTTGTTACCAGAAATCAGATTAGAACAGGTTCTGATACAAAGAACTCTGATCTTCTACCAATTGTTGGGCCCTAAGAAGGGTAGATCAAGAGTCAGGGGGGAAGGGGTGAATGACCTTGATTAGGAGTTTGTAACTTTTTATTTAAAAGTTTATGCAGTGGAATACCCTTCTAAATACTATGTTTTTCAAAGCTATGAATGCACACACACAAATAAACAGACAGACAGAATTAAAGTGCAAAAGGTAAGTGTAGAAATTAAAGACACAAAATGTATAGAGGTCGGGGTGTGTAATCCCCTAGTCCTCTTTTCTCTCGTGATGATCGGAGGAATTCACTATTTGATACACCGTTACAATAGAGATGATTGTCCTTTACTACAAAATTTTCACAATCCCGAGTTATCACTCCCTAGAAATTCTGAATTGCATCATTGACCCAAATCCACCATTGTTCCTTCGGTTTGTCCTTCAACAACTATCACAGTCACAACTCCTTCTCAGATGGCTCTGACTCAGTTGCTTCAGGCCTTGAAGTCAACATATGTATCTTCACTGATTTGATGATCTCCAAATGATATGAAAATATATGAATTGAAGAATTCACAGCTTGACAGAGTTCAAACTTGATGGGTCTTTGAAGCACTTGAATAATCTGAACTTTGGTATCTGGATATTCTTTGGAGCTCTAAGTGTTAAGAAAGCTTTTTGACAGATTGAAAGCACTCGATAGATCATTGATGTTCTTGTTATTTTGCCTTCTATTTATAGCTGTTAAGGGTGATTTTATACGTTTTATAAAGATATATTTTATATCAATTTCTCCTATATCCATATGTTTCTCATAGAAATCGAGCT
Organism: Gentiana dahurica var. dahurica; assembly: GCA_024500145.1. Taxonomy (NCBI): domain Eukaryota; kingdom Viridiplantae; phylum Streptophyta; class Magnoliopsida; order Gentianales; family Gentianaceae; genus Gentiana; species Gentiana dahurica. The sequence goes on along the minus strand of CM044902.1, from coordinate 37,834,611 downwards.
TTATATTGAAATATTGAGCAAACGGTATTTTTAACGGGTAAATTGCAAAACTAGTTAGTTTATGTGCTTATTTGTTGAATTTATGATTATTTGGATATTACTACGTTTTTGCGATGTTATGGATGTGATGTAGATACATATTTGCGACTAAGAAGAGGAATAGAAGAGGCTCCATTCGGATTTATATGAGGAAGGGAAGAGATAGAGATGAGAATAAAGGATAAAGATGAAGAAATCAGCTTCTAGGCATGCTGGACTGGCGTCCAAGTCCCGTCCACTATGGATGGGCGTCCATTGCTGCAGACTGGCGTCCAAGAGGGGTTTTTACATACAGAGAGTTTGGACGTGGTATGAACGAGCGTCTGCTCTAGCGTTTAGAATGTTGGACGAGCGTCCAGAGAAGAGGACGAGCGTCCAGCGCCGACTTCAGCGCAGCCGACTTAAAACTCTATAAATACAGCCGCGATTCCAACCCTAATTCATACATAATTCGATTCCTATTGTTACCCACACATAAGAGAGGAACCCTAGGCCGCCCCAGCCCCTTTTGGGAGGCTGGGGTGGCAAGTTAGATTAGGTTTTTATTTTGCTTTTCTGTTTTGCTGCTGCGATGTACTCCATGCTTGGGGGCTGCAATTGTTCGAACAGTTTGAATCCTTTTCATTCGGGTTTTATCTATTCTTTTATTTAAGTTTGTTTTATGATTTTATCTCAAAGTTGTATCTTTTCCTATGCGATTATTTGTTATGCAACGTATATCGGAAGATGGTTGCTTATCGATGTTTGATTTTGATGGAAGTCATGTTAGACTTAGATCACCATAGGAAAGATTGGATTTTTAACCTTGACATAACGGAAGTTGATAGGTTGATTATCTAGGTTGCTAGATTTGAATAAATCTTACACCTTGTTTTGATTGATAGACGAATTATGTACGGAAGTAGGATTCATACTTTTGATTAGGTGAACCACATCTTTAGTTAATCATCACAAGATAACCTTAGATAGAGATAGAGGGTTTGAAGGATTGGATGATTTTGTTTGTTCATTGTTAATCTCCATGTTCATCTTCTTGTTTATTTCCTTTTATAGTTAGTAGTTTAGATTTAGTTTTTATCGCTTTTATCCTTCCTGGCTTTGGATTAACAATCCTCTGTCCAGTTTACTTTTCGTTTTTTGTTTTCAGTTCCGTTTTGAATAAGTAACAATTTAAGGATTAATAAGATTAGATTTAACATCCCTTTTCCCTGAGGATCGATACCCGTACTTATCCAACTTTACTAGCAACTACCCGGTATTCGGCCGGTTAGGAGGTAGTTTTGCATGGTAGTATATGTTTTATAAATTTTCTTTTGTTTTAATGATGCAAAATCTCCCCAACAAAAGTGGCGCCGTTGCCGGGGAATCGGTGTTTTGTTGAATCTAATTGAATTAATTTTTCTTTTTCGTTACGTGTTTTTTGTTTTTGTTTTTCAATAAAAGTAGCGTTGAATAAATTGAGGTTTTTTTATTTTGCCGTGTTTCGATAACCGTTGGGTTAAGAATGTGCAAAAAAAATTTTTACTCGATTTATGACACGTGAATTACATGTTTGTGTTATCTAATCTGACCCTCTATGCTTTAATGTGATAAGGCTGCTGTGATGATTTTGTTTAGGATAATTAGGGTTTCTGTGTTTTTCCTGCTGTTTTCTGTGCAAATTCGATGACTGAACGAGCGTTCTCGTAAGTGAACGCCCGTCCAGTACCCTAACATGCAGGTAACCGAGCGTCTGGTTGGATGGACGTTCGTTCGTCCAGAAAGTTTCAATCCTGCTCTGATTTGAAGAATCAGACGGGCGTCTGTAATTCTAAACGGCCGTCTGGTCGGTTTTCAAGGCAGACGAGCGTCTGCAAAGTGGAACGCCCGTCCAGTGCTGAGATTTCCTTTGAACGTTCGTCCAGAATGCAGTCCAGGTTATGTTTTTCTTGATGCTTTAATTTAACTTGGATTACTTTCATACGAGCTTCTGTGGCTATTTCATTTTACGTAGATGTTCTGAACTTGCATATTCATATATTTCCATCTACGAATCCATGTTAAATAACTGATTAATTTTTATATGCATGATTCATCTATGCAAGTTATAGTCACTGTCGGTTCTCGTACGCTATAACTGGTCTTATTGTTATTTAGTAGCTAATGTCGGTTTACGTATGCTACATACCGCTGTGATGAATCTTTTAAGCTTTGAGACTTATGTGCTTCCTTGTTGTTTTTATAACTCATATGGGTAGCTACTGTCGGTTTCCGTATGCTACGTCCAGTCCATATGAGTTATATCTGTTTAGTATAGCTAACTGTTGGTTTTCCATAATGCTATCACCTTTGATGAGTCTTAAGGCACGTCTACACTGCATGTAATGAACAACACTGTCGTTTATCGTAACCTGTCATTATTTGGTAGACGTTTATTATATACATGTCATGTTGCTAATTAGTGGGCTAGTTTTCTTTCTTTAATTTTCGTTTATTTTTGCATATCACTTAGATGCATATCATTTAGCTGCATACCATCTAGTTGCATTGTTTTTCTATTTTTTCTTTTATTTTTCTTGAGCGTAGTTAATTGTCGGTTTCCGTAATACTACCTCGTTTTCTTTATATTTAGTTTCTGCATGGGCCGTAGTCACTGTAGGGTTGTCCTCGAAACCTGCTCAGCCTGAGCCTGTCAGAATTCATTTTTATTTTTAGGATTGCATATCATGTAGGCTGCATTGTAGTATATTTTCATGTAGTTGCACCTAGCCTACTGTTGTGTAATATTCCATGTATATGTTCCGTCTTTATATGAGCTTAATCTGAAAAATCTTTCTGACTTCTTTTCCATGTATAATCCTCTATCATTATTAGTTGGAGTTTGATGTTTCTGTTTCTGTGGCTTTATTCTTAGATGTCCTGAGTTTAAGTGTTGATCTTTCCATCTGAGCTATTATTCCTTTTTGTGCTTATATCAAACTTCCGTTCATTTGTGTTTAGATGCTTAGGTGTCCTGTACTTTCCCCTGTATGGTGATTTTTCCATCTGAGCAATTATACCACGTGCTTATATCATTATTGTTGATTGTTATATTTCCCCCCCGTGTCCCCGAGATACTGCCATGTTTTTCAAGTGGTGCAGGTACATTTTTAGTTGTTCTTGTTAAGCTACCTTTGGGAGTGGAAGCTGGGAAGGAATCCATATGATGTCACCGTTGTTGTCTTCTTTAGCCTATCTTCATATCATTACCAAATCAGCTAAGTTCTTTATCTTTTCTTTAATTCTGCACAACATGAGGACATGTTGTTATTTAAGTGTGGGGGAGGGGAATAGTTTCATGTATCTACATTCATTTGCCATACTATTATATTTCTATGAAAAGGTGTTAAATTTTAAAATTTTGTTTGTTTTGTCCCAAGTGAGCAATGCATATCTTTATTTGAGTTCTTATATCATTGGTGCATTATTTTGCATATTTAGTAAATTTAGTTGTTTCACCCGACACTATTTTTCACGTGCCATAGTAGATGATGAGCTATGTTTTTAAGCCATACCCATTTGATTAGAGATTTTTGATGATTATCGCATGATTCTTTGCTTCCATACGAATTTTGAAAATTTTAATAGTTTGTATTTTGAATTAAAGTATGACATACTGTGAATATCTGAAGGTTTGAATGTGATAGGAAGGATATAATTTAAGGTTTGTATACCAATCTAAGATGAATAATATGAATAAGATATATATATATATATATATATATATATATATATATATATATATATATATATATATAAGTGTCGGAAGTAGCTGCCGATGATTTGAGTGCGGTAGGGCATTATCACGAAATGTCCTATACCACTATGAGGTTAATAGCTCCCGACTGCCTGATGATAGTAGTCCAGCTAGGGTGTTATCCCGAAACATCCTATTGCTGGGAATGAGGGCATATATGCTATATATGTGGAATTAAGTTAATCTTAAAGAAAAATTTAGTGAATGGTAATGTGAAAAGATGGGTGAGAACCGTAGTTATCTTCTGACTATCCCCAGTATAAACTGAAAGATATGTTGTAGGGACTATCCTCTGAGTATGTCGGAAATATTTTAAATACTCCTTATTATTATTTTTCGAGTACGTATGTTTTGTGAGGTGCATGTTATAATCGTTTTTATATTTCTGATTTAAATGGGATGTTGGCTAGTTTTGCTTGAATCAATTTCAAGTGTGGATTTAGTGGAAATTTATTATGGCTATGCACACACACTTGGGTGAACCTCTAAACTATTGAATATGTTTTATGGTTGCATAAATGTTTATATGTCTCGAGTCTTGATTATGTTTTGTCTTGCTCGGGACGAGCAAGGTTTAAGTGTGGGGGAGTTGTTAAGGGTGATTTTATACGTTTTATAAAGATATATTTTATATCAATTTCTCCTATATCCATATGTTTCTCATAGAAATCGAGCTTTATATTGAAATATTGAGCAAACGGTATTTTTAACGGGTAAATTGCAAAACTAGTTAGTTTATGTGCTTATTTGTTGAATTTATGATTATTTGGATATTACTACGTTTTTGCGATGTTATGGATGTGATGTAGATACATATTTTCGACTAAGAAGAGGAATAGAAGAGGCTCCATTTGGATTTATATGAGGAAGGGAAGAGATAGAGATGAGAATAAAGGATAAAGATGAAGAAATCAGCTTCTAGGCATGCTGGACTGGCGTCCAAGTCCCGTCCACTATGGACGGGCGTCCATTGCTGCAGACTGGCGTCCAAGAGGGGTTTTTACATACAGAGAGTTTGGACGTGGTATGAACGAGCGTCTGCTCTAGCGTTTAGAATGTTGGACGAGCGTCCAGAGAAGAGGACGAGCGTCCAGCGCCGACTTCAGCGCAGCCGACTTAAAACTCTATAAATACAGCCGCGATTCCAACCCTAATTCATACATAATTCGATTCCTATTGTTACCCACACATAAGAGAGGAACCCTAGGCCGCCCCAGCCCCTTTTGGGAGGCTGGGGTGGCAAGTTAGATTAGGTTTTTATTTTGCTTTTCTGTTTTGCTGCTGCGATGTACTCCATGCTTGGGGGCTGCAATTGTTCGAACAGTTTGAATCCTTTTTCATTCAGGTTTTATCTACTTTTATTTAAGTTTGTTTTATGATTTTGTCTCAAAGTTGTATCTTTTCCTATGCGATTATTTGTTATGCAACATATATCGGAAGATGGTTGCTTATCGATGTTTGATTTTGATGGAAGTCATGTTAGACTTAGATCACCATAGGAAAGATTGGATTTTTAACCTTGACATAACGGAAGTTGATTGGTTGATTATCTAGGTTGCTAGATTTGAATAAATCTTACACCTTGTTTTGATTGATAGATGAATTATCTACGGAAGTAGGATTCATACTTTTGATTAGGTGAACCACATCTTTAGTTAATCATCACAAGATAACCTTAGATAGAGATAGAGGGTTTGAAGGGTTGGATGATTTTGTTTGTTCATTGTTAATCTCCATGTTCATCTTCTTGTTTATTTCCTTTTATAGTTAGTAGTTTATATTTAGTTTTTATCGCTTTTATCCTTCCTGGCTTTGGATTAACAATCCTCTGTCCAGTTTACTTTTCGTTTCTCGTTTTCAGTTCCGTTTTGAATAAGTAACAATTTAAGGATTAATAAGATTAGATTTAACATCCCTTTTCCCTGAGGATCGATACCCGTACTTATCCAACTTTACTAGCAACTACCCGGTATTCGGCCGGTTAGAAGGTAGTTTTGCATGGTAGTATAGGTTTTATAAATTTTCTTTTGTTTTAATGATGCAAAATCTCCCCAACAATAGCCATAATCCTTCTGATTTTGAAATTCTGTCCATTTGCTAATTAATGAAGAAGGAATAATCCTTTATTCTATCCGGATTTAAATCCCTTGATTTGCATGATCCTGTTTTTAATTCCCAACGTTCATCTTGATTTTCTACTTGATTTCCTCTTTCGTTGATTTCTTGATTGAATTCTTTAGTTACATGTTGAATTTGCAGATCACGTTTTTCTATTAGTCTGCTTGACAAGTCAGTTGGTTTTGTATAGTTCAATTGACATTTCTTTAAAATCATCATATATATGATGTTCCTTAGTCATACTTGACTGACTTGTTTAGTCAGCTTATCTTGTGATCAATCAACTTAATTTCTCAACTAATTCCTTCCGTGCCGTTCTCCTTTTTGATGTCGTATTTAGTTAGCTTACTTCATGTTACTTGGCTGACTTGTTCTTTGGTTTAGCTTATATGCCAATTTTTAGCTCTACTGATTCGTCTGAGCTAATATTTCTTAGCCGATTTGATTTGCATTTCACTGACACTTATTTTGTGTGAGGTCAGTGTACACCACTCTGTAGAAAACATTAATTCACCACTTAACTGGTTATCTTAGACTTACCCAAGGTCATCACAGACTTCCTTGGTTGTAAGTCAGTCCATAGGTCTTCACTTCAATGAGTCTGGATCCTCAGCCTTTGTACTCAGCTGATCTTCAGTCTTCACTTCACTAAGCTGGCCTACCAGACTACTTGTTACAGTGCTTAGTCTGATGAAACTATACAATGTCAGACATCTAGTAAAAACCTATACATAATTAATCTAAACTTATTTCAGGCTAACTATAACACTTGGTATGGCCTTCATCAAAATTTATAAAATGTTCCTAACAGGGTTAGCACCCATAGCTGACAAAGAATTAAAATTTACCAACAAGGAAGATTGATTCATAGTTTGGGGGGAATTATTAATCACAGATAGTTAAGACTAATCTTTAGAAACTCATAGTGCATTGGTGTGTGATCTTGTGTGTCACCATTATTTACTTACCTTGCTCCATTGTTGGTCGTAGACCACTTTTATCGTACTCGATCTTGAATTGATTCTACCCTTACGAGTCTTTGTGGGATTCGACTTTGATTCTCCCTTGCTGAGCTATGATTGGCCTAGTTATATTGCTAGTAGAAGCGAATTGCACGTCAAGATATTTGGTGCCGTTGCCGGGGACTCGTGTCAAGAATACTTTTGATTGAGATAGAGAAATTGTATATATCTGTTTTCTGAAATTATTGAGTTTGTTCAATTGTCTATGAATAATTGAGTCTAAACAATGTCTGATCTATCCGAATCTAGAAAAGTTCAACCCGACTTGGCGAGATAAGCACCCGACGCGTTGAGATTGCCCAGAATCTGCAGAACTCATTCTGTTTATTTGAAGTCAAGTCAGTAGTCAGAATCTTTAATTTTCATGTTTGCCCAGGCGAGTGTAACAGCCACCGAGGCAAGTATCTAACTATTTTTTTGTTTCTTTCTGACTATAGTATGCTACATGGAATTCAACAGGCAAACATGTACAATTCATACTCGAGATCGAGAAATTTGCCAAGAAAAAGCGCAGGTTGATACGTGAAACAAGAGAACATATCAAGAGACTAGATCATGATTTGAGTACAAATCATAGAGACCAAAGTGAAGAGAAAGACGAAGAGATTCCACCTTTGGAAGACCCAGATGAAGTTATGGCAGCAAGGAACAAATTAAATGGAAGAAATGGAGCGAACGGTGTCAAGGGAGTCTGAAACGGAGCAGGAGCAATTGAAGCTGTAGAAAGAAGAACATTACAGAGATATGCCCTAACAACGATTGACCAATTCGTACTGACTATTGTGCAACTGAAGAATGCGGCTGAGGTAAATCTTAAGCCGAACGTGATCCATATGGTGACAAATTACACTACCTTTCATGGAGTGCCAAATGAAGATCCTAGTGTCCATGTCACCAACTTCTTAGAAATTATCAGCGCTGTGAAGATAGCATGAGTTCTAGAGGACAACATCAAGCTGAATTTGTTCCTGTTCACACTGAAAGATAAATCCAAATAGCGGCTTTTGTCTCTAGCAGCAGGTTTCATTCAATCATGGACGAACCTACTGTAGAAATACATGAACAAGTACTGTCCACTTGGGAAGTCACTTCAAATGAGGCAAGAGATAATGAACTTCAGACAAAAGGTAGGAGAGAATTTTGAAGAGGCGTGGGAATGATTCAAGGAAACGCAACATAGATGTCGGCACCATGATATAACTCTGCTCGTACAAGTGCATAGTTTCTACCACAGTTTACGGCCCAGGGAGAAGATGAGAGTAGATGCATCAAACAATGGGTGTTGTCTGTTGTTTTGACCAGATGAGGCTCTGGAAAAGCTAGAACAAATCGCACTAACAAGTCAATGCGTAATGCACGAATTCCAAACCATCCGATCAGCTATTGTTATCAATGAGAAGATGAACGGAATGCAAGAAAGGATTTCCAAGGTACATAAAGTGTAGGGGATTTAGACCTCCAACACCAAGGAAGTGAATTATCTTGGGAGGCAATGAAACCCTTATAGGGGCGGCTATCGCCCAGGTTCTCCCGATCACCATGGATTTAGATATAATGATCTTTATGGTGAAGCAAAGCAATCCAGTAGTTTCGTGCCTCAACATAACAAGACCGGTGGTTGGAAAGCCGTCATAGACAATATGAGTTCAACAGTGACCGAGAGTGTCAGTCAATTAACAAAGTCCACGAGTGAGATTAGTGCAAACTTTAGACAATATTTCCAAAAGATTGAAGCAAGATTGACTAACCAAGAAGCACTAGTGCAAATTTTTTCATGCAAGTGGGAAAAATTATAGAACATGTTTCAGCCCATTCTCTGGGTGTCTTAACAAGCAACACGGAGAAAAATCCGAAGGACGTGAATGCAATCATGACCAGAAGTGGAAAAGAGTTACATGGACCGATCATCAAAGAAGGAGCATATATTTAGAGTAGAGATCAGAGCGTGGAGGAATCAAGGAAAACAAGGGACTCGACTTGATGAGACCTGAGCCCGACGAGTTGAGAATCTGTAGATCCAACAGGAGATAAAGGCGAGGAATAACAGGCAGTAGGTAAATCTTTTAGAACTGTTACTATTAATCCTGCATATCTCCCCTATCCCTATCGCAAATCTAAACCAAATAGTGATGATGCCCGCTACAGAATGTTTATAGAAATGTTTAAGAAATTACAAGTAAATATTCCCTTAATAGAAGCTCTGGTTGAGATGCCAGAGTATGCCAAATTTTTTAAGGAAGCAGTTTCTACTAAGAGGAAGATGTTAGATCTTGAGACAATCCGCCTGAATGAGAAATGCACTGCAGTTTTGCAATGCAAACTTCCGCCTAAATGTAAGGATTATGGGTGCTTCCTCATACCTTGCACCATTGGAGGAGTATGCCTTTACAAAGATTTATATGATTTAGGGGCAAGCGTCAATCTGATGCCGCTGTCCGTATTTCATAAGATAGGAATGAAGGAGCTTAATGAGACCTCAATAACCCTTTAATTGACTGATAGATCCATGAAGCAACCATGTGGGGTTGGGGAGGACGTGTTAGTGAAGGTGATGTACCGTGAGGTGCAATCACGAATGACAAGCAATAGGACTAGGTCTATCATAGTGTAGTGTACGGCGAAGCAAAGGTTGAATCCCATAGAGCATCATAAAACCACTAATTAATCAAGATTTAATGTAATGATAACAGTCTATGACCAACGAATGGTGTAATAATGATAACAACGGTAACGATGAACACACAAGATCATGCAAGTTCAACACAAGATAACAAGAGTTTATAAAGTATTTGTTCAAATTATGAGTGATTAGTTATTTCCGCCAATTTATGAATTGATGTACCCCGTGGTGAATTTTAGATCTTTAACAGCTACGGGTGCTAACCCCTATTATTATGCTACTTCCATGGGATGCGTCTTAGGGAGGTTCTCGGTTTTGAGTCGGCTATCCCTAGATCTTATTGCGTAGAACTTGTACTATTCAAGGTACACACAATAATGAGGTCGGATGCCTCTTATTTATAGTTACAATAACCGAATTAAAAACACCTAGAACTACCCCTCGTCCAAGAAAATGCATTTTCCGAAGGTTCTGCAACTGTTGCGACTGCGGCTGCACCTCCCGCAACTGCAGGGTATTTTGGTCCTTTTCTGTTCTGCCAACTTAACTGAAAGTTCTGGAACTCCCTAGGACTGCATTCATCCAATCCGGTCCAACATCCATCTTGAAGACTTGCCCCAAATCTTGCTACCTAAAAAAAGTCCAATAAAGCACGAAATTATATCAAATTGGGGAATATAATCGCTAAATGCAAATTATTCGACTCATGAACCCAACACATAATATTCGAATCAAATGGTTCATATAAACGGCCGAATATTACTACTTTTAGCTTAGAATGGGTGAAATGCTGATGCCATAAGATGTATCATTTTGAGCGTCATCAACTACCCTCCACTAGCCTTTTGATCGTCCTCGAACATAGTATCAAGGCGGAATGTACCTCCAAGAGCAATCCCTATCAACTACCACACATTCAATAAATATTTCAGGCAGAACATGTATCATGCAACAATCCATAAGTTTCCCATTAATCAGTACTTACCAATGCATCAATGTATCATATGATGGATCTTTCGTGATAGTGTGTTCAAGAAAAGAATGAAGTTATAGCGACCCCACAATCTTAACTTACTAGTGTGCACACTCGCTATTCTTACTTTCAGACTAAGGCAAACAACATGAAACATTTAATGAGGCCGGGCGGACTTGGGGACCTAGTACTACTCATGTCCTCGTTTGTTTCTATTTTTTATGCGAGGGTCGTGCGTCTTACGCTCTGAATTTTCTTCCCTGACTGCCTTGATGCTTTTTGCATTTTTTTCTTATCATTTATCTTTTTCTTGGCAGATTTCTCACTTTCCTTTTTTCTCTCTCTCTCACAAGCCCGTTTTATCCCATTTTACATGTTGTGGCATCACGATTGCTACCTTCATCCTACAATAGTTGGTTAAAGTGTATCCACCGATAAGTATCGATTCTCGGTCTAAGATAACTCTTTGTCTCATCCAAAGACTTCTCACTCAGATTATGTGCGCAAAAATTGAATGCAAATGACAAAATACCGATTAATAAGTCACTACATCATGTAACATAACACATGGTCATTCTTCCATAATAAATTGAATATGCTAGAATTAACTTCAAATCATTCTTGGGCTCCTTTCGTACCTATTCCTTACTCAAGACGTGCAATAGACAAGCTAAAAATAGTGTTTAAATTTGAAAATTATCCTCTTTTTTCGATTACTAGCTAAGACCGTCCTTACCCCCCACTTATTATAGGCATTGTCCCCAATGACCGGAGTAATTCCTTAATCCACTCTTCTCAAATGATGATTGGAGGAATTCACTATTGTCTTTCACCAATACAATAGTATGATTGTCCTTGGCTACATAAGCTTCACAATCTCAAGACTATCACTCCCTGGCTACAAAAGCTTCAGTGATTCAATCTTCAACACACTGCTTCTTGAGACAAATCCTTCAGCAGGTATCACACTGGGTTGCAATTCCTTCTCAGAAAATCTGATTCAATTGCTGCAAACAGATGTGAATTGAATTCACAAGGTTTTGATCAATCTAGTACTTGATATAGATTTGAAGCTTTTATTCTGAGTTGATCTTTTCTGGATTTGACAAAGTAGATGAATGTGAGGGCTAGATGATTTGATAGAGTTTTAGCACTTAGAATTCTTGATGATCAGTCGTATATCGTTTATATCTCATATGTATCCTTTTCGTCCGTCAATGACTTCTATTTATTGCCACGATTTCTTGATTTTGAAATTCGGTCCGTTGGCTATTTAATGTGGAGAATAATCCTTGATTCTTCCTTGATTTCATTCTCCTGGATTTCAGTGATCTGGATTTTCTTCAAACGTTCTTTATAAAATCCATCCTTGATTGATTCTGCATTAATCGCTTGTTTCCATATTTTCCACATTCTGATTCAAGTATAAACAATATACTTGACTTTGCTGTTGGTTTAGTCGGCTGTTGCTTAGCCGCTCCAGTGACTACTTTACTTATCTACTGGTCACTGGGCTGCTATCAGTCTGATGCTTCATTTCTGCTCATGTTTCTTAACCGATTTTTGTACATCTGATAGAGCTCCACTTCACTGATCCTTATTTTGTGTGAAATTAGTGTACACCATATTTAAAATAGATTTCATCACTTTTAATATGTGTCTTAGACTTATCCAACGTCATCACAGACTTCCCTGGTTATATGTCAGTCCATACGTCTTCACTTTACTTTGCTAGTCCTAGCCGTCTTCACTCAACTGATATTCTATTCATCATTTTACTGAGCCGTCCTATAAGTCTAGTACAATGTTTGTTTGAATGAACTTATACAACATTTCAGACTCTAAGTAAAGTCTTATACAAATATTACTAACTCATTTAGAATTATTTTAGGCTTGCTATAACAGACAGTATGACCATCATCAAAACAACAAAATGTTCCTAACAATTTCCTCCTTATTGATGATGCCAAAACCCTCATTAGCCTGCATATAAGTGCATATTTTAAACGAGAATAAAGTTTAGAGATTTTATTCATCCATAAAGGGCAAAAAGATTAAAAAGTAAGAAATAAGTTATTACAATCTACTACTTTTTCTCTGAAACCTTGATACCCTTAGAACTTACAGGGTTACCATTACTTTCCCCCTTTTTGGTAGCATCATGCTGAGTGGATATAATCTTGTTGGTAGCTTCTGATACTGAGACGACATCGTCAAGTTGTTTGATAGCATGATCCAGGGTGCTATCAATGATCTGCAGTTGTTGAGAATGAGTGTCCAAGATATCAACTATTAGGTTTAGCCTTCCATCTACTGCATTTCCCAGATGTGTTAGCTCAGTATGAACATGTTGGGTGACCATAGAATTCTGGAGAGTTAACATATTTCCTGGCTTCTCAATGATTGCATCTTGTAACTGAATGTGACTGAGTAGAGCCTCAATTTTCTGATTTAATGAATTTCCTGCATCTCTCAGTGTTGATTGAAGGTTTTCCCTGCTTGGAGCTGTCTTCTCCAGATCAAAAATGAGAGGGTCAATGTTCAGATAGAAAGCTCTATCTGGAACTTCATAGGGACCTTTTTGATTGTACTTGTGTAGTTTCATTAGCAAGGTCTTCCTCATCTGCCTCTTCCTTATTTTCCATGGTAGAGAGAGTTTCCTGGGGGTCTTGTGGCACTGCAAATCCTGGGGGGAATTTCATATCATCTTCTTCTTCCACTTCTTCGAATTTCTTAGTGGCATCAGGACTTGGTGTATTAGCTGGTATTCCCCTTGCTCTGTACTAGGGTTGCTTCTTGACATTCCTTTAGCACAGGTGTGTGCTGGTGAAGTTTTCTCAGTTGATCCACTCAGCTGTTGTTCTTTTGCTGCTTCACTCTGTTTAATAACATCAAGGAGTGATATGTTGTCAGAATCCTCTTTTTCTTTATGATCATCAGAGTGATGATCATCCTCTTCCTCTTCTTCAGCTTCTTCTTCTTCTTCTTCAGAGGTTGGCTGGACCTCTTCATCATCCTCTTCCTCTTCTTCATCAGATTGTGGGTCGACTTCTTCCTCTGGAACTTCTTCATCCTCATTTATGATCAGGGGTTCTGTCTCATTACTTTGAAAAACTCTTAGTTGAGCCTCTCTGGTTTGAGATCTGGTTCTTCTCCTGAACCTAGAACTGCTGCTTTCAGCCTTCTTTCTTTTCTGTCCTGCTCTTGTCTGCAATTTCCTTGACTGCTTGACATAAGTGAACATCACCTTTGAATTGTGTAGTTTTATCAGACTGACAGGTTTCACCTTCATGCTGTCTATTAGGTGTTGGAGGGGAATTCCAAAGGACTTCTTCTGCTAGAAAATAATAGGCTTTACCGACCTATTTTTCCCACCTAGGGCAGCCGCATCAATTTCTGCTTGTAATTGTTCCTTGATTCTGAGGAAAATGTACATTGCCCAGTTGAATTCTAGGCCTTGACAGATAATGGACATCAGTCAGGTCCTTACTTCAGTCATTCCATGCAAGGATCCAAGTTTTCCTTGTATGCACTTGATGATTAACAGACCAAATTCTTCAAATGGCTTTTTGAGGTCAGATCTGTTGCAGTTAAATCTTTTCTTCTTTGATGTGGAATCTTTCCTAATTTCCAACCAAAAGGCAACCGTATCCACAACTATTTATGCTGCATTTGCTGAGCCAGTTGATGATAATCCGAGGTAGCGATTGATCGTTGTTGTTGTAATTGTCAGTTCCCTTCCATTGATTGTGGTGATGATTTTATCAGGAGTTGAAGTACCATCGTCTGAGGTGTGTCCTACCTCAAATCTTTCATTTTTCCAGAATGCGACCAGATTCTCATAGAAAATCCTATTGATTGGAGGGTTAAGAAAGGTCATCAGCCCTAAATTTGTACACCCATCAACCAAACGTTGTGCTTGTAGTTCCTTGTTACGTAAAGTGAGTTAGTGCTCGGGTCTGAAGAATGACCCAGTGACAATCGCTTGTTTATTATGATTGCCGGACTTTTTGGTGGAGGAAGATGAGGCTATTTCTTAAAATTTGAGAGTAAAAAGCTTGTAATTTCTGGAGAATCTTTTTAAATGCAAAGAATGCGTATAGATTTTGTGAAAATGTATAAGTGTGGTTTATATAGCAAGAATATATAGAGTGTGATAAAGATTTGAATATGGAAGGATTTAGTAGAGTAATGGCGTGATTTTGTTTATAAGAAATCACGGTTATTGAGTGTATTGGGAGAGTGGATTGAGGCAAGTAATGATAGTACATGGGAATCGAGGCCTTGCTGTCATTCAATCAATTCAAAATGTAACCTCCACGATTTAAAAAGATACCCACATGTGTAATCCTTCATAATTAATAAATAGAATCCTCTGATTTTCCACATGTTTAAATGATTTATTCATTTCACACCTCTTTGCTAATAAAATATTCATGGTGGAGTGATGAGCTGAGTTTGCTGATTACTCAGCCGGTCCCTTCTTGAGCTGCTTTATCAAAACTGTTCTTAACAACCAGTGAAGTGAACTTCACTGGTACCAGTGCCTTACCTGCCAAGTGAGTGCACCTGAAATGGCAAAGGTTTAGTCAGCTGGTGAAGTCACTATGCTGGTTACTCCAGTTAGCTGCTCAAAATGACTTAGTCCAATTCAATCATTCCCAACTCAGTCCTTAATTTACAAAATCTTTCATGACTGAGTGGCTTTGGAATATATCAGCCAGTTGATCCTCAGTAGATATATGTTTCAAGATAACATCTCTTTTTTCCACATGATCTCTAATGAAATGATGTCTTAGGTTCTCTGTAATTGAGATTGCACTTGTGTTGTCACACATAATAGGAATTGTATTCTCTTCTATTCCATAGTCTCTTAGTTGCTTTATGATTCAAAGAACTTGTGCACAATAGCTTCTAGCTGCTATATATTATGCTTCAGCTGTTGAAGTTGAAATGAAATTTTGTTTCTTGCTAAACCATGATACTAGTCTACTGCTTAGCATCTGACAAGTTTCTGAGGTGCATTTTATATCAACTTTGCATTGCATAATCTGAATCTAAATGATTCAACTTTAACCCACCATCTTTTGGATACAGAATTCCCACATTCATGGTGTGTTTCAGATATTTGATAATCCTTTTTGCTGCTAAAATGTGAGATTACTTATGTTGTGATTAAAATCTTACACATACTCCTGCAACAAATGCAATACCAGGTGTGCTTGCAGTTAGATAGAGTAATGATCCAATAATCCCTCTGTATAACTTTTGATCAGCATCTTTTCCATTCTCATCCTTCCCAAGTATAGTTCTTGCACACATGGGTGTTTCTGATGTTCCACTGGTGCCCATACGATACTTGTTTACCAAGTCCTTTGTGTATTTTGCTTGATTGATGAAGATGCCATCTTTCATCAGTTTCACTTGTAATCCAAGAAAATAGTTAAATTCTCCTATCATGCTCATTTGGAATTTTCTCTTCATCAGACTTGCAAACTTTTCACATAGCTTCTCATCTTCCGATCCAAATATGATGTCATCCATATGTATTTGAACTAGCAATGTGCTTGATCCATCTTCTAGCTTGAATAGTGTCTTGTCTATTGTGCCATTTCTAAATCCATTATTGATCAGAAATGGAGATAGTGTTTCATACTATTGGACATATTTTAGTTTCAATGATGAGTGCCAAACTAGCTGTTATAGAGCAAAGGCAAAAAGATGTCTAGAATGAATGTATAGGTTTTCTAGAGTTTGATATTTGTATTGGTTTGATCAAACAAGCACTCTAAAAAGTCCAGCTGACTTGATCAGTAGACCTATCTAGGTTAGGTGTTCAGTAGAGCGTCTAGGAGCTACTGAAGACTGAAGGCTAAGGGTTCAAACTCAGTAATGGACGCTAAGGATTCCAACTTAGTTTTGAAGATTTAAAAGCCAAGGATATGGGATAAGAATTTTGGTAAGTCTGTGATAGCCTAAACTGATCACATATCCCATGTATTGAAGGCCTAAGTTCTATAAAAGGAAATGTGATGATTGGGACTTAGTTATACTTAAAGTGGTGTACTCTAACTTCATACTCAAAAGTTAGATGAGAAGCAGTCAACTGAGTGTTCATCAAGAACACATCAGACTATAAGTCAGCTGACCAAGAGTATGCTTCAGCAGACTTATATTCAAGACATCTGCTGAGCATACATATGAGAATTTAATTTGATCCAAGAATTATTCTAAAGGATTAAATGGATAAGGATGATAATCAAGCGTTGGATCATCTATACAATCAATGGTGGAGATTAAAAAGACGTTACAAGGACTTCTAAATGAAATCAGAATATAGAAAAATCATTGGTTGATAGACTGGTTGTCAGAAGGACACTGACAGTGTCAGAATGTAGATCAGAGGGAATTCAGGGAGTGATCAGAAAAATCCAATAACGGTCTGATTCAGAATTCAAATTCAAAGCATGGATTTACACCTATAAATAGAGGACCTCTGGGATCAAATCAAACACCGAACATACAAGCAATCAAAAGCATTATACCCTGCTGAACTGAGCTTTAATTCTGATCAAGAATTTTTCTTCAAGTGTCATTGTTTTCAAGTATCATCCAGTACCTACACTTGAAGATCTTAAGTTGCTGATCTTTTCAACCTGATCAAAAGCTTGCTGAAGCTGAATCACTTTCTTGATTCAATCCCTTCTTTTCAAGAAGAAATCTGTAGACAGAGAAGCACTGCTGAGTGTCAAGATCATTTGTTTTGTGGTGGATCTGGTGAAGAGGCAATCCTACCCTTCAAGGACCAGTGGAGTAGTAGGAGCAGCAATCCTACTTGTTCTTAGTATTCAGTTTGTGAAGCCATAGTTATTGGTCAAAGACAAACAGCATAGAGACTTTTGTAACAGCAAACTCAAAAGACTATAGTGAATTTCCTCCAACATCACATGAGAAGAGTGGACTGTCAGGATTACACCACCTGGAACCACTATAAAATTTGCCTTACTTTACTTTACTGCATTTACTTTGTGCACTTTATTTTATTGCATGCTTTATCATATCAACCTGCTGATTTAGCTACTGGATTCATAGACCTTTCACTACTGAATCTAATGCTTAGTATCATCTTTAAACAACAAGTATAAAGGCTTAATTTATTATATTCCGCTACAACAGATTCAATAGAATTAATAGTCAGCAGACTGCTTAAGTCAACGGAGTATTAACCCTGCTGAATTTGTCTTAACTCCGAAAAAGTTTTAAGTGTTAAATTTATTCACGCGTCTCTAAACTTAACCAAAGCCTTTTCAAGGGACCAACACATACCAAGCCCTTGGTTCTTGTTTGAGTCCCTAAAATGCCTTTTTGAGTTTGTACACCTTGTCTTCTTTTCCCTTTATCTGAAAACCAGGTGGTTGTTCAACATACACTTCTTCTTCCAAGAGTCCATTCAGGAATGCACTCTTCATATCCATTTGATAGACTTTGAAATCTTTGTGAGCAGCAAATGCTAGGAAAAGTCAGATTGCTTCCAATCTTGCTACTGGTGCAAAGGTTTCATCATAATTAACGCCTTCTGCTTGTGAATATCCTTTTGCTACCAATCTTGCTTTATTTCTGACAATAGCTTATTGTTCATCCATCTTGTGTTTGAATACCTATTTTGTTCCAATGATATTTGCCATATCTGGTCTATCAACAAGTTCCCAGACTTCATTTCTTTCAAATTCATTGAGTTCCTCTTGCATAGCTGTGATCCGATCAGCATCTTGGATTGCGCCAACTATTGTTTTTGGTTCCACCCGTGACAAAAAACAAGTTAACATGCTTTCCAGTTGTCTTCTGGTTCTTACACCTGCATGAACATCTCCAATGACTTGTTCTTCTAGATGATCTCTAAGCCAATTCAAATCCGGTTGAAGTTGTCCTTGATCTGGTGCTTCTACTGGTCTGTTTGTGCATCAGCTTCCGGGATTTGAGCTGGTGACTCTGCTGGTGTGATAACTTGTACATCATTTTGGTTTTCAACAGTGTCATTTAGTATAGTGGCTGGTACTGTTGTATCCATATAGACTTGTCTTTGTGTAGATTCTTCTTCTGTTATGTGTAAGTCTTCACCAGTAGTGTTCGGTTCATCAAACACTACATGAATTGATTCTTCAATCGCCAGGGTTCTTTTATTTAGCACTCTGAAGGATTTTCTTGTATCTGAGTATCCTATGAAAATTGCTTAATCAGTTTTTTCATCAAGTGTGTGTAACTGATTCCTGTTCAACACAAAACATTTAGCACCAAACATATGTAAGTGAGATATATTAGGTTTTCTGCCATCCACACTTCATATGGTGTTTTGACATGAAATTTGTTTATAATTGATTTGTTCTGAGTATAGCATGCTGTATTTTCTACTTCCGCCCAAAATCTATTTGGTAAGCTTGCTTCTACTATCATTGTTCTAACAGCTTCCTTTAAAGTTCCGTTTCTTCTTTCTGCTACTCCATTTTGTTGTGGAGTTCCTGCTGCTGATAATTGATGTAGTACTCCAATTTCTTCACAGTAGGTTCTAATCACTTCATTAGGAATTTTGTGAGCTGTCAGATCTTATCTTGATAATCTTTAATTCCTGCTTATTTTGTATTCTTCTCAATAGATCTGGTAGTTTCTTGAGTGTTTCTCTCTTCTTGTTCATGAAAATGGTCCAGGTGTATTTGGAAAAGTCATCCACCACAACTAGATTGTACTTTTTGCCACATACACTCACTGGTGTGACAGGTCCAAATAGGTCCATATGTAATAGTTGAAGAATTCTTGTTGTTGATTGATGTGGCTCTAATTTGAATGAGCTTTTGATCTTTTTTCCTTTTTGGCAAGCATCACACAGACTTTAGTTCTTGAATGTGATCTCAGGTAGGCTTTCTACAAGTTTCTTCTTTGATAACTTGTTGATTGTCTTGAAATTCAAGTGTGTGTCTTTTGTGCCATATCCAGCTGGGTGACTGTTTGTTCTTGACAAGCAAACATGTCTCTGCTTTTGCTGTCTTCCAATCCACAACATACATGTTGTCTTCTCTTTTTCCTGCCAATACAACTGTATTGGTTTGTTTATGAATCGCCTTGCATCCTTCTTTGCTGAAATGCATATTGTAGCATTTGTCACAAAATTGATTGATGCTTAGCAGATTGAAGTTTAATCCTTTGACATAAGCTACATTCTGAATCTTCAAGTTGTTGTTCACTATGGTGCCTTCCTCCTTAATCTTGCCAGGATTTTCTTTGCCTCCATAGGTGACTTTGGGTCGCTCAAAAGCATTGAATTTAGTCAACCATCCTTTATTGCCAGTCATGTGTCTAGAACATCCACTGGCTATCTACCAGACATCCTACAAGACAAATTAGATATTTTTCGGTACCCAGCACTATTTGGGTCCATACCTGTTAGCAATCATACCTCCTACTCCAAATGTGTATCCAAAGGATTTTCTTCTTGGGGGTTGAAATCACCAACTTCATACCTATAAGGCATGACAGAATAACTTCTAATAGATTTACTAAAAGTATTCTGATACACTTTCATGCTTTTTGACATTCCAGCATCTTGTTTCACTCTCCAATATACATGAGGTGATCTATTCTCAAATTGTCTTTTGTAACCAGGACCAGTCTTATTCTGGTATCTCCTGAATCTAAAGGATTGTCTATGAATTGGTCTCCTTTTGTAGGTTGGGGGTGCAACATTCCAATCATCTTCTGAAGGCTAAAGTCTGCCTTACCTTTTAGTATGCCCTTGCCTTTAGTAGGCTGGTAAGATGATTTTCTTTGATGTTTCACTGCACTGGTCTGTGGCTTTGCTGGTACAGGATGGGCAGTTGACACATTGGGCTGTCTTTTTCTGAATTTAGGACCAACTTTGGTCTTTGATTCATTCTTGTGTTAACCACTGTGTCTTCCCTCATCTTGACTATTGTAACAAACACTAGATCTGGATCCAAACATTTTTGCAGGTTTGTAAGCTGGTACAGAAATCATCTCTGTTAGTGAGGTAGTTTCCTTTGCTGGTCTATCCACATCAGATTTTCGACCATATGCTGTTTGTTGAACAACTAAGTTAACTTCCTTACTAGTTAAGTGGGATTTTCGAATATCCAGTTCTCTTTTTAGTCTCTCATTTTCCTTTCTTAGATTCTTACATTCATGTTCCAGAATTTCATGATTTGATTGAATTTCTTCAAATCTACTCATGAGATTTTGAATCAAACTCGTAGAATCTAGAGGGACACTGGTAGATTGTCCAGTTTCAGATGTAGATGCATTAGATGAAGATGCACTAGATAGTACCTCTGTTTCTTCAACTTTTTTTGCCATTAGACATTGACATGCCTTATCATTGTCTACGCTGGTGCCTTCATCGGCTTCTGAGTCATTATCAGATGACTCTGCTGCACCACTCTCTTCACTACTGGTTTCAGCCTTCAATGCCTTTTGCTCTTCCTTTTATCTATCGACTTGTATCTTTTCTTTTCCTCATCTTTGTCTTTCTCATATGGACAATCAGCTTTGAAGTGCCCCTCCTTCTTGCAGGTGAAGCATCTGAGTTCATCATCCTTCTTCTTGAAATCTTTGCAAGATGAAGTCTTGTTTTTGGATGAAGAACATCCTTTGTGCTGCCTTTTACTGAATCTGTCAAATCTTTTAATCAGTAGGGCAATCTGCTCTTTCAGTTCTTGAGTCTCTTTGCTGGTTGAGTCACCTGCTTTGCTTTGCTGGGGTTCCAGCAGTGCACTGGACATGCGTGGCTCTACTGGTGCACCATTTTCATTGTTTAATTCAAATTCCTTAGCTTTTAGTTGTGATATTAATGTTAGAGTATCAGTAGGGATTTACCCTATAATTAGTAGTGTGAAGTTGAAGTTGGATCAAATGTGCAGGAGGTTTCTGTGGGGTGGTTCTTGTAATTCTCTTAGGAAGTCTCTTGTTGGTTGGAAGGAGGTCTGTCTGCCTAAATCTGAGGGTGGATTGGGGATCTTTCAGCTTGAAGCCTGGAATCTTGCACTTCTTTGTAGGATTCTATGGAACTTCCATTGTAAAAAGGATAGTCTTTGGGTGAAATGGATCAGTGAAATGTACTTGAAGAATGTGGATTTATGGGTGTATCAGGGCAAGCAGGGTGCTTCTGCTCTTATCAAGGCTATTTTTAAGATCAGGGACAAGATACTTGTACAAGCTGGTTCTGTTGCAGCTGTTGTTGCTTTATTGCAATCTTGGTCCATTGGATCAAAGTTAAGGCCTTCTAGAGCTTATGATTTTTTCAGGCATCATGGGGAAAAGGTCTGGTGGTGCAGAAAAGTTTGGAATCCTAGGGCAACACCTAAACACTGTTTTCTTCTATGGATGGCTAAGAAGAACTATCTTCTGACCACTGATAAACTGCACTTTGATGATAAGGCCTAGTCACTGTGTGGTTTGGTCAATGAGTCAGCCTCTCATCTTTTCTTCTAGTGTCAAATATCTTGTATGGTTTGGGGCAAGGTCAGGTTGTGGTTAGGCATCAATAGAAGTCTGGAAACTGTTACTGGTGCAGTAAGATGGATTAGTAGGAAGTGTAGGGGTACTTCCCATGGGAATGTAGCAAGATCTGCTTCTGTTTCTGTTGTGGTGTATTGGCTTTGGCATATGAGAAACAAGAAATTTTTTGATGGTATTAACATGAAGACCACAGATGTACTGCATTGTATTAAAACTCACCTCTTTTATATAATGCAGGCGGCATTTCCTTTGTATATCTTCACCCCATGATGTTAGGGTTTTGTATATCTTTTGTGATTTCTAGTAGGTTTTGTTGGTGGATGTATGAGATTATTTTGTTTCTCTACACACCTTGGGATAGGCTCTGTGAGTTATGCTCTCACATGACCCCTTTTGACAGTTTTTAGGTGTTGTTAAGTGTTTAGTGGCTGTTGTTTCTTATTGCATATAACCTCAGGGGTCTTATGCATCTTGGAATCAACAAATCTAACCTCTTTTCAACACTGTGTAGGTGTTAGTTTAGTTCTAATTCTGATTAGGATGTAATTTTTAGTATTTTGCATACCTTGGTTATAAATTTTTTACCTTTAACCAAAAAATGTTAGAGTATCAGGGTTGGCAAGTTCCAGTGTGCCTTTGAGTACTGATGTAATGATCTTCCAACTTTCTGGTAGACCTCTTAGTATCTTTAGGCAAACTCCCTTTTGTGGATATGTGTTCCCAAATTGTTGTAGTTCACTGATGATACTCGAAAATCTTGTTAGGTGTAGTGCCCGAAAGACAATTTGTGTAATTGTTTTTGATAACATAATTTACCTCACCTTATTACTTGCTTTGTGCTTGTAAGTAATACACTGTTGCAAACCCTAAGTATATCTGTATGTAACCACTTAACTCAGTGTATGGATTACACGTGAGGATTGAGTTGGTGGTGATATACTTAAACTGTTAGTCCATGGTGAACTTAATCAGAGTTTAGGGTCTCTTGATTAAAACACCGATAATGCGCCCAGAAAACCTTAGGGTGTGATAGTCTTATCCGGACTGTCGGTAGAGGGTACCTACGTGGGGCATTTATATATGATGGCATTCATATAGGACTGGACCGATTTAATCTGTATTTCTCGGTATAATTCCGTAATCGAGGAATCTTATTAAATCATTAGATGATCATATATGGATCAACCTTAATCCTGAGGTGATCACAGGGTGCTGCTTGTCTCGGGGTAGTGTTTGATGTGTTAGTTACGGTTCACTTAGATATGTGTTCCAAGCCACTTCTCATTGGCACTATCTCCTGGTGAGTGGGTAGTTCTGATTTTCATAGACATGGAATCCATTCCTTCCTGCGGGAAGTAGAGAGACAGTCCCCTTATTTGTTAGCCCTAAGGAAGTGATCGATCCTGGGAGTTCACATTTGACTAATTAGCTACTAGTCAGATATGTGCACTAATTGATCATCAGGGGGTTAATGGTAAATAAGGATAAGATATTCTGAGTCGGGTTCACGGAGACTTCCCACTCAGAATGGATAGTCTATGGAGGGTTAATCCGTAAGTAGTGATTATATCAATGGACGCTTATTCACTCTATGGGTTGAGTATAAGTATACATCTATAATTGGTAGAGTTCAGTTTCGGGTTTATGGTGGCGTAATCCCGGAATTAATAATTATATTCTGTTTCATGAATAATTAATTATTGGAGCTACTGGTTATAGGTCCATGGTCCCCGATGTGGCTTCTGTAATTCGGACTAATAATCTTGTTATTTGGGCCTCAATGATAATTAATTGGCTGGGTTAATTAATTGATATGAATAGATATTATTTAGTTGGGCTAAATATAATACACATAAATGACATTTTATGTGGGCTTAATAACCCTATAAGTGGCGCCAATTGCAATGTTATTTAATTAGAGATAAATTAGTTTTCTTGGATAATTATTTAACATGTGATTTATCTTTTATTTGTTAAAAGATAATTCATGGAATATTAGATAATAATATGATTTATCCTAATTTGTTTGGGATAATCATTTTATTTATCTTTTATTTGGAATAAAGGATTTATGTAATAATTATCTCTTAATTATTAAATCCTTGGAGGACAATGATTACTCTCCTATATAAGGAGAGTTCTCCCAAGTCTTATTGATTGGTGAAAATTTCGACCACTATAGTAAAAGGGAGAGAAAAATTTGTTTTTTCTTGTCTAGGGTTTTAGAGGAAGAAAAACTCTAAGTTTTTCTTGGTGTTGCATATCAAGGAGGTTCGTGTATCAAGAAGTGTATCCACCAACCGCCGTTTGGAGAACACATCGAAAGATCCAGGCTTCTCTTCCCGATATTGGTAACATGATCTTAACCCGCTTGTAGTAGTTTAAGTCCTTTAATTATGTATTGTGATGTATAAGTCGTGATCCATCCGCTGTGCATAGATCTAACTCGTTTAGATCTAAGATCCTACATCCTTCATGTGGTATCGGAGCCAGGTTCCATGATTTATATAGTCATAATCATAATTAAACGATTTAAAAGAGTGGAATTGCATGTTGGTAAATTTTATTTATTGTTTTATGCTTTGATAATGATTAATTGCTATGGTTGAAGAGATGGATTGGGGGTTGGCACTGTTTAACCATTAGATCTATTGTAAACTCATATAAACGATGAAAATTCATTCATATGAGTATAGGAAATTATGTAATTTATTTTTATTGCAATTTTAATTTTCAGAAAATAGATCTGTTTAGTAGCTGTCTAGTTATTTCGTTTTTCCCGTTGATCGAGCCGTTCAAAGGACGGTCCCTCCGGTCAGAATCAAGATTGGAAGATGATGAACAATTCCACAAAATTTGGCATCGATCGGAGTCCGTTATGATATCCGTTCGTTGCTGCAAGGAAGCTGATGTAACAGAAAAACGCAGGATTCACAGAAACCCTACCTGTGACTTCCTCGAATTTCTGGGAGATGTTGGACCGTTGAAACGCAACTCCAACCGGTCAGATCGATGAATATGGATTTTTTGACGTGGAATAAAAATTTCAGGTCGATCGGGATTCATCTCGATCCCCGATAGGCCTCGGGAAGTCTCTGATGCGCTGCTGTAAAATTCAGATTCAGCAGCAAGTTGGGCGGCTCACTAGAGAAAATTGACAAGTCAAAGCTCCGATCAAACCGTCCATATTGAAGCCCGAGGAATGAAGAACAGATCTGGAAAGTTTCGTCGTGATCCGAGTTCGTTTTAGTTTGCCTATCGTCGAAGTTTTGAACAGCTACAGATTAGGGTTTTATTTTATTTTCTAAATAGATTAGCTACGGGGGTGCCAACGGTCCATCTCGGTGTTTATTTTCCGCACTAGAATACATGTTTAGATTGTATGTGTAGAACCGGAAAATTGCCATGACATGCATCATATCATGAATTCCACTCCATATGCATACATGTAGAATTAATTCGAGGAATTAGTTAGGCATGTATAAAACACGCAATTAGTTTTAATTAATTGTTTGATATTAATTAGAAAGTAATTAGGGTAAAAACCGAGGAACACGGGTTTTTTCAATCGTCGAGGTTGGGTGATGGATTCTCGGTGAATCCCACTCTGCGAAAGCATAAGGAGTAAAATCACGAAACCTCGTGGTTAAGGTGTTGGATTCTCGGTGAATTCCACCTTACCTAGACGAGATTACATTTTTGTTCCGTAGTGTCTACGTGAAAGTTTGATGTTTAAGGATTGGATAATCATGAGCAAACATGGTTCGAAAGTGGTTTAACCACGGTTGGGTGGTCAACAGTAGCTACGGCTCGATCGACTTCACCCTCCACGTGTGGTGTTTGCACGGGGGTCTGGCAAGGCTGAGCCATCCGAAGTGCCACTACGGCTCAACGGAGCTCTCCTAGTCTTGACCCGTCCGACGGCTACATATGTTCCAACGAATAGGTCGGGTGGGCTACCCCACGTAACCAAAAACATTCGGGCCTATGATTTATTGTTCCTTAATGTAACATCAAGTCCAAAAACATGATCAGTACACCCACCACTTTTTTCAAAATATTGAGTGGGAGCGGGAGAGGCGACAGCCGACCCCACGGCCTCTACTGTTGACACAAGCAATGTGAGAGAATGGTGACACCTCGTGCTGGCTTTGATTTCGGCCCCCTAAGGAAGGCCTTCACCGCAAAATTCAAGGCTTGGTCTCCGAAAGGATAGGATTTTGGGTACTCGCCGGGTCACTGACCGACCCTAAGGCGGCACACTCGGGGTCTACCTAAAAATCTGAGATAGTAGGTCACACTCATAAAGGGTATTTTTGGTAGTACCTTGGCTGAAAAAGGAAAGGTGATTGACGATCACAAATGAGATGTTCGATTCTCAATCTGATCTTCAATGTTAATCGAAACCTCTTTGACCAACCCTAAGCCGGCACTGAGGCATTAGATTAAATCCTTGGAATGGGAGGATAGACTATAAGTACTTAGTTTATGTTCCTAAAATTTATTAGTAGTGTATGATTTGGATTTATTTTCTGTCAATTTTATTTACAACTATTTATATATCTCTCTAGGGTGCTAGACTGCTAGTGTAAAAATGACTAGTAATGACTTCGTTAAAAAGTGGTAAGTAACTAGAACGTTGTACTTATTGATCTTACATGCGATTAATTTTTCGGAAGAGATATTTCTCTTGAACCTTCAAGACTTAAGTGACGTAAATAAGTATGTCACTGCTGTCACTCGTATTGAACGAGAGACAACCATAGTTAGTTTGAAAGATGATTGGGACGATAAAATTCTTCTAGTGAATTTTAATTGTGTAATGTCTACACGAGAAATTTTCTAATAGAAAAATTGGAGAATCATCAATTAAAGTGTCTCTAGTTAGACGGTATTTGGAAACGATAAACTAGTGGGAGCTTTTATCTGTTGTTTTTCTAATTTATTAGAAAATTAGTCCCACTGGGTAACACTTTCATTATACATCCCACAGTTCACGAGTAGTGTCTACTCAAACGAACTGCTAGTTCAAGACTATTTGCTTTTAAGGAAAGTCAAGAATGGGAATGAATGTCTACAAGTGTTAATCATCTAAACTAAGATTGAGGCTAATTAACCGAAATATTAATTAAAGAAAGTATAGGATAAGGAAAGTGATTTCGGATCACTAACCAATGAATCCTTAGCGACTTTCTTAACCAAGTAACTCGACTCGGTAGCTTAGTTCTTTAGAAGAACAAGGAAGCTATGCATTAACAATTAATAAAGTAGACAACGGGCAGTAATTTCAGCTAGAATAGTGGGAGTGATATAAGGAAATGAATTTCGGATTCTATCCTTGAACATCACAGAAAATTTATTTTTCTGTTTACAGATTCGTTGAAACAAATGGATTCACTTTCAACTCGATATATTGTTACCTCATAGAAAGTGAAAATGACATTTGTAGTACGAATCCGAGACTCGGACTTTTGTTTGATAAAGTCAGAACCACTAAGAAATGTTGAAAAGGTATATCTAACACGTCTTAAACTATTATAGGCGAATGGTTTCCGTATTAAGATAAACGACCCTTCAATATCTATTAATTAGTGCATATATCCTAGAGATAAGACCTGACGACTGGCGAAGGGTGATTCCTATCTCCCAGTCTGGGAACACTATCTCAAAGGAACAATGACTAAGTTTCCTTTCAATCGGGAGAGGGTAATAGGTTTGAAGAGGTAACATAGCTTGTTCATAATGACCTTCGGGGTCTAATGAGATATACAAGCTAGCGGGAGATTTTGAATGGTGACATTTTGTCTGATAACTACTCAAAACACTGGTTAGTTTATCGAAAGATTACGAGCAGGAGTCTCTGATTTTAGCAGAGAGTAGAGTATTCCATGCTCAGAAATTGGCTATCACATAGTCTTGGGACTGATGTTCGGCCTGCCTCCTAGTAGAATGTTTTTCACTGAGGAAGAAACCATACACTTGCCCCATATATAGTTATTGATTTGCTACAATACACTGCTAAACTCGATTAAGATAATTTGGTGCAAAATAATGGTTAACATTATTATGTAAACCGAGAAGTCTATCTAGAAGATGGTAGTGAATTTATGGATAAGGAGTGAATTCGGTTCACACCACTTCCGTAAATGTAAGCATTTAGCACTTAATGCTTGAAGGTAGGACTGGAGATTTTGCGCATACGTTCAGATTGTGACTGTTCGTGAAATATCTTAATGTGTCGAGTGAAGGTTGGTTATAAGATTCTTGAGACCAGAAAGTGACGGTTGAACTGTCACAAGCCTTCTGATAGAATCTATAAGTAATAGCCTTAAACCTTGGAGTACGGTTACCCAAAGGTAGTTACTATCTGATTTAATCAGACCACGTCCAACATCGGTTGTTGGTGATTACACTGATAAATACTACTAGATCAGAATGTCAATCCACCTAAAACACAGTGGGAGTATGGTTTAACCGTTGACCCATTGTGGTTTTGTGGACTTTATAGTCTGCTGGGGTGATTGATAACCTATGGCTCTTAGTGGGCTGTATAGGATTCTGATCATAGAGGTTGGTTTGAAAGCCTTAACCCTATGAATGGAGTTTTGATACTCCAGTTCTGTTCAGCCTCTTGTAGAACCACCTGAGTGTCTCAGGCCTAGTGGGAGCAATTGGAAAGCCTTAACCCTATGAATGGAGTTTTGATACTCCATTTCTATTCAGCCTCTTGTAGAACCACCTGAGTGTCTCAGGCCTAGTGGGAGCAATTGGGTCTACACGGAAAAGAGTCGAATGAATAAGAAAGTTTAACTTTCAGCACAAAGCTGAGTGGTCTAGGGGTGATTCCCTAAAAAGTAAAGAGTTAACCAGACCTTGAACTCTCTCACCACTCAGTCTTGCTAGATTTCGTTAGAAAGCGGAAAATAGGGGTGATTCCCTGAGACATTCTTGCCGTAAAACGGAGTCTGGATTCATTCGGAATAGAAGGGTCTTGGTTAGAACAAACGGCAAGATGACTGCCGGGGCTTATATCCTTTGTGGATTTAAGAGAACCTCTCGGTCATTTAAAGTCACAAGTTTTAAAATATGTGGACTTGACCAGAATATTGATAAGTCTTTTGTAGACTGGATATCAATATTGGTAAAGTAGTAGTATTAGTGTTCATGAATGATAACACTGAAACGGTTGGAAACAACATGTGTGTGCTATCTGAAGTCGGAAACTGACAGGCCAAGTTTCTCTGGATGAGAGAATTGGACTATATTCTAAGAATTTAATTCGGTCAAATTCACGAGAATGAGTCATTGGCTATCCCACCTATCTTATTGAATAAGATGATTATGCATATACGGTAGCAGCATTCATCAAGAGTAGTCCTACCCTACCTCTCAAGAATGATTCTCTAAATCTTCGGATAAAGAGAAAATGGGATAGAGTCTCTCTGGGATAAGGGCAAGATATCTTAACACGAGTCAATTGCAATCGAATCTTGGATTTGAGCAATAAGTAACAGTTTAGTACGTCCTCAAGTATCTTTAGAAAGCGAGGAATCATATGCTTGTATATTCAGGTGCAAACTTGAATATGGTTGACTACACTGATTCTGACTTGTAGTCAGATTAAGGATGATCATTAAGTTGATCTCGGGCTCAGTGTTTACTCATAGTGCTTAGAATTTCCTTTTTGGTCTGGGAGTAATTCCAGGTCTGATAAGCCGATATCACTTCATCGTTAAAACAGTGAAGAGATAGCTTAGAAGGATCTTCTTAGTCATAAGAAGTCAAAAGCATATTAAGAGAGAGTACCGCCTGATTGGAAGGACCGACAACGTTTCAATCCTGAAGATCGTCTCGAGTCGTCAACCTAACTAATCAGTGTACCAAGTCGAATGCTTGGAGGGTACGGCATTGATGGATTTGTCT
The DNA here is from genome assembly GCA_024500145.1 of Gentiana dahurica var. dahurica. NCBI lineage: Eukaryota > Viridiplantae > Streptophyta > Magnoliopsida > Gentianales > Gentianaceae > Gentiana > Gentiana dahurica. The sequence continues at coordinate 37,804,618 of CM044902.1, read as the reverse complement.
CATCTGCTTTTAGAGCAAGTGGAGAGTGTTGTGAATAAGATGAGAAAGGGTGTGCTCTAAAAACAATCGTTGCTTGTCATTTCGTGCAAGTGGGAGATTGTTAGGTGTAGTGCCCGAAAGACAATTTGTGTAATTGTTTTTGATAACAGAATTTACCTCACCTTATTACTTGCTTTGTGCTTGTAAGTAATACACTGCTGCAAACCCTAAGTATATCTGTATGTACCCACTTAACTGTTAGTAAATCTACGCAGGAACACAGCGGAATTCAAAAATTTGATTTCCTTTTACCCAAGATCGACTTCGTTTAAGCAATAAACAAATAAAGTAATAGACGATGGTTACCTTGGTTGATCTAAAAGATCGACGCTTTGACCGTCTAAGGAGAGTAGTTCTGCATAGAGCCGTCCAAGTGTTCAGCCTCTACCGCTAGTCCACACGAACAGCCCGCCGGAATCCCATCATGGATTGCTATTGGAAAACTCCGGTTGCTAGATCGGTCTTTTTCCCCTCTCTCCAACTCTCCAAAAGATGCCCTCTATTTTACATAAGAACTATTAGCTCTTGGAATTATGATGTACAAAAGAGCTTGACACCCACCTTCTATTTATAATGAAAGTGGCGCCTCTTAGAAGAGTAGAAAGGAAGAAAACCTTTTCTCAATAAAAAAAGGAAAATATAATAGATTGATTTATCTCATTTATTATGATATCTTATATTAAATAAATTTAGGATATTGTCAATATCTTATATTGAATATTTCCAAGATATTGTCAATATCTAATATTGACTATCTTTATTTTATTACCATAAATATATTTACACATGTGTATATATCACATATAAATCAATATGATATCCAAACATTGAAACATGATCAACGTGATTGGCATTCACGTGTGTCAAACAAACACACAAATTTCGGCGCCAAGTATTAGATATATATATATATATATATATATATATATATATATATATATATATATATATATATATATATATATATATATATATATATATATATATATATACATATATATATATATATATATATATATCTTATTTTAATATTTGGTAATACTATTAATTAAATTGCACAATCCAAGTGTATCTTATACACTCTAAAATTGCGCCACCTTTAGCCATTAATTGGCTTCCGGAATATTCTTTAATTAAAATAATATTATTAATATCTTGTATTTAATTTATTCATAATAAATAAATAACACCATATTAATTTACCACTATAACCTTTATAGTCTCGAGATAAACTTTCCTTATTTGGTCATCAACTATAACCACATTTTAATCCGGATAGATGTTCTTATGTGTGTGACCCGATAGGCTTCCGAATATGTTGGCCGTAGACACAAAGTGCAAATTACGAAAATGCCCTTCATGCCTAACGATCACGGGATAGCGTCTAGCAACACACCGTGACCCCCAATCATCGGAAGAGTCAAATGCAATGACTACTACCTTTCATATGAAACAGTTACCGTGTAACTTACAATCCTATCGCTGTAATAATATCCATACGGTCGTTATTCGAGTGTCAAAACATCAACGACCGTATCTTATAATCTGGATATCAAGCTCTCTCGAAGTAACTAATTTACCTCCACTTTGCAAAGATTCACGAGAGTAAGACATTCCTTATAAGAAGGCCATTTTGGATATTCGATCCCAATCATAGGATACGCGATTCCCGAATGATCAATCATGTATACTCCGCATGCTTCAATATCATACCCAGTCACTACCGCATGATCGCCCTGTGGCTAGGGGAAACCTCAATAGTGTCAAAGCATGACAATCCACACCGTGATGCCATGAAGACTCCGGTCTTAAGGATAATTACACAACCGTCACATAGTGTGACACTTATCCGTGTAAGTGGGTCATCTAACGTCGCATTCTCTAATACACGTCACGTCAGTCCAAGTGTCTCTACACTTCGATAGATCTATCCCCGCCAAAGACGAAGACATCTAATACGTGCTAGCCTGTTCATACTATCAATGCCCTGTTTAATAGTACATCAGCCTAGAGACATTTAAGTATCAAACTTATTAAAGTGATTAGAGATCTCATCAACCATAATCGCCTATCATGGTTTCTCTATCACAGTTTAATACTAAGGACGTTATCATATAACAATTCATAATTGGTTCTTTAAAAGAACATATATATATGACAACAGAAAAGCCATTTAATCTATGTATAGGCATAAAGAAATAGTAGAAATGATCCGACCCGGTCGGATCCGGTCCAACCCGATTGGGTTTAGGCCACTATTTCAACAATCTCCCACTTGGCCTAAAACCAATCACTCGTACACACAAGACCAAGTTGAAACACAAGAATCTCATGTAATACTCGCAACTAACCCTAGCCATAAACGGATCGCTATCCGTGGGGACTCAGACTATCTTCATATCACGTTCCATATGATCAAGTCAAAGGAATCGCCTCAACACACACACGAATCTCTGACGACACCCTGGTCCTTGCTTCAAGCAATAAATCCACTTACTATATCAGCTATACAGAAAAGGTGGAAGAACCGTATAAGGTTCAGGAATGAACCTTTTAGATCCATGTAATGCTCCCGCTGTACCTCTAAGGCACTACTGTGTTTTGGCTAAGTTGTAGAGTTCATAGTGACCCATAGGCTGGAACATTTCCAGCTCACTGTATCACTTAATCAAAGTGACTGCAAACCCCGACTGTAGCTCCCACTCGCCTTCATAAGACGCGGGATATACGTCTGTATATCTACGTTTATTTTATTCGAAGTTTCAATAAACTAGGAAACCATCCTTAACTTGTTTAAGGATATTCTCGACATTCACCAGATTTACTTTCATACTTGCTCATGACTATTCATAGACTATGAACATCCGGCATTACCTTTATGATGGTTCCTATCGCAGTAGCGAAGGAAACCTTCCATAAACATCATCTTTCACCTTATATTTAGGACCAATGTCCTAACATAGACAGATCTCGTGATCAATGCTAAACTTCTTTTAGCATCACACCTATATAGGTAAACTAACAGCAGTTAAATCTATCGCTATAGATTCTTATTTCTTAAATAAGAACTGCTAATTCAAGTGCTTTCATAAAGACCTTGAACTACCAAACATTAATTGAATGTGACATGGGGTGATAATTCTCGAGAGAGATATCCAATACCTTACTCAAAAATCGTAACACACTCCCACTATCCATCATGCACATTGGGCATATCCTTCTTTTGACTAAATCAAACTCCTTTGATTATCAAACAAAGAAATTATCTGGAGAAACTTGTTTGAGTCCATAAATGGATCTTGTGGGATTACATATCATGTTATCGTCTATCAACATTGAGCTTTCTGCTCAATATCATCAACACTATCATATAGCCATTATAGGAAGTTATAACAAGCATAGTCTGAATAGAACTGGGCTCAGACTTACGGGGACATTCCCTCTAGGTAAGACAGACTAGGTTCATAACCTGGTTGTCACTGATGGAATTTAATTCAGATATTATGGCTCATAGCCATATCTCTCAATCTTGCCTTTCAAACATTCTTTCATAAGTCGTGAGATATTCATTCTTCAAGATGAACATACCAGCAGCCTTTTCAGGCTTGAGGTTATCCACAGACTTACAAAACTTTTGTGTGCACTGAGCAGTCTTTTACACCTCATCGCTATGTGGCGTCTGCTCACGTTCCTATGGTTGAATATATATTTGCGGTTCTCAAACTCTTTTGAGATCTGATTCACTCCCACTGTTTCTCTTGGAAGAAACACTTCATTTAGAAGACATCATGTTAGGAGACAAACATTTTGCTCCGCGGACAAGTAAATAATATCCAGCGTACTTTCTAAGCCACAAAGTTGCATATGTCGTACTAGGCTCCAAGCCTTTTTGACTTTGCCTATGACAACTTCAAATCATCGGTTAAAATAGATTCGACATTATCCTCTTCCATATCTAATATGGAATTTATTCAACCTTTATTCTTTGGAACTTGGTTAAGTATAAGGGCACTATCCCGAAATGGGTAAGGGATACTTCGCATGGCTTGCGTCAAACCTTTATCATATAAAGTGTTGTTTCCATTTTGGGAACATAATCTAATTGTGTATCCCAAAGATGGTATCCTTCAAGGGAGAATCTTATTCCTTTTCAGACGACTTCTGAAACACCCTTCGGGTATTAATTACTCCAATCCAATTGAAGATTAATTCCCATGTAGCTCATCAATCTCATATTCGTACTAGCTCGAATTTTTCAGGCTTTCCAAATTGTTGTACTTCAATAAGTACATTCAACTATTTCTAAAAATTGTCCAAGAGAGAGACAAACAATTGTTTATGGTATAAATTGTCACAAGCCAACAAACATCAATATGTTTAGGCTTTGGTCAATCTTCTAGGTTTCATAACCTTTTCTTAAAAGGCTATTTTAGTCCTCTTTGGATAAGATACGTATAACCCACATGATTCATAATCATAAGGTTCAACATCATCGAATGAAGTTTGATTACACGCTTCCCTTCCATAGAGACTAT
>CM044902.1:37773339-37799544 GCA_024500145.1 Gentiana dahurica var. dahurica | reverse complement strand
TACAAAAGAGCTTGACACCCACCTTCTATTACCATAAATCAATTTACACATGTGTATATATCACATATAAATCAATATGATATCCAAACATTGAAACATGATCAACTTGATTGGCATTCACTTGTGTCAACCAAACACACAAATTTCGGCAAGTATTAGATATATATATATATATATATATATATATATATATATATATATATATATAAATATATATATAAATATTAATATCTTATATTAATATTTGGTAATACTATTAATTAAATTGCACAATCCAAGTATATCTTATACACTTCAAAGTTGCACCCCATTTAGCCATTAATTGGCTTCCGGAATATTCTTTAATTAATATAATATTATTAATATATTGTATTTAATTTATTCATAATAAATAAATAACACCATATTAATTTACCACTATAACCTTTATAGTATCGAGATAAACTTTCCTTATTTGGTTATCATCTATAACCACATTTTAATCCGGCTAGATGTTCTTATGTGTGTGACTAGATAGGCTTCCGAATATGTTGGCCGTAGACACAAAGTGCAAATTACGAAAATGCCCTTCATGCCTAACGATCATGGGATAGCATCTAGCAACACACCGTGACCCCCAATCATCGGAAGACTCAAATGGAATGACTACTACCTTTCATGTGAAACAGTTACCGTGTAACTTACAATCCTATAGCTGTAATAATATCCATACGGTCGTTAGTCGAGTGTCAAAACATCAACGACCGTATCTTATAATCTGGATATCAAGCTCTCTCGAAGTAACTAATTTACTCCCACTTTGCAAAGATTCACGAGAGTAAGACATTCCTTATAAGAAGGCCATTTCGGATATTCGATCCCAATCATAGGATACGCGATTCCCGGACGATCAATCATGTATACTCCGCATGCTTCAGTATCACACCCAATCACTACCGCATGATCGCCCCATGGCTAGGGGAAACCTCAATAGTGTCAAAGCATGACAATCCACACCGTGATGCCATGAAGACTCCGGTCTTAAGGATAATTACACAACCGCCACATAGTGTGACACTTATCCGTGTAAGTGGGTCAATCTAACGTACGCATTCTCTAATACACATCCACGTACAGTCCAAGTGTCTCTACACTTCGATAGACGAGATCTATCCCTGCCCTTAAAGACAGAAGACATCTAATACGTGCTAGTCTGTTCATACTATCAATGCCCTGCTTAATAGTACATCAGCCTAGAGACATTTAAGTATCAAACTTATTAAAGTGATTAGAGATCTCATCAACCATAATCGCCTATCATGGTTTCTCTATCACAGTTTAATACTAAGGACGTTATCATATAACAATTCATAATTGGTTCTTTAAAAGAACATATATATGACAACAGAAAAGCCATTTAATCTATGTATAGGCATAAAGAAATAGTAGAAATGATCCGACCCGGTCAGATCCGGTCCTACCCGATTGGGTTTACGACACTATTTCAACATTAACTCAGTGTATGGATTACACGTGAGGATTGAGTTGGTGGTGATATACTTAAACTGTTAGTCCGTGGTGAACTTAATCAGAGTTTAGGGTCTCTTGATTAAAACACCGATAATGCGCCCAAAACACCTTAGGGTGTGATAGTCTTATCCAGACTGTCGGTAGAGGGTACCTACGTGGGGCATTTATATATGATGGCATTCATATAGGACTGGACCGATTTAATCTGTATTTCTTGGAATAATTCTGTAATCGAGGAATCTTATTAAATAATTAGATGATCATATATGGATCAACCTTAATCCTAAGGTGATCACAGGGTGCTGCTTGTCTCGGGGTAGTGTTTGATTTGTTAGTTATGGTTCACTTAGATATGTGTTCCAAGCCACTTCTCATTGGCACTATCTCCTGGTGAGTGAGTAGTTCTGATTTTCACAGACATAGAATCCATTCCTTCATGCGGGAAGTAGAGAGACAGTCCCCTTCTTTGTTAGCCCTAAGGAAGTGATCGATCCTGGGAGTTCACATTTGACTAATTAGCTACTAGTCATATATGTGTACTAATTGATCATCAGGGGGTTAATGGTAAATAAGGATAAGATATTCTGAGTCAGGTTCACGGAGACTTCCCACTCAGAATGGACAGTCTATGGAGGGTTAATCCGTATGTAGTGATTATATCAATAGACGCTTATTCACTCTATGGGTTGAGTATAAGTATACATCTATAATTGGTAGAGTTCAGTTTCGGGTTTATGGTGGCGTAATCCAGGAATTAATAATTATATTCTGTTTGATGAATAATTAATTATTGGAGCTACTGGTTATAGGTCCATGGTCCCCGATGTGGCTTCTGTAATTCGGACTAAAAATCTTGTTATTTGGGCCTTAGTGATAATTAATTGGCAGGGCTAATTAATTGACATGCATAGATATTATTTAGTTGGGCTAAATAATATAATACACATAAAAGACATTTTATGTGGGCTTAATAACCCTATAAGTGGCGCCAATTGCAATGTTATTTAATTAGAGAGAAATTAGTTTTCTTGGATAATTATTTAACATATGATTTATCTTTTATTTGTTAAAAGATAATTCATGGAATATTAGATAATAATACTCCCTCCGTCCCGCAATATAAGTCTTTTTAGCTTTTTTGTGGTGTCTCAAAATATAAGTCCTTCTCACATTTCAATACAAGATTAATGCATTGTTTTCATTTTCACACTAAACAATGCAATATTATAAGTCAATCCCAAATATCAATACACTATTTTTCATTGAAATATTAAAAAGTAACCAATTTATGATTTTTCTTAATCTGTGTGAAAAGTCCAAAAGGACTTATAATACGGGACGGAGGGAGTATGATTTATCCTAATTTGTTTGGGATAATCATTTTATTTATCTTTTATTTGGAATAAAGGATTTATGTAATAATTATCTCTTAATTATTAAATCCTTGGAGGACAATGATTACTCTCCTATATAAGGAGAGTTCTCCCAAGCCTTATTGATTGGTGAAAATTTCGACCACTATAGTAAAAGGGAGAGAAAAATTAGTTTTTTCTTGTATAGGGTTTTAGAGGAAGAAAAACTCTAAGTTTTTCTTGGTGTTGCATATCAAGGAGGTTCGTGTATCAAGAAGGGTGTACACCAACTGCCGTTTGGAGAACACATCGGAAGATCAAGGCTTCTCTTCCATATATTGGTAACATGATCTTATCCCCTTGTAGTAGTTTAAGTCCTTTAATTATTTATTGTGATGTATAAGTCGTGATCCATCCGCTGCGCATAGATCTAACTCGTTTAGATCTAAGATCCTACATCCTTCAAATCTATTATCCATTTGATCAATGGATTCACCTATCTTCATTTTGAAAATTTCAAACTTCTGTTTGGCAACATATATAATTCGTTTTCATTGATTGCCACTGATCCTTCATTGACTAGTGCCAATTTGTCCCACATTTCTTTTGCTGTTTTGCAGTCTTTGATCCTCATGAACCTATTGCTATCAAGAGTTTTCATGATCATATCTTTTGCAACAAAATCTAGATTTGCCCTCCTTCTGTGATCTTTGGTCCAGTCCTTCTTTGGTTTTTCAATGGATATCCCTTGATTCGACCAGTAGTCTCTATATTAATGATTTTAATAGAACCATCATTGATAACATCTAGCATCTCCTAATGAGTTGCTGCAAGATGAGACAACATTCATATATTGTATTCATCAAAATTGTTGACATTGAAAACAGGAATTTTAGACATAAAACTTGAAGACTCCATAATAAGATTATTTTAAGAGGTACTTAAAACTTTTTGAAAATACTTTTTGAAAATAGTGATCTCCTTGTTACCAGAAATCATATCCGAATAGGTTCTGATAGAAATAACACTGCTCCGATATTAATTGTTGGTTCCAGAGAAGGGTGAAATATAGTCAGAAGGGGGGGCGGGGGAATGACTATATTGGAAGTTTAAAACTTTGAACTTTAGGAGTTACAAAACATTTCTAATGAAAAGTCTTTGTGCAGCGGAATATTAAAACCCTTCTAAAACTTATTTTCAAACTTCTTGAGCAATCACAATCATATAAATAAAGTACCGAATGTAAATGCAGAAAGTAAATGTTGTAAGTAAGTGACACAAAGTTTATAGTGGTTCAGGGTTGTGTAATCCCTTAATCCTCTCTTCTCCTATGATGATTGGAGGAATTCACTATAGTCTTTCACCAATACAATTGTATGATTGTCCTCATTGGCTACACAAGCTTCACAATCTCAAGACTATCATTCCCTGGCTACAAAAGCTTCAGTGACTCAGTCTTCAACACACTTCTCCTTGAGAAAAAATCCTTCAGCAGCTATCACACTGGGTTGCAATTCCTTCTCAGAAAATCTGATTCAATTGTTGCAAAAAGATGTGAATTGAATGTACAAGGTTTTGATCAATCTCAGTACTTGATATAGATTTGAAGATTTTATTCTGAGTTGATCTTTTCTGGATTTGACAATGTAGATCAATGTGAAGGCTAGATGATTTGATAGAGTTTTAGCACTTAGAATTCTTGATGATCAGTCGTGCATCGTCTATATCTCCTCTGTATCCTTTTTGTTTTTCAATGCCTTCTATTTATTGCCATGATTTCTGGATTTTGAAATTCGGTCTGTTGGCTATTTAATGCGTAGAATAATCCTCGATTCTTCCTTGATTTCATTCTCCTTGATTTCAATGATCTGGATTTTCTTCAAACGTTCTTCATAAAATCTGTCCTTGATTGATTCTGCATTAATTGCTTGATTTCCATATTTTCCACGTTCTGATTCAAGTGTAAACAGTATACTTGACTTTGCTGTTGGTTTAATCGGCTGTTGCTTATCCGGTCCAGTGACTACTTTACTTATCTGCTGGTCACTGGGCTGCTATGGCCTGCTATCAGTCTGGTCCTTCCTTTCTGCTCGTGTTTCTTAACCGATTTTTGTACACCTGATAGAGCTCCACTTCATTGATCCCTATTTTGTGTGAGATTTGTGTATATCATATTTAAAATAGATTTCATCACTTGTAATATGTATCTTAGAGTTATCCAAGGTCATCACAGACTTCCCTGGTTATAAGTCAGTCCAAAAGTCTTCACTTTACTCTGCTAGTCCTGGCCGTCTTCACTCAGCTGATCTTCTGTTCTTCATTTTACTGGGCTGTCCTACCAGTCCAATACAATGCTTGTCTGACTAAACTTATACAACATGTCGGACTCTAAGTAAAGTCTTATACAAATATTACTAACTCATTTAGACTTATTTCAGGCTTGCTATAACAGCTAGTATGGCCATCATCAAAACAAAAAAATGTTCCTAACAAGAAGCGATGAGACAACCTGGCTGGCGAGCAGCCATGACCTCAAAAATTCAGGCCTTGGAAGAACATGGGACGTGGGAACTTCAACCACTTCTCTGCAGGTGCGGATGCATGTAGACCAATAGAGGGTCATGTGACCCCACTGAGATCCGAGGAATTTTTTTAGCATTAAAACGATGTAGTTTTATTGTTAAAAAGTGTCATTTTGTTCATAAAAAGTGTAGTTTTAGGCTCCGCTGACCCCACTGGAACAAATTTTTGGATAAAAATGTAGTTTTACGGTCCGGTGACCCCACTGAAAAAAAATTCTGGATCCGTCACAGCTTCTTCAGGTAAGAGAGCACTCAGGAGTAAGTGGGTTTATGCAGAAAAAATATCATGAGCATGGAGTCTTGTAGAGACTAAAGGCTCGGCTGGTGGTTTACGGAAATCATCAGGTGGAAGGAATTGATTACAATGAGACGTACGGTCCTGTGACAAAGATGGAGACCATACACATTTACTTGGTGATATGCTTAACCCGTAAAAGAGTCCGTGGATCTAGATTCGGACTTGTACAGGCCCAATAACGGATAAGGGTCCTCGGCCCAACTAGTCCGCACGGACATAAGCCGGACAGGGTCGAGAGTAAGCCTTCAACCCACCACTCAAAGCGCAATATGAAGCACTGGAGGCTGGCCGTTCCGCACTTCAGCAGACAAGTCCGCCAGCTCGGATCAAGCCTGCTCAACCAGGCGAACAGGGTTCAGGCATGACGATTACAAGATAAAGATTCAGCAAAATGGCTAAGTGTTAGGTCCACCCTTCATGAAGCCACCTCGATAGATGTCAAGGTTAATTATGTCACATCTTTCTTTAGTGTGTCTTGTCATATCCTTAATTATCGTTATTCGCAGCCTGCCTATAAATAGCGGCACATTGTAGCTCCATTTTTTATCCGCATGCAATGCACAACTACTAGCAATAGGACTAGGTCTATCGTAGCAAAGTACTGGCGAGTCAAGGTCGAATCCCACAGAGACTCGTAAGATATGTTTAATTCAGATTGAGTGTCACAAAAAAGGTCTATGACCAACTATGGTGCAAGAACATGAACAATGGTGCCAATAAACACACAAGATTATGCAAGTTCAATAAAAGCATGCAGGAGTTTATAAAGTATTAGTCTAATTATGGGTTATTAGTTATTTCCCCTAATATATGAATTGTTCTAACCCGTGATGAATTTTAGATCTTTAACAGCTACGGGTGCTAGTCCCTATTGTTACGCTACTTCCATTGAAAGGAAGTAGGTGCCTATGTGCAATTAACCTATTTTGTTTGTTGTACTATTCATATGCAATAAGAATTAGGACTAGCCGGCTCAAGACCGAAGACCTCCCTAAGCACCTATTGTGGATTGACTAGCATGTTCTTAAGGATTGATGAAGACGATGTCCGAACTAACACTTCACTTTATCGTCCTTCATTTAATTCATGATGACATGAAATAGTTGATTAGGCTACGAACATGTAAATTAAATATGTCGATCAGACGTAGCTGGCACCGATTATCATGAAAAAGGATTTACTAGGTATTCAGAACTAGATAAAGACCATCGCAGATCTAAAGAACGCAAACCCTATTTCATGATTTCTTCACCAACGATTCAGATCTATACATATATGGGGTAAAATAAACTACTACTACATAATTAGAACTAATAATAACAATCAAAGCATACTAACCACACAAGAACAACGCCATATATACATCTATAGAAAATCATACCCTCGAAGATGAGCGTAGATCTTTCTCAGATTTCTCCCTAAGAGGTGAATCTGTCAGATCCGTGACTAGTACTCATAAACAAAATAAAGGACAAAGAACTTTTATTGCATAGAACTTGTAATATTCATGGTACAATGAAAAATGAGGCCGATGCCTCTTATTTATAGTGCTAAAACTGACTTATCCAACCCTAAAAACTACCCCTCGTCCAAGAAAACACGTTCTGGAAGGTTCTAGGTGCTCGATATGTCGGCGGCTGCTCCCGATATATCGAGGTCTTTTTTGTACGTTTTCTTCTGCCGACTTAAGTTGGAATGTTCTGGAATACCCTAGGTCCATTCCTTTCATCATCCCTCTTCATAATGCATCCTTAACTGATGGCCCAAATTCCGTAACCTAAAAGTAATCCAATAAAACAATGAAATAATACCAAATCAGGAAATAATAATGGTAAATACCAAATACTGGACCCGTGAACCCGACATATCATATTCAGCACAAATGGTTCACAATTAAATGCCAAAACAACTATTTTTAGCTCATAATTGGTAAAATGTTGATGCCGTAGGATATGCTATTTTAACCATCATCAACTACACCCACTAGCCCTTTGCTCATCCTCGAGCAGAGTATCAAGGCGGAATGTACCTCCAAAAACAATCCCCACTGACTATAACATGCTCAATAAATAATTCAGGAAGAACATATGTCAAGTAACAATACAGAAGCTCCTCATTAACCATCACTTACCAAGGCATCGATGTGTTGTGTGAAAATTGTTGTGATAGTGCGTTCGTAAAAAGAATCAAGTTATATTAACCTCACAATCTCAACTTACCTATGCATATACTCGCTTTTCTTGCCTTCAGATTCAGTGGAACAACATGAAACCTTAATCAGACCGGGTGGACTTGGGGACCGAGTACTACTTAAATGTCCTTGTTTGTTTCTATTTTATGCGAGGGTCGTGCGTCTTACGCCCCCAGTTTGCTTCCTTCACTGCCTTTATGCTTCTGCATTTTTAAATTTTTTTCTTTTGTTTTTCTTTTTGGCAGATTTCTCTATGATTTTTCTTTTCCTCACTCACTCACAAGCCCTTTCTGTCCCGTTTTACCTTTTGTGGCATTCAAGTTGTTTCCCTTGTCCTCCAACAATTGGTTAAAGTATATACACATAGAAATAATGACTTCCGGTTAAAACAACTCATCATCTGATCTCAAGCATTTGTCACTCAGATTACGTGCTCAAATAATTGAATACAATGGCAAAATAACAATTAACAAGTCACTACTTCATGAAATCTAATACATGCTCATCCTTTCATACTATATTGAATATGCAATAGCTAGCTTCAAATCATATTTGGGATCCTTTTCTACCGATTCCTTACTCAAGTTGTTCAATAGGAAAGCTAAAAATAGTGTAAAATTCTCAAAATTTTCAAGATTATAGCCTTATTCAGTTTAAAAGTTTCAATTTCAAGCTAAGACGCCTACTATCCCCACTTATTATAGGCATTGTCCCCAATGACTAATAATAAAGCAGAAAATAGAAAAGGTACTTATATCTGGAATTGGTCGTCTGAGTCAAGTAAAAAATCACAGAGCATCACTGTTGTGTATCAGCTCCTAGGTCATCCATCTTCCAAGTAATCACATGCATTTCAAACTGTTGGTCCCTTGAAAAGGCTTTGGTTAAGTTTAGAGGGGGTTGAATAAACTTAACACTTAAAACTTTTGGAGTTGACAAACTCAGCAAGGTCAGTAGTCTGCTAACCACTCAGTAGTCTGCTGACTATTAAGGTTACTGAATTCTTTGCAGCGGAATATATGTAAATTAAGCCTTATTACTTGTTGTTAGAAAGATGATACTAAGTAATGGATACTCATTAGTGTAAGTGTGTGATTCAGTTGCTAGTTTCAGTAGATTGATGTGATAAGTATGCAACTTGCAGATTGTAAATGCAGAAAGTAAGTAGGCAAGATTTATAGTGGTTCCAGGTGGTGTAATCCTGTCAGTCCACTCTTCTCCTGTGATGTTGGAGGAAATTCACTAGAGATTCTTGAGGTTGCAGTTACAAAAATCCCTAAGCTGTTTGTCCTTCACCAATGACTATGGCTTCACAAACTGAACACTTGAAACATGTAGGATTGCTGCTCCAAAGTATTCCACTGGTCCTTGAAGGGTAGGATTGCCTCTTCACCAGCTCCACCACAAAAAACAGTTCTTGACACCTAGGTGCTTCTCTATCTTCAGCAAGTTTCTTGTAAAAGAAAGATTGAATCAAGTGAATGATTCAGTTGTCAGCAGCTTGATCAGGATGAAATGATCCGCAGTTTGAGATCTTCAAGTGTATACTTGATGTAACTTGATAGCAAGTTACACTTGAAAAAATTTATTGATCAGTAAGTTTAAGCTTAGTGTATGTCAGCAGGGTGATTTTCTTGATTGAGATCTTGATAGCTTCAAATTGATTATCTGTTCTTCATCAATTTTCATCACTAGAATCTGAGTCAGGAGTTACCTATTTATAGGTGGGAATCCTGTGACTTATGTTTTAATTTCAAACATAGCCGTTTCAGACTTGTCTCCATCTTGACTTGCTTTTGTCTATGTTCATTGTACTGTCACTGTCAGTCAGCTTTTTGTCAGTTTTTAGACTGTCCACCCTTTGACTTGTATCCATTGGATAAAGTTCTGAATCTTTGCAACGTTACTTTTATCTTGACCATTGATTTGTTGACAAAATTAAGGCTTGTATCCATCCTCATCCTTTTGATCTTCCAATGTAACCTTTGATTAATTCGAGATTTATACTCAGCAAATGTCTGAAGTATATCAGCTTGCTGATGTACATATCTCTCAACAGGTTTAAGTCTGTTGTGTTTCAATAACACTTCAGCTGACTTCTTCACATCTAACTTTTTATTGTGAAGTTAGAGTACACCATTTTGAACATAACTAAGTTACAATCACCACTTATCATATGGAGCTTAGACCTTGTACATAATGTATATGTAATCAGTTTAGGTCATCACAGACTTCCCTAAATTCTGATTCCATAACCTTAACTTTAAATACTAAGTTTGATCCCTTAGCCTTCAATAACTGAGTTTGAACCCTCATCCTTCAATCTTCAGTAGGTCCCTAGTAAGTCTACTAACCTAGACACTCTACTGACCTAGACAGGTCTACTGATAAATTCAGCTGACCTATTTACAGTGCTTGTTTGATCAAACCTATACAAAGATCAAACTCTAATAAACCTATACATTTGATCTAGACATCTTTTTGCCTTTGCTCTAAAACAGCTAGTCTAGAACTCACCATTAAAACTTAAAGTATGTCCAACACAAACACTTCCAAAAATGTTGAGTAACATGCAAAGGACAATAGGAAAATAAGGTGGCGGTAATTGTGCCCCCTATGGAATACGCAAAAACAGTTTAAGACACGTTATTCTTCATTGACCTAAGCAAGACCCGAAAACTTTATGAGTTTATCACGTGATAATCGCTAAGGAAAAAACCATATAGATCTAGAGTCAGATGACAAAAGATCTATGTGATGAAAAAAACCTTCTCGATTGTCATGCTACTTTATTGACTCTGATATGTCTAAATAGCGCCGCCACCTATGAGTCGACGGATAAAGCCTATCTAGCCACTAGAATGGACAAGGAAAGATCCACGGCCATAACATCCACATCGGCAATCTTCAGAGGTCACCAATGTCAAAATCCCCGCCAAGAGCATTCAAACCTAAAAGGTCACTAGAAGCTTAGGGGGCCGATCGGCGACCCTAAAAGAAGTCCATAAGAGACCGCACAAGCCCTTGGAGGGAGAAGCACATCAAGCTAATAGGACGAAGATTAGGCAACCTTGCGGATTGCGATCTTAGCGACCACATAGCCGCGCCTCCAAGATATTTAGTCTACTTGTCTTTAAAGATATTTGGTCAACTTGTCTTTGCTTAAGCCCAAAGCTTCCATCCTCCCTATAAAAGGAGGATTTTGTGTAACTAAGATGACACACGAACTAATAAAGATGACAAAACACTGTCAAAATCACTACTCTCAAGCAATCATGCGCACCACCGTCTCACCGCAGTGCACCACCGGCCTTTCATCAATCAAACACTCTTTATATGCCATATATCAACTATAAAACCATCGCTAGGCCACCATGATAAATTTATACATTATCAGTTGGCTCCGTTACCGGGAATATACAAGCTTTTCAGTCTTTCAGAGGTGAAGAGTGCTAAGATATCCTACGTACGATGAGGTCGGAGATCATCATCTTTATCTCGTCATCAGGCGCACAGAGGTCTTCTTGCTCAAAGGAGAGGTCTCAAAATACTTCTCAACCAGAAATAAAGACAAAAGAGGTAACTTTAACAAATCTTGCATGAAACTCACGAGTTTACGTTTGAGAAATCACCTCTCTGGTAGAGTTCTTCGCTCAAGTTCTTGTTTTTAGTTAAGCTTTGGAAGTCTTAGGAGCCATACGCTCGTGTTTGTGTCAAGAAACCTATGATATACCAAGATTGCATTTGAGAAATCACCTCTCTCAGTATCTTCAAGGTCCAACCTCGCCATTTTGCCAGAAAAAGCCGATCTGTCACCTTTGTTCGCTAGAAAAAGAAAAAATTTTGTTCACTTGATAGTGGATTCATTTTCAGGAAAAAGAGTCGTGCCAAATTTTTGGGGTTTTTGCGTTAGAATCATCACCTTTTTCCCATGAAGTTCAAATTTCCGGCCAGTCCCTCATCTGAGCTGTCACTATCCAAAAGATCTCTGATTCGCCCCCCCAAAGTCAAAGAAAGTACGAAGTAGTTGAGGGTGTCAGAAGGGATCATGTTGTCAGACAGTCGGTGGCGACCAGATTAACGATCTTATCTACAAGCTAATCTAGCTCGCATAAATTGCATTGGCAGGAAGTAAGAGTTCACCACTAATACTGCAAACCCCAACAAATTAGGGTGCTCCCAATCAACGCCATGCTGAGGGCGGATGGGAGACATTGATAATCCCACTGCAGATTGTGACATGTCACAGAAAGAGGTTTTAGCCGCCGGCGACGCTAGAAATGTCTTGAATCAGAAATCTAGATCTAAAGAGGCTGTTGCGGCCTTAGAGGAAGTTCGCAGGGAAAAAACTGCAATCGGGACGACAAGACCTTCGTGAAGCCAAGAGACGGTACCGGAAATAGAACCCGGATTCCAAGAGGACCCTGAGGTCGTAGAAATGAGAGAATACACCAAGTATGCCAAAGCAATGTACCTGACCAATTCTCGGCTAGTTGCTCTTGGACGGGCGCTAATGCCGGTCCAAGCTGCGATCCCTCTAGGAGCGAGGTCAACCCTAGGGCACCGGACAGAGGCCGCAAAAGTCAGCTTCAAAGAATAGAGGTTGAAGAGAGTGTTCAATCATCAGGCCGAAAGGGTTGTAGGACAGATCGGGAAGTTGTTCAAGTTTGATTCAACCTGGCCGTGACAATCAAAAGGGAAAAAACGGAGAAAGAGGATCTATTCTCAAGAGGCTGGGAGAAAAAGAAAAGGCTCTAGTCTTGAGCTGTCTAGGACCCCTGGAAAGGGGTGTAACGCCCAGGCAGGAGGGGAGGGACAAACAAGATGCTCGTTTAATCATAAGAGAAAAGCGAGCCCAACAGGAGGAATCACAAAACCATGCGGATTCAAAGTATGTGTATGAGGGGGCCGCTGAACCATCCCCGCCCAAGCGAGGAGTTGATCCCGCCATGATCGAGCAAATAAAAATAACGAGGAAAGAGATCGCAGAGCTAAAAAAGTCGAGGCCCGCTGAAAAAGCTGCCCCAATCTCAGGGATAGATGTGCTCGCGAAGAGAATCACTGACACCCTGCCAACGAGGAGAGAAAAGGTTAGCTATCCCAGTTACAACTACTACAACGGGAACACTTGTCCAAACGACTGGCTCCCTGCCTTCCAGGGTCGCATCACCTTAGCGACCCAAAATAGATCAGCCTGGTGCATTTCCCTGGTTGGTTGTATGCAAGACATGGGTGCTTCTTAGGTCCGCGGGCTTCCTCGGGGTTCGGTTGAAAGCTAGGAGGATCTGTCTAAAAAGTTCATAAATGAGTTTGAATCGGCGAGAAGGCTGAAGAAAACCATCGAGGAACTTTATGAGGTCCGCATGGAAGAAAATGAATCAGGAAGAGGCTACTATGAGCATTTTGTCAAGGTCTACGATCAAACTAGAAACATCCCCGATGATGCAATCATTACTTGCTTTCTGATAGAAATAGCGATGGGTCCAATGAAAACAGAGTTCAACCTATGGCCACCAAATTTAGGCCTGAGTGAAATGTTGGAAAGGTCAAGAATGATTGGGCTGAGTGAGGCACTGCCTCCTTCGGTAAAGAAAAACCCAAATCAGAGCAACACTCACAGAAAGAGGATCATGGAGAGGATTACAAAAATGAGCGAGGACGGGACTCAAACCAGGGTCGTGAGGTAAAGAAACCCTATAAGTTTAACGAGAATGATTTCACCCCGCATAATACCAAGCCATCACAAATCCTCTTTGAGATCCGAGAGAAATTTGAGAGGCCAAGGCCCATGAAGGGCGGGCCTGATACTCATGATAAATAAAGTGGTGCGAGTCCCATAAAGATCACGGTCATCTCACTGACGAATGTTTCACACTGATAAAGGAGATAGACAAGCTGATCGAGGAAGGGCCTGCGGCCAAGTACAAGAGACATGGAAATGTCAGCGCGAATAAAGGCTGACAACCTTGCATATATCAGATGGAGGTACATGTCATTCATGGAGATCTCCCGAGCAATAGCCAACTGAAGTCACAGATACACTCAATCAAAACTTGCAGTTTTGAAAAACAGATCGTTCTGGAAGAATCGGAAAAAGGAATCATGTTCACCAAAGTGAGCTTACCACTGTGGAAGGCATCATGGAAATATCGATAATCCTTAAAGTCGGAGTTAACGAGCAACACGAGGTCAATCGAGTCATGGTGGACACTGGGGCAGGCCGTGAAGTAATCTATTTCGATTGTTTAAAACAGATCGGATTTGGGGAGGCCAAGCTGAAGCCCTATCTCGGAATGTTAAAGGGTTTCTCCAATGATACAGTAAGGGTCAAAGGCACGATCGACCTAAACATCACTATGGGCTACTACGAACCTTGCCGAACCGATGTAATAGCTTTTCTAGTCATCGATATCCTTCTTATTATAACATGATCCTGGGGGATCCTGGCTATGAAGAAGTTCCAAATGGTCATGTATATCCCACACCAAAGGGTCCAATTTCATGTGGGAGATGATATCAGGGTCGCCCTGAGTCGACCGGGATGTTTTCTTGAGTACATGACCAAATACAGGGTCGACTCCAAAAGACCCAGAATTGAGGAGTTCAGTGTTCCCTTGAGTGAGATCAATATGATGAAAGAGGCCGCAAACAAAATAGTAGAGGTTGAAACTCTACAGGTCAGAGATCAGGCAGATTTCACAACCGACGATGAGCTCGTCGAGGTCATCATGAACGAAAAGTATCCCGACAAGAAAATAAAGGTCAGCTCTCAGATGACAGAACCAGATAGGGAAGAGTTGGTCGCGTTTCTGAGGGAAAATGCGGATACCTTCGCTTGGGAGGTAACATATATGAGGGGTGTGGAGCCTGAGGTCGCGCTACACTATCTTAGCGTTGATCCCAACTTCAAACCAATTCAGCCAAAAATGCGTCAGTTCTCTGAGGAAAAAGAGGTCGCCATTAAGGGCGAAGTCGGAAAACTGTTGGACGCGGGCATATCAGGGAGCTTCAATATCTGACATGGTTAGCCAACATCGTAATGGTGAAGAAACATAATGGAAAGTGGCGGATGTGCGTCGACTTCACCGACATAAACAAGGGTTGTCTGAAAGATCCCTACGCACAACCGCGAATTGATATAATGGTAGATGGGATCGCCGGTTTCGAGATGCTGAGCTTCCTGGATGCCTATTCAGGTTATCATCAAGTCAAGATGGCTGACTGCGACAAGGAGATGACTTGTTTTAGGGCCGCTGGAGGGCTTTATTATTATGAAATAATACCTTTTGGGCGGAAGAATGCTGGCTCGACGTATCAGAGAATGGTAAACCGAGTCTTCAGCTCGCAAATAGGTAGAAATATGGAAGCATACATTGACGATATCGGGTCGTCAAGATCATTTAGCCGAACTGAAGGAAACTCTCATGAATGTTAAAAAGCACTCAATGAAGCTTAACCCCGCCAAATACACTTTCGGAGTCCAAGTTGGAAAATTTTTGTGTTTTATAGTGAGTCAGAGGGGGATCGAAGCAAATCCTAAGAAAATCGAGGCTTTGATAAACATGAGCGAGCCGACTACAATCAAAGAGGTACAAAGGTTGAATGGGAGGATAATTTCTCTGGGGAGATTCATCTCCAAATCTGCTGAAAAAAACCTACCTTTCTTCAAGATCCTCAAAGGGAACAATACCTTTGAGTGGACAGGAGAGTGTTCGGAAGCCTTCAAAGAGCTCAAGGCCTACCTATCAAGCCCGGCTTTGCTGGTCAGTCCCATGATAGGGGGACATTTTATTTCTGTATCTAGCAGCCTCAGACCGGGTTGTCACCGCTGCACTTGTCAAGGAGGACGGTACCCTTCAAAAACCCGTTTATTATGTTTCAAAGGCTCTTAGTCCCGTTGAGAGTCGCTATTTTAATATCGAAAAGTTGGCCTACTGTGTTCTTATTGCTGCCCGGAAATTAAGGGCTTACTTTTCATCACACACCATTACTGTGTTATCTGGTGCTCCGTTACACCAAGTCCTCCATAGGCCAGACTTATCTGGTCAACTACTATGATGGGCCATCGAACTCACTGAATTTGATATTCGGTACGAGCCTAGGAAAGCAATCAAAGCCCAGGCCTTACCTGATTTCATCGCAGAAATGAGCTTTAATGAAGAACAGCCGGAAGAGCAGCCCGCCTCAACTCCTAACGATGACCCAACATCACTAACAGTGACCGAGCCTCAAAGGCCGATCATTGTTGGCAGCTCTACGTCGATGGAGCCGCAAGTCATAATGGTTGCGGAGTTGGAATTATATTACTGGGGCCAGGAACCTTAGAGGAAATTGAAAAAGCCCTGAGATTTGGTTTCACCACATCAAATAATCAAGAAGAATATGAAGCGGTCATAGCGGGACTTGAGCTCGCTAGGGCCATGAGAGTGGAAAATGTTGAGGTATTTTTAGATTCACAGTTGGTAGTCAGCCACGTGACGGGGTTGTACGGAATTCATTGCGAAATCTTGCAAAAGTACATCAACGTAGTCAAGAAGCTAGAGGGAAATTTTAAATATTGCTAATTCACCAACATCCCTCGAGGAGACAACTAGCGAGCGGACTATTTATCAAAGTTAACTGGTAAAGAGGAGATGAGTAATCCAGTGGTCATGGTGGAACATCTGTCAGGGCCGGCCATAAACCGGGTCGAAATCATGGATTTCCAACCCACCAATCCATGTTGGATCGACGAGCTAAAAGCATATATTGAGCCAGGGAACCTCCCATCCGATTCCAAAAAGGCCAGAGCCCAGATCAGGAGGGCCGCCAGGTACACAATCATGGACAATATTCTGTATCGATATTCTTTTTCCAAGGCTTTGTCACGATGTGTACGGCCAGAGGAGGTCGAGGGAATACTTGTGGAGCTGCACGAGGGAATGTACGGCGGCCATCCGGCTAGCCGCACACTTTCTTAGAAAGTTTTGTTGGCCGGACATTACTGGCCGAAGCTCGTAGAAGATGCCCAAATATATGCTCGACAATGCCATAAATGTCAAAAGTTTGCAGATATCTCTAGGCTGCCTTCAGTCGAACAGAGAATCGTCGTCGTAGCCTGGCCGTTCGACATGTGGGCAATAGACCTCATCGGACCACTCAAAAAGGGTCGCTCGGGATGTGAATATTACGTCGTCGCCGTCGATTACTTCACAAAATGGATCGAGGCCAAAGCCTTGGTAAAAACCAAGACTAAAGATATATTCTACTTCTTGCTCGACCAAGTTTGGACCAGATTTGGCATCCCCAGGGTAATAATATCCTTCCATGGACCACAATTCAGAGAAGAGTTCGATACATTTTGCACGGAACATAACGTTAAGCATTGGTAATCGTCAGTATGCTACCTGCAAGGAAACGGTCAGGCCAAAAATGCCAATAAGCAAGTATTAAGCATTCTGAAAAAGAGCCTGGATGACAAAGTAGGAAAATGGCCGGATCACCTGCCAGCGGCCTTATGGGTCCTCAAAACATCGAGGAAAAAACTATTGGGGAAACCCTTTTTGCTTTGACTTACGGGTCGGAAGCTATGGCCCCGGTAGAGATGGCCCTTCCAAGTTTACGGGTCACTCATTTCCATGAGGTTGACAATCCACTGATGAGGCAGCTTGATCTCGATTTGTTGGAAGAAGTGAGAATCAACTCATATGGTCGTTTGCTCAATTGCGAACTGACGGCCAAATGGCACCACGACAAACATATCCGCGATCATCACTTCGCGGTCGGTGATTACGTTTTGTGGAAAAGGCAAGACACTTGTCATGAAGCTAAGAAGGGAAAACAATTTGAGAATTGGGAATGTCCACTTCAGGTCGCGAGGATAATCAAAAAGGGGACTTATGTGCTGTGGGATAACCAAGGTCATGAATACGACAGGCTTTGGCATGCCGACAACTTGAAAAGATATTACATGTAAGCTTAACCTCTTTACTCCATGCATGAAAGAAAGCGTATTTTGTAAGGCTGCCACAGGCCCCACCTTTTGGGGAAAACATTTCAAATGAAAAGATCTTTTTGACAACTATAAATTGACTGCGATAAAGGGCACTCAGCCTCTCTGTTTTCGATAAAACTGCGTGCTTAACGCCTTTGGTTTATCCAAAACAAGGTGGCCGCAGACTGGAATTTTTGATTCAAAAGCTTAGCAAAGCAAGATAAGCTTCATTCCAAGAATCAAAGAAAGTACATGAGCCAAAAAAAGGCTCTTAGATGCAGTACTGATCTAGAGAATAAGGGTATCAGTCCAACGAATAAGTCGGCACCTTAGATATATCTAGACACAGACGAGAAATCTGTGAGCTAAAAGGAATGCGACAATCAGGATCCATAGCAACGGCGAACTTGATAGCCTCGTGATGGATTAGGATCCCCCCAGTCAATATC
The DNA here is from genome assembly GCA_024500145.1 of Gentiana dahurica var. dahurica. NCBI lineage: Eukaryota > Viridiplantae > Streptophyta > Magnoliopsida > Gentianales > Gentianaceae > Gentiana > Gentiana dahurica. Next base: position 37,781,190 of record CM044902.1, on the reverse strand, counting down.
CACCTACGGGTCACGGATGGCATGAAGAAGAAAAGTTTCAGCCTCTGTAACCTCTTCAAAGTCCACAGACGGAAGAGCTCAAAAGTTAATGAACCTCTTCCATTTTTGGTTACCGTGAGACAATTTAGATGCGGGGCCAAGTGTGCGAGGGCGCTGACGATCAGGGAAAAGCACACGGATTGTGCGACGCAGGCGGACTTGTCTACTTTCCTCATCACCGAGATTCCAAGCAACCTCGTAATCAGCAGAGGGGATGATAGCAGGGATACAGAGAAGCCCGTTGATAGCCTCTGGGTAAAGTTCACAGAAGCACCTCGAAGGGAAACGGGCTAACAACTTCATCTTGAGAGATCTCTGAGAGAATAGAATAAAATTCCCTCACCAGCATGATGTTGAAGGGTATCATAGGTGTGGAGATAAAATTCCCCCACCCAGAAAGCCGAACCCGGAGCAAAGAGCCATCACCTTCAACTTTGTCCTCGTTCAAACCTCTCTCCCTCAAAAGCTTAACTACGTCAAAGTAACGCTAGAAATGGGATTTGGCAGTCTTAGAGGCGGTAAGGAAGAATGGGGAAACATCACGCATAGGACTGGCCTTGAACATACGAACTGAGCTACCCTCTCCAGATCGAAAAGACATGATGAAGGAACAAAGAGTTGTGTGAAAAAGAGTAGTGAAGGAAGGCCAGGGAAACCCTTCCTTCTTATAGAGGAAGAAAGTAGAACAAGCGGTCAGGATCAAAAGAATCAAACGGTCGATACTCACACGGTTTATCTGAATTTTGAATTTCAAAAGACGCATTTAATCGCCTGGCAGTTATCGAAATGAGATTCAATGCCCCATTAATTGCGCCGTTATCGAAGAGATCAAAATCCTACCAATGAACTGTCCAATCAAATCAGAGCTTTTTGATTTTCAGTAGCACGCCCACTATTTGCTTCGACCAGGTCGCAATTATTCTTATTCAAAACAAGGGTGCGTTAGTGGAAATTTTCACATCAAATTTTTTCAAACAAGCCCACAGCGACCTCGCATGAAACAAGGGGGCTGTAGGAGGATTTTTCATTTCAGTCCCGGAGGTTAGTCATCTGTTTCAATCAAGCTCGCCATCGCCTTGATTAAAACAAGAGGGCCGGATAAACGGAAATTTTAATTCGAAATCGCAAGCTGGATTTTACTCTCAACCTCGCCAACGTAAAGGCAAAAATTAACTTAAGGCAATTCCACATTAAATTTCTGGCGAGCCCAATGTTTCAGCCTCGCAAAAAATTAGAGGGCCGCACATACATACTGCAAGCTCTTTTGCAAAAGAAACAGAAAACAAAATAGCAAATAAAGGAAAGTGCATTCAAAGAGGGCCAAAAATGGCCACATGTCAATCAAATTACAAAACGGCAGAAAGAAATTGTTGGATTTTTTCAAGCAACAAAGCAAAGTTGAAGCTAAGTTAAATTATTACAAAGCAGTCGAAATTGTTGTGAAAACAAAATATTACAATCTTCAATTCTGGCCAGGAGGAGTGCGTGTGTGATCGCCGGTCAAATTAAGATACTCGTCGCCAACCTAAAACTCTTCAGCAACAGACTCTCCCTTAACCAATGTAGTTAAATTCAACATGTTGCGACGAGGAGGGTCCCAAACGGCCTCGCCTTCCTTCATCTGATCAGCAGTAATGATAGCAATGTGCTGGTCAGTGTAGGGGATGTCTGGATGAAGAGCCAACAATGTGGGTTGCCGCTGAGAATAACCAAGCGACTCAGCCAACTCCTCAAGGCCAACAGACTCCTTGCCGTGAGTTGACCAAAAGCAGTGAGCCAGGTGATAAAAACCTTGATCAAAGCTTGCTTTTTGAGTATCTAGACACTCCTCAGACTTATTGTATTCAGCAATGGCCGCAGGCCCAGCCTCTTTGGTAGCTTTCTTAGCAACGGCGAGTTGCTCCTCCAAACTGGCAATCATTTCTTGCGTGCCCTTCAGATCCTCTTCAGATTTTTTGGAGACCTCTTTAGACATCTAAGAGATCTCATTCAGGTCCACCACTTTTATGCTGCATTTGAACATCCAACTCCTGACTCGCCTTGATGGTCTCCCTTAAGCGAGCATTTTCACGCAAAGTGTTTGCGTGCTTGTCCGTGAGATCAGCCTTTGCCTTATCAGAAACATCGAGAGCAGCAACAGATTTCCTGAGTTCGGCCTTGCATTTATCGGCGGCTTTAATCGCCTTATAGATGTGAGTTCCGAGCTGAAACAAGAAAGAAATGGGTAAGTTCACAGGAACAGCAGAAACAATGAATATACAAAACAAGTAAAGATTACCATATCAAATGCGAGCCCGAATTGTCCAATGAGGTCTTTAAGCTCATCAGCATCCTCTTGGACATGAGTAGCATCTTGGACCGCAACACGAGCGGTGATTCTTCTGCCAATCTCCATCTGAACTCCTGGCTGCGAGTCCTAAGTAAGGCAGTTTAAGGGATTGACATCAGCAATTGTTTCCCTAATCTGGCTTGACTTGTCCATATCAAGAGGACCTTGAACAAACTCTGAGTCTAGCCAGATGGCCTCTTTCCCATTGTAGCCGCGTGGTAAAGGCTCTCTTTGTGGCGCCCTTGATTCATCAACAGCCTTCCTGCTTTCAGATTCAGGCCGTATAGTAACTTTCTCAATAGGCTGCTTATCAGAGAGGTTAGAGCCTTGATGGCCCCAGAAACAGCAGTGGCTTTGGATTTCTCAGAAACTTTGGACCACTTGGGAATTTGGGACTCTTTTGCTAGCTCATCAGCATGAAACATTTTTTGAGCCCCGCCAGCCTGACTTGAGCCCGCACTTATGTTGGTCGATGGCTGATTTGCTAAGTAGGGTCGTAGGTTTCATCAATAATTGAGGGGTCCACAGTACATGGTACCCTCCCCGGAGCTTGCTTCAGCAACTCTTGCATAGGCTTGGCCGCGTCGTTGGCAAGTTTCTTCTTCTGAGCTCGACGTTCGTTGGCATCAACCATGATGACTGTGAAAAAGTGTTTATCAAAATGAAGCAGAAGAATAAAGTATGAAAGACAAAGCTAAAGCAATGAAAAAAAGTTACAGCGAGATCTTCTGTTGGGATCGCCAAGGCATACGGTACACTCAGAAGGAAAACATTTGCCCAGATGGCAATCTCCTATCCAATCCGTGTCACACTTTTCGGGATCTATGGCGACCGAAGGTTGTGATTTCTATGGACCGACTATCCCCGCTCTACTCGCAAAGGGCTCTCCCACATCGATGAGATCAACCTATGACACATTCCTTTTTGAAGGCTCGATCCCATCAGAGTTTATAAAGGTCATTATCCCTTTCACAAAGCGAGAGATGAGAAGTTCCGCAAACAAAAGAGTCGAGGACTTCCCTCTGCGTGGAGTGGTGTTAGGGAACGGCCAGCCAATCTTCGATTCGACTTTATCATGCGATCTCCCCAATGGTGGAGCTTATTAGGAAGCAAGAAGAACAAACAAGGAGTTATAGTCCTCAACGAAATCTGCCCCGGAATAGAGGTTCCACAAAACAGATAAAATTGATTCAGAAGGGAGAAAGTGGGCTCCCTCTTCATCGTCCGACACAACACAATGAAGGACATGAGTTGGATCACAGCTCCTACCGTGAAGTCGCTCGGCAACGCGTTCATAAGTTGAAATTCCTACACATAGAATGGGTCAAAATGAGGTCTAAATCCCGCATAAAAGTGATCAAAATAGAGGACTAAAGAGTCACAGGAGCATCAGGTTAGAACTTGTCTTCCTCTTTCGACAAATCAAACAGAGAAAATTTGTATATGCTCGTATCAATGTTGTATCTAAGGATGTTAGCGAGATCATCGCCGCTTCGAAGCCGCACCCACTCTTCTTCAAGAGCTTTTTCATATTCAGCCAACAGGGCAAATTCCCTCAGTGCCTCAGGATTGTTGGGTTTTGGAGGTTTTGTTTTCGTCGCTTCACCAGCAACTGTAGGCTTCGGGTACCTTTTCCTTTTGAGTTTCTTGGGAACTTGCCACGCAAGCTTACGAGGTAAGGGTAGATTTCCATCTTCACTAAGTCCCATCAGCTTGTGGAAAGTATCCTTCTCAACAAGTGTTATATCCTTTTCCCTAGCTGTGCGACTTGTACTGACCTCTCCGGCTGGATCCTCCATGAGATTAGTATCCTCACCACCTAAAGCGTCGCTTGTACTGGCTCCTTCGCCCCGACTTCGAGCGGCCTCTTTATGACTCTTCTTACATCGCGGAGCTAACTCAGAAATGGTGCCAGCCAAGTCAAAAGGATCATCTCGTGCTCGAAGAGCGCTTTCCCTCTCAGCCAACTCATCGAGTAGGTCATCCCTGGCGACCATTTCAGGACTGGAAGGGTCATCCTCCCCTTCATCCGGCGCATAATCACATGCCTCTTGATCCTCTTTTGAATTTTCCCCCAAGGTGTATTCATCATCGGACATCCTGAAAAACAAGAGGGAAAGGCGGAGTTTAGCCACCTGGGATAATGAAAATTAAACCAGAGGAGTGATCACACCCATCTCGACACCTTCCCCTCCGTTTTATCTCTAAGGGAAATGAAAACACATTCGCCAAAGGAGGGAGCATGCATTCGAGAGGTCATCACCAATATACCAAGGCAAACTCACCTAAAAAACCCCACTTTACCCCCACAAACAATACATAGTTTTTACCCCTCATGGAAGAAAACCAAAGTAAACATGAGCACCTACCCAAAAAAATCCAAACTTTAACCCCGAAAACACAATCAATCGAGCTCAAATTGCAAAAAAGTGGAGCAAATGGAGAAAAGGATCGAAAAGCAGGAGAAAAAGTAAAGAAACGGCAAAAAGTAGGGTGAATTACCTGTTTTGGAGTTAAGAAGCGAGCCGAAAACTAGGAAAGAAGGCCAAAAACCTCAAACAGCAGCCGGAAACCTCGAAATCTACAACGGAATCTTCAAATTGCCGCCGGAATCACCCAAACCTCTGTCGAGAAACTCAAGTTCTCGCCGGAAATGCACTTAGGATGTGGAGAGGGAGTGTGCAAAAATGCAAAGGAAATTAAGAAATTGAGAGGAAACGAAAATTGTTGGAAAAGTGAGGGAGGAAGCTTTATATAGGCAAGGGAAAAATGATCGTGCGGCCATAAATCGATCCATCCTACGGTCCAGATTCGGGTGGCCTTTTTGAATTTTGAAATTCGAAAAACAGTTATCATTGATTGATAGCTATCACTGCCCACATAAGTACATGGGTGGTTACCAAGAAGGCTGATGATAGGCCACGATTTGACCTTTCAACTGCCCCACTACCCACGTCTGACATCTCGCTCCGCCTCATCAACGGTCGCCGCAACATCGTCCCCTCAATTGAGCTCGCCAATAACACCGCAATCCCAAAAGGCTTCAAGCCACAAAAGCCGTCCGCTTCATAGCGCGGCGCAAATAGGATTAAAGCTACAAAAAGGCTTCAAGCCACAGAAGGCCATCCTCTTTATAGCACGAGCCTAAGAAACATGTCGAACTAAACGACATCTAAGACGTCCGCTTCATAGCGCGGCCCCGCGGTGAGACGTTTGACGTCACAAAAGCTGCAAGAATGAGTCGGACAAAATGACAAGGCCGTCCGCTTTATAGCGCGAGGCTAAGAAACATGTCGCACTAAACGACATCTGGGACGTCCGCTTCATAGAGCGGCCCTGTGGTGAGACACTTGACGTCATAAAAGCTGCAAGAATGAGTCGGATAAAACGACAAGGCCGTCCGCTTTATCGTGCGAGCCTAAGAAACATGTCACACTAAACGACATCTGGGATGTCCTCTTCATAGCGCGGACCCGCGGTGAGACGCTTGATGTCACAAAAGCTGCAAGAATGTGTCGGACAAAATGACGGCCTTCTAAGGTCAAAATCTAAACGCTCAAACAAAGCTACAGGCAATCCATGAGCACGTTTTACTCCATGCTTTGCATTTTTATGAAAATACCGAAGACATAGAGTAGGGGCCATTGATATGTCTAAATAGCACCGCCACCTATGAGTCACCGGATCCTATGTAGCCACCAGAATGAATAATGAAAGATGCGCGGCATCAATCTTCTGAGGTCGCCAAAGTCAAAGTCCCCACCAAGAGCATTCAAACCTAAAAGGTCACTAGAAGCTCAGGGGGCTGATCAGCGACCCCAAAAGAAGTCCATAAGAGACTGCACAAGCCCTTGGAGGGAGAAGCAAAGCAAGCTGACAGGAAGAAGAGCAGGCGACCTTACGGATAGCGATCTTAGCGACCACATAGCCGTGCCGTCAAGATATTTAGTCTACTTGTCCTTAAAGATATTTGGTCTACTTGTCTTTGCTTAAGCCCTAAGCTTCCCTCCTCCCTATAAAAAGAGGCTTTTGTGTAACTAAGATGACACACAAAATAATAAAGAGGACAAAACTCTGTCAAAATCACTACTCTCAAGCATTCATGCACACCACCGTCTCACCGCCATGCACCACCGGCCTTTCATCACTCAAACACTGATTATAAGCCAGATATCCACTGTAAAAGCACCGCTAGGCCACCGTGATAAATCTCTGCATTATCAGACTCAGTGATTCAAAACAAAATAATAACTAAGGGTTTATCAGAAGTAGTTCTGAGTTTATAGTCGCCAACTTGACTGTACTAATAGGGCTCATTCACTCGTAATTCATGTCATCCAACGTAAGGAATTCCAATTCGGTGGCATAATTACACTCTAGGTATGCTTCAGCCTGTGGCCGTTAACTGTGTAAATCCTCCCTGAGTGTTCGTCTTTTACTTCACGCGCACCTGAATTGAAGACTTTTGTGATGACATATGGTCCAAACCATCTAGACTTCAGCTTCCTAGGAAAGAGTCGAAGACGCGAATTGTATACCAACACCTTATCTCAAATCTTAAAGGTGCGGTTCAGAATCCTCTTGCCGTGTTGGCATTTTGTTCTTTCCTTATAAATCTCTGCATTTTCATACGCTTGTAGTCTAAACTCCTCCAATTGATTCAATTTTAGTAATATCTTTTCTCCGGATAAAATTTCATCCATCTTTAAGAACCTAGTAGCCCACAGGGCACGATGCTCTAGTTCAACCGGAAAATGACATGCTTTCCCAAACACTATCGTATACGTTGACATCCCAATGGTGGTCGTATAAGCAGTTCTATACGCCTATAGAGCGTCATATAATTTCAGAGACCAGTCCTTCCTTGTGGGATTCACAGTTTTCTCCAAAATCCTCTTTATTTCTCTATTTGTGACTTCCAGTTGTCCATTTGTCTGGGGTTGATATGTTGCCGCAATCTTATGTCGCACCCTGATGGGAGTCAACTTTACTGTACTTTGGTGTGTAGTTTAACACCCATTTATCACCTTATTGGCATGTTTTGGGTAGATATAGACCGTTTCGAGAGTAATATCGAGAATTATATACACGGGGAGTTAAACTGTCATATCGATAGTAAACTCCGCCTTTTTAGCGATATTTCACTCTTTTCCGAGCACTTTTGTCTTGCGGAATTATGCGTGGTGTTTGTTTGTCTATGTTATTGTAGGACTTAGGTGACTCGAGGACCCGGAAGGCGATGTTTTGGACTATGAGACGTGATCGTGGACCGAATGTCGCATAAAAAGTGAAGAAAAGCCAAGTTTGGGATGAGGACAAGCCAGACGGGCGTTTGATATACCTCAGACGGGTGTCTGAGGGAAGGCCACATCAGACGGGCGTTTGCTCATTCTAGACGGGTGTTAGGAACATTTTATTATGTTTTGATGATGGCCATACCAGCTGTTATAGCAAGCCTGAAATAAGTTAGAATTCTCTGTATA